>CAJQUW010014373.1:0-441395 GCA_907163375.1 Prostheceraeus crozeri
CTACATTTTCTGATGACAAATCTACATTTGTTGAAGCCAAAAAAACTTTTAATGATATAAAACCATTAATAAATGGTGTAAGTGAAATACTTAATAATTAAACAAATTTATCATAATCAAACCGAAGGTTCTAGGGCTTCGCCCGATTTTGCAGATATATTAGAATTTTTCCATTATATATATTTAGAATTTTTTTCTCTAAAAATTAAAACAAAAATTTTTTTTAAAAAAAAAAACTAAAACACAAATTTTTTCTTTAAAAAATAAAAAATGAAAAAATTTTATTGTGTCTTATGTGAAAAAAAATTGCAAACAAAAAGAAGTTATCAATCTCATCTACAAAGTAAAATGCATTTACAAAATGTAGAACGAGTTGATGAAGGAAATATATTAAAATTAAATAGTTATAAAAACTATCTAGAAACATTGCCTATTGATATAAAAGTTAAAAAAATGTTTGATGATTATTCACATTCGGAATATAAAAAATTTTTTAATAGTGAAGATGAAGCCGTAACAGATATAAAATATTTATTTAGTGATACTGATGAATTTAACGAAATAGATGAATTTGATGAAGCCGTAACAGATATAAAATATTTATTTAATGAATCTGTTCGTGGGACATCGGAGATGTCTTCTAGGGCTTCGCCCGTTGAATATAATGAAACCGATAAAACTTTTTCTGATATTCTAACCAACTTTTATAATATATTTAAGAAATCTTTCAAATGTTATATGAATGTAGAAGTACTTTATACAAAAAATGGATCTGATGGAATTCCTGAAGAAATAATACAAGGACATTTTACAAATTCACAAGAAATTCATAATGTAAATGATATACAACCCATATTTGAATCGATGATACTTAAATTAGAAAATTGTATAATTGAAGCCCAGTTACGTGAATCTGGTTGGAGATTTGTTAAAATAATATCTAAGAAAATAGTAATTGATAAATATAAAAATAATACTGGTGGTAGTTATGTTCCTTTACCTTTCAGTTCACCACAATTAATCAACATAAAAAATGAAGATAATTATTGTTTTCTGTGGAGTATTATAGCACATTTACATCCTGCAAAATATCATAAAGAAAGACTAAGTCATTATAATAAAAAAGAATACATAAATGAATTTGATCTCTCTGATGGCTTAGATGAATTTCCATATGATTATAATAGGTTACTAAAGTTTCATAAAAAGAATAAAAATTTAATTGAAGTAAATGTTTTTGAATTAAATGTGAATTATGTTTCTATTGGTAAAATTACTCCACTTTACTCAGATTCAAAAAAATTTTATTTGAATAATAAAAATTTATGCCAATCAGAAATAGTATATAATGATAGAGGAAATTACATGCATCATAATATTTTTTACCAAGGAAATATAATATGTACTGAAAAATTTGAACTTGTTAAAACACTATCACCAATAATGATTAATCATAATAATTATAAAGGACGTACTGATGATTATAATTACAAATATTCATCTTTATCTTCAGAATACCAACAAAAATTAGAAAATTTAAATGAAAGTTTACAAAAATGTAAAATAGATTATCAACAACAAACAAAAATGTTACTACAAGAATATCACCATAAATATCAAAATAAGATAGAAACAATTCAAAAATTAAATGAAGAAAATAATAAAGAATTAAATGAAGAAAATAATGAAGAAAATGAAACCAAACAAAAAATAAATGAATCTTTAAAAAAATGTCTACAACAATATAAAGAACAATATGATAAAGAATATATTTATCAGCTACAAAATATTAAATCAAAATTATTATCAAAATACATTTAATCTTACAAAAGAAATTAATGAAACACATGAAATATATAAAGATGAATTTGTAAAATTAGAACAGTCAAAACAACCAGCACAAGCGAATATATTATATTATCAGGGTCATTTTATATTGTGTAAAGATGTTTCTATATTTACAAAAACTTCAGATAATAAAAATTTTCCTTGTCTTCAATGTATGACAAGTTTTAGAACTTTAGAAGAAATGAATAGACATTTGGAAAATTGTCAACAAAACGAAGCAGTTCAAAATACTTTTCCAAAAGATGATTATTTAGAATATAATAAATGGTATTTTAAAAATAAAGTACCCTTTACTATTTATTGTGATTTTGAAGCATATAATGTTAATATGACACAAAATCGAACGGAAAGTTCCAGGGCTTCACCCGATTCTGAAAATTATAATTCTGAAAATTATAATTCTGAAAATTATAATTCTGAAAAAAGTGCGCCTGAAAAAAGTGCGCCTGAAAGAAGTGCGCCTGGAAAAAGTTCAACTGGAAAAAGTAAAGAAAAATATTTATTTGAACAAAAACCATTATGTTGGGGAATGTACATTCATTCGAATTATCCTGAATTATTTAAATCAGAATATTTACAATACTATGGTGAAGACAGTTCAGAAATGTTTACAAAGAAAGTAGAAGAATTACAAGGACGTTTTTCACAATTGCTTGAAACAAATAAACCAATGATACCATTAACGGATGAAGAAAGAAAAGAATTTTATGATGAAATAAATTGTTATTACTGTGGAAAAGGTTTTACAAATAAATATAAAACTGGCAGAGGTAGATATATTGATAAAGTAAAAGATCATGATCATCTAAATGGATTATATAGAGGTGCAGCACATAATTCTTGTAATCTTAATGCTAACAAATTTAAATATAACTTTGTTCCTCTATATTTCTACAATGGTTCTAAATATGATTTCCATCTAGTAATGAAAGATTTATTTTCATCAGAAAAATTACAACAACAAAAAATAAATGTACTATGTAAACAAGAAGAAGAATATTTTTCAATGCAATTAGGTTGTATTAGAATTTTAGATGCATTTAGATTTTTTACTCCTTATTCATTAGATGTTATGGGAAAAACTTTGAAACCTGAACAATGTAAAATATTAAATAAATATAATTTAAAACCTTTAAAAGGAATATTTCCGTATGAGTACATAACTGGAGATTTTAATTCTGTGAATAAAATTATGGAAGAAGAACAACTTCCTCCAATAAATAAATTTAAATCAACATTAAAACAATCACAATTATCTGACGAAGACTATGCAGAAGCTGAAAAGAATTGGAGAGACTTAAATTGTAAAACAATGTATGATTATACAATGAAATATCTACAGATAGATGTATTAATACTAGCTGATCTTTTTGAAAACTTTCGTGATATGTGTTTAGAATATTACGGAATAGATCCATGTTATTGTTATTCTACACCAGGTTTAACATGGCTAGCAGGATTAAAACATACTGGTGTTCAAGCCGATGGCTCTAGGACAAAGTCCGTTAAACTTAAACATTATAAAGAAAATACATATGATAAATTATTATTTTTTGAATCTGGAATTAGAGGTGGAGTTTCATCAGTTTTAGGTAATAGATATGTTAAATGTTATAATAAGAAAGTAAATCCACAAGAATATGGAATAATGAAACCTTTATCTCCAGAAGAAAAAGAAAAAATATTAGAAATTTTTCGAACGAAACGAGAAGGAGTAGAACGTGAAAATGCAATTGATGAATTCATGAGAGAAAACTATTTATTATATTATGATTTTAATAGCTTATATTCTTCTTGCATGATACAAGAATTACCAACAGGTGAAATGACATGGTGTAATAATCTTGTTTATCAAAGAACATATGATGGTGAAAATAATTTTGGTTATGTATATGAAGTTGATTTAGTATATCCTGATTATATAAAAGAAGCAACAAAATATTATCCTTTCTGTCCAGAAAACAAAATTCCCAATATAGAAGATTTTTCAGATTATCAAAAATCTATAATTCCGAAAAAATACAGACCAACAAAAAAACTTATGTTAACACAAGGTAATAAAGGAAAGTATGTTGTTGAAGGAAGAATGCTAGATTGGTATTTAAATCATGGCATGATTCTCACCAAAATACATCGAAAACTAGAGTATAGAAAATCTAAATGGTTAAAAAATTATATAGAGTTCAATATTGAAAAACGTAAAATAGCTAAAAGAAATAAAGATGATTTTGGAAACGTTTTCTTCAAATTAATGAATAATGCATTTTATGGTAAGACTTTAGAAAATGTGCGTAATAGACAAAATATTGAAATAGTTTATGATAGAGATAGATTTCAAAATTTAACAAGGAAACCTACATATAAAAGAACTACTAGATTCAGTGATGAACTTTGTGCTGTTCATCTAAGAAGAAGCATTGTAAAACATGATAAGTTTAATTTCATTGGTTTCACTATATTAGAATTAGCTAAACTATTTATGTATAGTTTTATATATGATTATTTAGCACCTGCTTATGGCAAAAACTATAAATTACACTTTACAGATACCGATTCTATTTTCTTAGAATTAACAGTACCATATGGTTCTTCACTTGATAAAGAAATTAATAAAATAAAAGATATTATTCATCCTTCTGATTTATGTAAAGTAAAAGATGAATTAGAAGGAAATGAAGATTTCATAACAGAAGCTATATTTTTAAAATCTAAATGTTACTGTTATGATACAACTAAAAATATTAAAACACATAAAACATTAAAAGGAATTTCAAAGGCATCAGTGGCTAATCAAATAACATTTCAAGATTATAAAAATGCATTATTTAATAATGAAATAAAAACAGCATGTAATTATAGACTTAATTCAAAAAAACATAAAATGTATTTAAAAGAAGAACATAAATTAGCATTAGATCCATTTGATGATAAAAGAAAAATTTTACCTGATGGAATAACTACTTTACCTTTTTAATTTTCTAATTTCTATTTTCTAAGTATAACAATATAACAATATAAAAATATAAAATATTATAAAATTATCATATAAAAATGGATAAAGTTAGAGCTGATAATTTTAAAAGAATAAAACAATTAGACGAATTAATAAAACAAAGAAATATTATGAAAGAAAATCATCTTCAACATAGAATGACAAAAGCTGGTATTCAATCTGATATGTTTGATAAATTAAAAATAACTGAAGAAGTAAAAACTGATTATGAAAAAACTGTCGAACCATTTAAAACTCTTGAAAAGGAACTTAATGAAAAACGTGTTGATATAGCGGATCCTGTACTTAAAACACTATTAGATGACTATGGTTTATTAGAGGTAAACATAGATAAAAAATTACCAAAATCTATGTTATTCGAACATTCTACTTTCCTTTTAGATAAAAAATTATTTGCAAGATTTTATCTTGGTGGTAAAGAAATATTTCCACAACCTTTACGAGGATTAATTTTTACTCCAGATAAAAAACCTATTAGTTTAGATAGAAATTTTGTTGATCTTTTAAGAGGAGCAGATTTAAAAAATTATGCTGTAGAAGATCTAATAAAATATAAAACTATATTAGATAGAGTTGGCACAGTAAAAACTCTTAGACGTTATAAACAATTAGAAAATTTATTATCAACGGGAGTTAAAGTAGGGAAAGGTTTATCTGAAAAACAGAAAACAAAAAAACAGAAAACAGAAACAACCATATTTTTACCAGATGATCCACAAGAATTACTAAATAGATTAAATATTTTAATATCTGCAATAAAAGAAGGGCATAATTCTAGTTTCAATGAAATTCATGCTATATTGAAAAGACTGTTAGAAAAAAAGATTCTAAATGAAGAGGATTATAAAAGTATAACCGGACATCTCTGATGTCCTCCAGGGCTTCGCCCGAACCGGACATCTCTGATGTCCTCTAGGGCTTCGCCCGTAGCTGAAATATGTTGTTTCTAATTTTTTTATAAAAAAATATTTCATAAAAAAATATTTATTTAATTTTTTAGTTTAAAAATGTGTTCAGCAGATTTAGACAAAATTAATAATCATTTACAAAATTTAACAGAGATTTTGGGTTCATCAAAATTTAGTACGACGTTAAAAATTATAACAACTACTTCATCACACACTTGTAATTTAGAACCCATTCTACATTTGGAACAAAATAAAAATTATCAAATTGCATTGACTAGTTTCTCTACATTTAACACTATTCAAAACGTTATCAAAGATGTGAATGATCAATTTAGATATTCTACTGATAAAGGCAAAACATGGAAAATATTAACTTTTCTTCCTGGTTCTTACGAAGTTGAAACAATATCAAATGAAATTAAGAGACATTTAGGTATACCATTTAAAGATAAGAAACAATTACATTTTGCAGTTGAACCGGCAGTTAATAAATTTTCTCTTACTTTAGACGAAAATCATCAAGTTGATTTTAATCATGATAGATCATTGTCAAAGCTATTAGGATTTAATAAACAAACCTATAGTCAAGGTTATCATTTAGGTGAGAAGATTCCAAAAATAACTGAAATAAATTCAATTGTTGTACATTGTGACATTATTGAAGGAGGATATATAAATGGTAAATTATCAAATTTAATATTCAGTTTTCCAGCTTTTACTGTACCCATTGGTTATAGATTAAATGTAATTCCACAAACATTAATATATTTTCCTATTACAAGAAAAACTATTAACAACATTAACATTAGAATCACTGATGAAAAAGGACAAGAAATAAATTTTGGAGGTGAAGAGATTATGATAGATCTTTTGGTTCGGGAGGTATAAACTCCCGTTCTGTAGGTATAAACTCCCGTTCGGTAGGTATAAACTCCCGTTCGGCAGGTATAAACTCCCGTTCGAGAGGTATAAACTCCCACGCGAAGCTAGAGAAGTTTAATTTTCTTCTTCTTTAAAAACAAAAATAAAATAAAAATAAATTTTTTTATTAAAAAATGAGTGAAGTGCTACCATTTAATAAAAAAAAACTTAAATTTAGTCATCATCCAAATTTATCTAATAAAGTTTTGGCAGTTATTTGCGGAAGATCAGGTTGTGGAAAAACATATCTATTATTTAAAATTTTAACGACTCCAAATTTTTTGGATTATAACAATCTTATAATTTATACAACAACAGCAGAACAACCCATCTATCAATTTTTAAAATATGGATTTGAAAATAATCTTAAAAAAACAGCAATTGCTTCATTATTCAAAGAATATGAAAATTCTGAATATGAAGAAGAAATAAGTTCGTGGTGTGAAGAAGCAGCAGAAAATAGTCAGTTAGTCGAAACCAATAAAAATAACCATATAAAGATACAACTAATAGATGATAGTGGTAATATGCAAGATCCTAGTAAACTAGATAAAACAATGAAACATTGTGTAATTTTTGATGATTGTGTTAATGATAGAAATCAGTCAGTTCAGAGAAATTATTTCACAAGAGGTAGACATAATAACTGTAGTGTATTTTATTTAACACAAAGTATGTATTCATTAGACGGAAGTGTTATTAGAAAGAATGCAAATATATTTATACTATTTGAAATAAATGCAAGAAACTTAAGTGATTTGCTAAGAGATTTATGTATAAGAGATAAAGATGAATTTAAACAATCGTGTAATAATGCTTGGGCAAAAGATTATGGATTCATTACAATTAATATTGATAAAAAAATTCATGATAGAGTTATCGAACAATTGTTCTCTGACTAGGCTTTGCCTCGAGG
Source organism: Prostheceraeus crozeri (assembly GCA_907163375.1). Lineage (NCBI taxonomy): Eukaryota > Metazoa > Platyhelminthes > Polycladida > Euryleptidae > Prostheceraeus > Prostheceraeus crozeri. The sequence continues at coordinate 7,607 of CAJQUW010014373.1, forward strand.
GGCTTCGCCCCGACTGAAAGTCGATCGAAGATTTGTTTACTGAGTAATAAAAAATATACAACATAGTGGTATAATATTTTTTTGTTATTATCAGCTTTAATTTTATCTATTTTTTAAAATATAATATTTGAATTTTGTGGTAACATTGGAATACAGCAAAAACATTTTACTGAACAAATTATTTTTTTATTGCTTTGTTGTTTGTAATCTTTTCGTTTAAAGTTTTCACGTTTAAAGTTTTCTCGTTTAAAGTTTTCTCGTATTAAGTTTTGTTTAATAAAGTTTTGTTTAATAAAGTTTTGTCTAATAAAGTTTTTAGCTCTTCTAAAAAAATTTTATCATCACTAAAAGTTTTACCATCACTAGAAATTTTGCCATCCTTTTTATTTTTATCATCAACTTTTTCTGTCTGTGATTGAAATGATATTTGATTTACTTCATTAGCTATTTGATCAAATTTTTCAATCTCATCTAACGTAATAACATTATCATCACATACTCTTTGAAAGTAGTAATGTAGTTTATCATAGACTTCTTTAATATGTAAATGCTTAGTTTTTAATGATTTTCGTTTCTTAGTTATTAAAGATTTATCTAACATTGTAGCAAGTGAAGTTGCAAAAACACCCGTACCTGTTAAAGCTGTAGCAACTACTGGAATTACTAAAACACCTGAAGATATAACAACTGTTAAAGCACCTAAACTTATTGTTAAGAATATGCCAATTCCTTGTGTTACATTCTTAACTTTACTCCATCTCTTTCTTAATTTTTTATAATGCTCTAATCTTAATAATAATTGGGATTCCTTATCTTTCATATAACGTACTCTATCTTTGTGTTTTTCAATATTTAATTCACTTATTTTTAATTGAGATAACGAAGGATATATTCTTGAGGTTCCTTCCATTTCTGAAGTTCCTTCCATTTCTGAAGTTCCTTCCATTTCTGAAGTTCCTTCCATTTTTAAAGAAATATTATTAGTCACATGATATATTTTAAAAACCTGAAAGATGGATAAAATTCATGAATTTGAAATTCTCAAATTTGAGATTTTCGGTGTCCTGCAACGGTCATGATTTTCAAGGTAAAAATTGTAATTCACAAATTTGAGATTCTTAACTTTTATGATTTTTCGGTGTCCTGGAACGGTCATGATTTTCAAGGTAAAAATTGTAATTCACAAATTTGAGATTCTTAACTTTTCTGATTTTTCGGTGTCCTGGAACGGTCATGATTTTAAGGGTGAAAATCGAACCGAAGGTTCTAGGGCTTCGCGCTTCGCCCGATTGTAGTTCTCAAATTTGAGATTTTGAAAAATTTGAAAAATTGGGTATTTTTAAAAACGTCCAAATTCATGAATTTAGACCCTTTTTCAGGTTTTTAAGACCTAAATTCATGAATTTATGTCGTTTTTAAAAGTACCATTTTTGAAAAAAATGGTACTTTTTGAATGAACCAAATTCATGAATTTAGGTCTTAAAAACCTGAAAAAGGGTCTAAATTCATGAATTTATGTCGTTTTTAAAAGTACTAATTTTTTGATTTTATGGTGTCCTGGAACGGTCTTTTACCCATTACTTTTATATACCCCTCTAACGCGACGCAACGTTCAAGTTGACTGATAGCAGATTCAACTTAATGATAGTATTCGCCAGTCCGAAGACTGCCCAGGGCAAACCGCGTGGAGGTTCTATCATGTCTTGCCCCTAGGTGGCCCTTAAGAGAGCCGATGGTTCGTTCTCGGGAGTAAATTGATGGGGTGGTGAAGGCAGGCAAAGATCTGCAATGAAAATGATATGTATTAGAATAGGATATACTATCTTATTTGCTTTTCACTTACCAAGTTAGTCATCCTTAGGCAGTCTCGCGGGCTTCCTGATTGAAAATTTGTGCAGATGCCCGCGCATTCTTAGTGTGGCGTGGAGGCATTTCTTGCTCGGATGTCCATGATAGCATACAATGCTTTCGTCCAGGCTTTTATTGACGAGGACTTCGCCGGCCAGATGGTTATCCCGAATAGGGATGTGGAACTCAAACAAACGATCCTCATTCACACGTTCCCACTCATCCCTCATGCGCTCCAACTTCTCACACGCCTGCCTCTCATCACCCCGCCGAGCCACAGTCCTCTCCAACTCAACATTCCTCGCTCTCAACACACTCATCTCCTTCATCATCTCCTCAAACTTCGCTTCTGCCTCTCCCATTCTCCTCTCCGCAGCACTCGCCCTCTTCTCACACTCATCATTCTTGTCTTCCAACACTCGCACATTCTCCTTCAACTCTTTCACAACACGCCTCATACGGATATTCTCATCTGCCACCTCCTTACATTTCACCTCCTTCATTTTCAGCTCACTCAACTCACTCAACGTTCTCTCATTCACCTTCTTCAAACTTTCGTAGCGATCTACCAACAAAGCATGTGCCGCTTGCTGCGACACATGCTTCTTTTCCATGTCCTCATCCCACCGCGCCGACTGCTTCCGTACCCCACCACCCTTCACTATTGGGGAAGATGAGCTCTTCGGGGGGTCGGTGATGACGATGTCTGACACCTCCGATGACGAAGAGCTCAACTTCCTCACACACTTCCTCACTCGCTCCCTATCCAAATCCACATCATCCTCATCATCACTCTCAAACACTCTCTTCCGCCACTTGTCAGCCTTCAAACCGGCCACAGCATTCTCTACCTCATTCTCCACAGCATTCCCACTAGCATTCTCCACAGCATTCTCACTAGCATTCTCAACAACATTCCCACTAGCATTCTCAACAACATTCTTGGCCTCTTTCTCCAACATTCGCTCCTTCTCAGCATTCATCAACTCCACAAATCTCAAATCGGTCACCAACCCTCCTGTACACTCACCATGCCTCCGATAAAACTCGGCCTCCTGCCCAACAACCAACAGCACCCTGCACTTCACACAGGCAACCCTATTCAGGATAACCATGTGGTCGGCCCCTGCCTTCCTTATGTGGTCCCTGAGACCGTCTCGGCGGTTGATTCGACCGCATACGCACATTTTAATGTGAAACTTCTTATTTCTATCATTGTTCACCATTTTTGCTGTCGGTACTCAGATTTCTCGTTAACTGTAAGATAATGAAATTAGTATAAGTTTTGAATCATGTAGTACAGTCATATTCCTAAAGCATTACACTTAGTCAGGAATGATAGATGTGAGTGTAGTGAGTGGCACTCGATCCCGTCGACAGCCCGAAGGCCTTGTACCGATCACTAGGGAAGTGAGAGATCTTCCCCGATACCCGCTCTTTACAGCTAAAGACATCATTGACACTGCCCCGAAGTGGTAACAGCAACGCCGAGTCAAAGGTAGTGATCAGTAGCTGGGATCTAACCCCTCAAAGCTGCCTTAGTTAAATTTCTGATAGCAGATTTGAATGTAGTATACAGCCTAGAACATAATATCATCATTCAACATTCAACTTAGTCAACATTCAACATAATATCAACACTTAGTGAGGAATGATAGATGTGAGTGTAGTGAGTGGCACTCGATCCCGTCGACAGCCCGAAGGCCTTGTACTGATCACTAGGCAAGTGAGAGATCTTCCCCGATACCCGCTCTTTACAGCTGAAGACATCATTGTCACTGCCCCGAAGTGGTAACAGGAACGCCGAGTCAAAGGTAGTGATCAGTAGCTGGGATCTAACCCCTCAAAGCTGCCTTAGACTTAGTTAAATTTCAAATCTGATAGCAGATTTGAACTCAGGATACTTGAAAACCTTAGTCTATATGTTAAAACTTTGAAAAAACTGAAAATTAAGAATTTTTAAAAAATTCCGCATTTTACTACTCATACTACTTTTAAAAAATTTTATCAGTAGTAAGGACACTATCAAACTCTATCATACAAACTTTGAAGTAGCAAGATAGCTTGCCTACTTCAAAAGATAGAGTCCTTTGAAACACCCGATATCGGGAGCTCAGAGCGACGACCGTCGCTTACCTCGTCTTTCGATGAAGTGATCAGACTTACGTTGTCGGGGGTTTATATATGCTCGGAAGAAAACTTAAAATGGCTCTATCTCCAAAAGTATTCATCGTAGCGACATGCGGTTTGTTGCAAACGATTCGTCTCATCATTCTTTACAATATGACACCTGAACCATTCTCATATGACCACGGGAAGTTGGTCCGCCAGCACATGTCCATGTAACATGCCACAAGTGAAAAAATTCCTAAGTGTCAGAGCTCCAGTGTGGTGAAAATTTTGAAAAATTTAAAACTTCCGAATTTCGACCTGGGACCTTTACCAAAACATTTTTCATCAAATTTCACTGACCTCCCCCCCCCTCATTCACAGAAATTTGATGAAAAATGTTTTGGTGACGGTCCCAGGTCGAAATTCCACACTTTGGAAAATTTTCAAAATTTTACCCATACAAAGCCACTCTGACACTTAGGATTTTTTCAGGTGAGCGAGCTCCGACCTAAAACCTTGTAACCGCTCTAACTTTTGAACGAAGACAGATAGGAACAAGCCGATTCTTTCACTGAATTTGTCTCACTCTTAGCTTTCAAACGAGCTATTGCACGACAAAATCCGTCCACTAGAAGCCAAGATCGAAGCTAGCTGTCCAGAGGGGGGGGACGTCAGTGAAATTTCAAAATTTGATGAAAAATGTTTTGGTGACGGTCCCAGGTCGAAATTCCACACTTTGGAAAATTTTCAAAATTTTACCCATACAAAGTCACTCTGACACTTAGGATTTTTTCAGGTAAGCGAGCTCCGACCTAAAATCTTGTAACCGCTCTAACTTTTGAACTGTTGGTCCGATTGACTCGCAACAAAAAATGTTGTCGAGCAGTTTTTTCTCCTCTTTCAAACGAGTAGCTGTAAGACAAAATCCGTCCACTAGAACCAAAGTTAGAAGATTGCTGTCGGGGGGGGGTCAATGAAATTTGATGAAAAATGTTTTGGTGACGGTCCCAGGTCGAAATTCCACACTTTGGAAAATTTTCAAAATTTTACCCATACAAAGTCACTCTGACACTTAGGATTTTTTCAGGTGAGCGAGCTCCGACCTAAAATCTTGTAACCGCTCTAACTTTTGAACGAACACAGATAGGAACAAGCCGATTCTTTCACTGAATTTGTCTCACTCTTAGCTTTCAAACGAGCTATCGCACGACAAAATCCGTCCACTGGAAGCCAAAATCGAAGCAAGCTGTCCAGGGTGGGGGGGCGTCAGCCGAAAATTTTTTCTCTCCGATTGACTTGAAACTCACCCTACCGATGCAGAATTTCACGCTGAATCCGAATCTGACCTCCGTTTTCTCATCCGATGCTTCGTTTGGACGCTACACACCAAAACGTCCCAAATTCTAACTCTGTCGTTTTTCGAAAAATGTTGAAAATTTTTTCTCACCGATTGCCTTGAAACTCACCCTACCGATGCAGAATTTCACGCTGAATACGAATCCGAACTCCGTTTTCTCATCCGACCACTCCTTCCACTCGAAACAACCCATTTTACAACCCAACATTCAGCAGATTGCACCAAAAACATCACACACTATAGCCTCAAGACTAATCCTGGCGGTCGCCCACGTCAACCTAGACGGTCGCCCACGTCAACCAGGCGGTCGGACCAACTCACCCGAGTCTCACACTCTGTCGTTGCAGAGGGGGGGGGGAGTCAGCGAACATGTTGTGAACGTGAACCCACCTGGCCGGCACACCACGACAGACCACAACCTCTGTCGTTCCAGAGGGGGGGGGGACTCAGACACGAAGCACCACGGCGGCCGACCACGACACTCTGCCGTGCCAGAGGGGGGGGACTCAGCGATGGCGGCCATCTTGCGCGGTCCAGAAGTGGAGTTTTGCTTACTACTATAGGCTATTCCTGTTTCCTAGCAAAGCTAATATTCGCGACAAATCAACCTCAAAGCACGCGGGAAAAAATCACGAAAAAACGCAGAGACATCTCTTGACGGAGCAAAGAAGGCGCGGCTAGTCTACCCCAAGGAGCAAATGCAATCAGCATTCCTTGGTCAAAGAAAAGAGTGCCGACCATGTCAAACAAATCCACAAAACTGTGAAAAGATTCCAGTTTTACGCTTTCATGTTCGGGTCAGCTAAAAAGATGCAAAGATGAGAAAAGCTAATACTGACTATATTTTGTGATATAAATCTTTGACAACATAGGTTCAATATTATAGCAGTTACGACACTTCAAGTAGTCGTTATGCATAATAAATATGCTTCGACAATTCCTGAATCCACCACGATAAATTGCAGCTCGCGTTTAACTCTAACGGCAAAGTAGCGGGAAGATATTCTAACGGCAAGTATAACGCGATGATATTAGTATAACGCCAGAGCTCCTAATATAACGGCAATATAACGTCAATTGAAATCATCTAACTGCACCTGGCGTTAGATTTTTTACAGTGTAGATCAGATTTATTGGGAATTTTATGCTGTATGTCGTCGTTTCTACTTCCATAGTACCGTTAGCAGGACACTTGGTTAAATCTACTTTATGAATCAAGTTTTATTAACATCAGTTCATTCAAGCGATATTTTTCGTGCAATCATGTTGACTTACATATCTCAAACATAACTATTTTTGCGTTCATGAATTATAATGTGTTTGTATTTCGGATTGATAATACGCTTAATTTCAAAACTACATAATGCATAATTGTTGATGGTTGAATACTTATTGATTATTTATTATATGCATTAGACTTACATGTATTAAAATCGAATTCAGTATTGAAAGTATGGCTCTTGAATGTCATTACCTCACTACTTACAAGACAGTAGTAAGTGCCATGCATCATTAGCGTGATCTTTATTGACAAAAGGCCTTAAATCAACATACTTTAGACATAATTGATGCTTTCTTTTAACATTGTGCTGGTATGGTTTTAGTATGTAAAGCATACCACACTTGAAATAACATGCGAAAAGCATTCAAATATATACAAAAATATACCAAAAAAATATTTTGGTATGCATCCTTCGTATGTGATTGGTATTGAGTGATTTACAGTATGGTCACAGCACGACGGGTTTTTAATAAGAAGATTTGGATGACGCAGTCATCAGTGGCACGTCGGTAAGTAGTGAAATATGACTCAGCAAGACTGTGTACAGTCTTAGATTTAAAGATTAGAAACTACAAATAATATATGCAGAAAGTTACAGGTTGATTGAAGTAGAAGGAGAACCATGCGTTAGGGCAAAGTCAACTAAAATATTGAATTTACTCGAAATTGATCATTTTTTGCGTGATAGCTTTATAGGCATGTGTAGTATTCTGGCTAGATTATTTTGCCCAACATAAAATCAGCAACGTAAAACAAATGATTGTTTTATCAATACGAACGGCATGGCCAAAAGATTGCAGCACAGAGAATCATTACGAAACAAGTGAATAGCTTTTCTTGTCATTTCTACAAAATCATAAGCCAAATTTATCAAAAAAAAGAGCACTCGTATTCAGCCTTACAGACTTTGACAGGTTAGCATGCATAGGCCTAGTTGATGACGGCTCGCTTTCGAGCATTTGATCAAAAAAAATTCACTAGTAAACTAAAATGAGCTCACTGTATGATGTGCATCATCAAATTATGCCCTCTACATGTCAACATCCGCGAATAAGAAAGCTTGTAAACTAGGACAAAATTCATCTTCATTCATGCTGTCCATGTTTTGATTCATATGACTGCCTTCCCATTGGCCTTCACAGTACTTCCTCGTGAAATCGGCTAGTCCATTCACTGCACGCTACGCCTGCAGACAGTGGTGTTTATCGCAGCTGACGTCATCACGAGCATTAGACAAGCGGATATCTTGTTCACCAAATCGTTGCAGAGTGTCGGATACGGATAGAAGTGACAGCTAATGTAAAAACTTGCTTTTAAGACAATAGAATCAAAAAAGGAAGTTTACCCGGAGTACACCTTTAAGCACGTTCCAGGTCAATGTTGCTAGATCTAAAGAAGACTCAGATTAGTGAAGCCTGCTATAACTTATTTGCAAATTCTCGACATCAAAGCCTCAGGCCAAGGCTGTTCAGGAGAACAAAATCAAAGTCCATTCGGTACTTATGGATTATCTCCCCCCCCACGTTTTCAATTTTTTTCTGAAATTTTCACCAAACTTCAGGTGAACGTACTTAAGCGTACTTTCTACCCATAGACAAAAATCTATGCAAATCCGACAAGTACTTTTTGAATTAGAGACGAGAACTTGAAGTGTAGCGAAGTCTGCAGCTTGATCTGACTTCGTCTGTTCGACGCATCATTGTAATCGGGTTTGCATTGCTCTCTTTCTGTCTTTGTCTCATCCACTGCTATTTGAAATCTTCCCATAACCCTACCACACCTTTCGTAAGTTAGTCATATTAATGGAAAGAGTGTGGTCTGGGTCATTGCCACTTAAAGAGTTGTCGCGACATGACTTTGTTGACCTAGTGCTATCTGCTCAGACAATGAGGTCAGGCAAAGTCAGATCAAACTGGTGAGATCGCTACACTTTACGTCATCGTCTATAATTCAAGAAGAACTTGTCGCACTTGTATAAATTTTTGTAAGTGGATAGAAAGCATACTCAAATACATGTATCTGAAATTTTGTGACGGTTGATTCATTTCAACGGATTTTAGACAAATTTGAAAACGCGGGGGGGAGATAACCCATAAGTACCGTCCATTCTTTTAGATTTTTGATAGTAGGTCATCCTTTTTATTATAAGCAACATGATTGACAACCGATATATGTGCATTGTGCATTTTCATGAACATTTGGACGATAGCATGGCAATATTCGCTTCATCGAATATCAAAACTTTATGAAATACTTTTTTTCAGACGATTTCTTAATTCCACTTATGGGATAGTTGGATCAGAATACCTTTTCTTCTAAATGTTGCAGAACATCCTTGGAAATACGCATAAATTCAATTTAGCTTCTGAATGAAAGATTTAAATTTAAAATTATGCTTAAAAGTGGGCAACGTTTTACGGGAATAAAGTTATAGAAAAAAATTCTGGAACTTACGACGATGGTAAATCAAAACACTGATCTTATGATTCTGCATACAATGCAGAAGCAGAAATTTAGCAAGGACATTGACAAAAGTAGTAAACTACATTATCAATAAGTTTTTTAGTTCATCCATCACGACATGCAAGGTTTCAGGATTGAAGTCATCGTGGAAATATAAAATCACTCACAGACAAGTGAAAATTCTAGGAAAATCTAGTCGGAGAAGCCACTTCAATGTTCATGCTGAAGTCTCTTGTCTCTTAGAACAATTGATATGTATACAATTTCAGTAAACACGTTTCCGCCAAAGAAATTTCATATGCGTTTATTGACAGTCAACAGTCAATCAAATAGAAGAATAATAGAAAATCTGAGAAATGTTCTCATCAATGCCAGCTGTATTGTGTATTGTCTGAAAATTTTGCCAAATTGATTCAATTTTTCATTCACTGCTTCAAACAATTGAATCACATTTTTGCAAATTAACTCTCAAATCTGGGAGTTTTCCATTGCTTATGTCAACTTCTTTTTTTATGAATTTTCATGGAAGGTCAAGTCACTAATTCAAAACTTGTTTTTTGATAGGTCTGTACATACAGTATAGTATAGGTGTCCCATATAAGATCCACTCTCAAGAAAGCTTCGTGATCGACATGCTCTACGGAATTGCTTCAACGATGTTTGAAGAGAGTGTATTGTTTCTATACATCAAGCATGAAATTTCATGAGGAAGCACTTCAGAGTAGTAACTTGTTAAAGACGAGGCAATAGGAAAAGTGACTGCCAAAAGTATCCGGGCAGTTTGTGTTTGAGTTGTGATAACGATGTGTGGAAGAAAGTGATGAGTTATATAGTTTAAACAATATGATTTTAAAGGAAGGGAAAAATATGTGACAGTAAGTTAAAGTTATAAGTTAGAGTTATTCTTTGATAAGATAGATTAAGTAACCGCATCATTATGCTGATAAAAGGGCTCAGCTATCACCTTTCATGCATTGAATGACATATCATAAATGAAGCTATGACTCTTTCAGAAATCAATATATATGTGGCTGAAACACAGAATTAGATTGTTCATGCGCATCACTTTGCTAGAAGTGCAAACTGATTCAAAACGATTGCACATGCAGGAACTTACTAAGTGGGCAAAAAGAAATTGTTAATACCTTTCAGAGATAGGAAAAATAGTCGTGCGTCGCTTGCGGATTGCTGTGAATTCCTTCAAAATGCTCCGATCGCCACAATTCCTTCAGATTCGAAGAATTCAGATCATTGCGCAAAAGTTTTCTCGATAATGTTGGCCCTCGGATCATCATTAAAAAAGTTAGCAGGCCCACGACTAACGTTCACAAACTTCTCTGTAGAACTTGACATCAATTGTCTCTTGCTGTGTGGTCCGGCTGATAGCAATCACTGAAACTTTGCACAATTTGGCGTGTTTAATGTTGAACCGTCTGCTCATTGTTCGATTGCTATGTTATTATGTCAGCAGATTGTGCCTTTTCATTAACGTTACATGTTCCAATGCTTCCTTTCTAGTCAAACAGAAGAAGAGACGACCTGTCTAATTCTGTGAGCTGAAATGCCAGAGACTGTGAAATGCATACTTTATTTGGTGTTATTGCTTGAATAATTATTCCGATTGAAATTATTCAATTTAGCGTAGTAACATTGACTAAAAGACTTGAAGAAATTGACTTGAAACAGTATTCAAAAAGTACTGTTTCAAAATCAGTTTTAGAATATCGTTTTATCTGCAGCATTACGCTAAAACTGCCATTTTTGTCAGTTCCTTTGGGAAGCAGTTATTCAATTAATACTTAGAAGTCTGATTACAGCATGAGGTATTTTGGTTAACTCAGGCTTCTAGTATTAATTGAATAACTGCTTGCCAAAGGAATGGACAAAAATATCACTTTTACCGTAATGCTTCAATTAAAGAGATATTCTAAATCTGATTTTATTGTTTTCAAAGTATCTTACAAAACCAAATTTCGAAAATGAGTTTATGCTTTTCTATAATTTGCCATGATGTCATTAGGATATATTCTGCAATCTTAGATTTCACATGTACATTAATATCTATATGTAAACACCACAAATATGTCTTCTACAAAGCAAGATGCACACTCTACAATAATAATGAAAGTCCAAATTTTTTTTATCTGCTTAGACTTCACAAAAACAAATTCTCAAATAAGAGACTGCAATTGCCTCCAATCAGAAGTAGAGATGTGCGACGACTATGAATTGAAACCCGAGCCCGACTCGACCACCTTCCACCCTAACCGCAGCCATAACTTTCAGCCCAACTCGACCCGAGGGTTTTACCAACGCTGAAAAAGTCCGAGCAGAGCCTGAAAAAATTTCATTAAAAAATTGAATTATTACTACTGCGAAGAATGCATTCCCCAAAATTTAGGCTTGAGCTTTTTCGAAGGGAATTAAGTGAAAAGGAAATTGCTCTTATTCACAATGACAATGTGTACATTCAATTCATTTGTGAAATAATGCCACTTAGGAAGTCTGTGAAGTGTGAATGTCACACGTTGTTAGAATGTACTGATTGATAAAAAAGTTTGTTTTTGAACTTGATTGAATATCGATTGAAACCGGAACCCAACGTACGTTCAGTAAGGACTATGCATACTATTCAAACATAAATAGTTTAATAAAATTTGTAGTTTGATGAAGCAAGAAATATATGCAGTTATGCGATAATAGCGAACATTTATGCGATTGAGGACATTTACATGCACCTATTCAACTTTCTTCAAACAGTGCCTGTGCACATGCATAAAATTTGTATGCACAAGTAAGCTTATATACTTTTTTGAAATATATACATGTATATCTACAAATGAAGTCAGCAAAACACGAGCAAATTTATAAATTTCTAAGTATCATAAAATAAATTCGGTAACCCGAAACCGCTTTCGGGTTGAGAACTTTGAGAATTCAAGCGCGATCGACTGATGACATTAAACTATATTAGCGAAACTATGTAACTTATAACACGATAATCAAAAGCTTATTTGGCTAATAACATTGAGAATTCAGGAGTAATCGAGTAATATTGAAAATTCAACCATTAACATTCAACTAATAACATTGAAAATAAAGCGCATCTAACTGATAGCATTTAGAGTTAATAAACGACTGATAACAGGCAGAATTTGAGCGCAACTGCAGCTGACAAAAATGAGAATTTAAGCTTATCTTAAAATTAATCGATGCTAATTGATAAAATAAATAAATAAATAAATAATCATTTATTTATCAATACTGAAAATCATGCATTTCAAAATGAAGTCAAACACAAAGTTAAGAATAATACATCAAGTAGGTAACTTTCTTGATAGCTGTCTGTTATAAAGTACGGAACATCGCGGAATGAAAGAGGATGACCGACGTGATGTCGCACAGGCCTGTAGTTGAACGTGACCACTTCTTGACAGTACAGATGGAAAAATAGAATTAATGCAATTTTCGGGATTTCGAAGCTGATTGAAGAACTTCAGACTTCTCTTCTATCGTCTGCTTTCAAGCGAAGGAAACAAGTGCAAGTGCAAGTTACAGAACAGATTATTCTGTGGCAACGTTTGCGGATTTTCTCGAGCTTGGAGGAATTCCCTTTGTTCATTCCCAGGAGTAGAGGTGAGTCATATTCAAGAATTGAAAGAATGTGTGCCTTATAAACTTCCATTACTTCTTTTTTAGTTACAACCGGTATACGTCGTAATTTCTTCAAAAGATAGATTTTTTGACTGACGGACTTGCATATCTGAGTAACGTGCTGATCCCATTTCAGATTACTTTGGAAGATAACTCCGAGGAATTTTATAGATTCTACTTGCGGAATGTCAAAGTAATTTACTGAATCCGAATGGTTGCTTGCCTTTTTTCGAAATATCATAATTTTTGTCCTTTTATGATTCAACAATAGATCTTTTTCTTTGCTCCACTTCGAAATGTTTTCAATTTCATTTTCAATCGCATTTTTCAAAAATGATTCATTGATGTACGGGATAAAGAGGGCGATGTCGTCTGCGTATTTGATAATCATGTTATTCTCATCATTTGAATGATAAACTGTACCTTCAAAGGCCGATCTGGATATTACAGTGAAATTGTATATATAACTCAACTATGAACTGCCAGACCCGTTTACTCAAGTCAGAAGATGCTTGACATCAGGTGAAAAATGATCAACATTAAAGAAATATAAAGGGAGTAGGATATTCGATCATCAGCATTTATTTCAAATGACTGATTCAAAGAAATACTTACTACAGGCAATATAAATTCCAAAGAACGCACTCAATAACTACACGCCACTTGAACCTCTGAAGCGTCTAGACTGATTGTGAGAGTCCCTTTTTAAAAGGAATAATCAACTTAAGAGGGAGCTCTGTCGTAAGCCTCCTTTGACAAGGAGGTGAGGATTATATCGATTTCGTCTGATAAAAACTCAAGTCTGTAAAATCCACAAGGCATGGAGAAATAAGCCCCATTCGACAATCGTCTTGAGAAAACGATGATGGGAAGTGAGTGAGGATAAGAAGCCGATTATGTGGGTTTCCTGAACATCCTCTTCTCATATTTTTTAAGTAAGTGATGCTCAAAATCTGATGAATGAAAGTGATGATTTCCATTAATAATCAGCTCTTGACTTCAACCTAAATTTGTCGAAATGAATGGTTGAGATGGATTGATAATGTCACATGATGATGGATGTGTTCAAAAATGTGCTTCGAGTTGTTAAAGTACCACAATGAATTAGAAGACATGTATTGAAATATTTAAAAAGGTAGATATAATTAAATCACGACACGGTTGAAAAATTCGAAGAATCCAGGAAACGCAAGAAAAAGTAATTTAACAACTTTCCCAGTGGAAAATTGTGCACTAAATTAAATTACTTAAAGTCCAGAGCGAATAAATATAAATTGATACTTAAAACATGGACATCCATACCCTACTTCAAGAGCATATAGATTGGAGCGAGGTTGGACTTTGGGTTTTGGGTCGACGTTGGGTAAGTGACACAAAACTTGGGTCTTCTATTAATGCTGCATATATACAAATCAAGTAATAAAAATTTACATTTGATTTGAATCTCAGGAGAACTACATGATAAGAGCATAAAGTTCTGATCCTTTATCAAAATTCTACCCAATTCACAGAATATTTCAAAAATGAAATACTTGTGCTTATTAGCTGTTTCTTTCTGAGCTTGACAATGCCGCGCATTGTATCTGCTGTAAGCTTACATGCATTTTGTTGCATTTGTGGATATTGATTTTTTTATGTATTTCATACATTTTATATCTTCGCAGTTATCCGCACCCCTAAACTGTCTGCGACAGCCGACATTTATCCAAACATGAAATTAATCCAATTTCGTATTCTAAATGCGTTCAGCGATGCACTAACTACGCAGCTATACTATTTCTAGTCTTTTTATATTTCTGTATGATAAAATGAAGGCAATTGCTTTGTTATGAGTCAAAATGTGTAATTCTATCATAATTAAATCAAAGATCTTCATTTAGTCAGTGTGTAATTTAAAATTTTAATTGTAATTTAGAATTTTTGGTGGTTGATTTGAATTGTTAATCTACAGTGTATATTATTAGCACTATCAAAAGAAGTTAGGCGGTTTTGGCTTCAGGTGATTTCTCCTTAGATCGGATGACCTTTAGTTGCTACTGCTGCTGATGACAGTTGATGACCCGTGAGTTTACTGTCTAGATGAATGTATATTTTTAGGGCTACTATTGACTTGTTGGTTTGAACCTTTCAACGTTAAGTTTAACTCTAGAGAAAATGAGGACTAGAGAAAGACAGAGAGAATATCTGACGAAGCGAAATACCAAAATCAGCTGAGCAAGGAATTTTTGGAGCAGTTGTGTGTGCACTGGGAAAAATAAACGAAATTATTTGATGTTGACTAGGATCAGCTGAAACAGAGATGTAATATTTATAATACGTTCGCCGTACTCGGAAGTCCACTATTAGTTTTAGGTATGGTCCTTTTACGTGTAACGGGGTGAGCAATTCCGGGGTGTGAAACCCAGGACCCGGCAGTTCTGTCCGGGAAAGAAAAAGAGATCAGCGACCGGTTACGTCGACGCTTATGCTAAGTTACTGAACCTCGATTCCCAACTACCGGACAATGCCTTGCCAGTCTCGTTTGACGGAACAAAAACAAAGTTTTATAGCGCAAATATAGATATAAGTAGTTAGACAATTACGTTGATAAATAGATAATAAGGAAATACAAGGTACAAGGAATAACTCAAAAGTTCGTTACTGTTATAGACACACAAAAAGAAATAATTCAACCTTATGATACGAGTACGAACAGAGCGTTACAAATTTAAAGGTGCGCTATCAGAGATGTCAAATATTCAAGAGGAGACTTGAGGTCAGAGATTTATAGTTATACAAAGAATCAATGTTACCGCTTTTTGGTGAGATGACCACTCCAAGTTTTCTCCCTCCGAGAAGAAGATCAGGCAATGAACAGTCTTCGACACGAATCTGCTCGAACAAGGAAGGTTGTTGTCGATGCTGAAGTCTGAAGGCGGAGTTGGAGTCTGCGATTATATAGTCCATCAATAAAAAAAATCAGAATGTTGCGTATCCGTGAATTCACTCCCGCTCCTTCAATTACTAATTGCCTCGTAGCGTGGACAGGTCTTGACAAGTGTCGGGTATCCATAAAGCCACTTCCGATCCTTCAATTACTAATTGCCTCGCAGAGTGCAGGTGTTGGCAGTAATCATTTTTGTTAATTGAGCTGGACAAAATTAGAGGTAAAAACTAGATGTTTCAATAAGATGTCCGTAAGACCCGACTTCGGCAATGAAGTACAAAACACCAATTTGAATGTAAACCGTACAAAAGACGATCACAAGTGTATCACTGTAGGTTAAATTGAAGGAAAGCTTTTTAACGTAATACATGTACTTAAGCTACTAATTACAGTTATCACTGTACATTTAAAAATCATTTTCCACTAATACCACACTTCTCATGGGCCTGATAGGAATTATGACCTATAAAAGAATCTTTATGTCAACACAAAATACAAAGAATGAACTTCGTTTACTTGATTCTACTCATTTATTGAAACTCGAGTTTGGGTTTTGGGTTTTGACCAAAGTTTTGGCCCAAACCCTGTATTTACAAGTTTTTGCCCAACCTTCCTGGGGTGCCACTTTGTTACATCCTTTGTCCAACGTCCGTCCGTCTGCCGTGCAACATGCCAATCAATCCAAGTTTTTATACAAGTCCCATTCAATATAAGTTTTACCCAACCTTGTTTCGAGTATAGAGTAGGATGCGCAATGCTTACAGCGGCTAGTTGACCCAACTTTTAGGAGACAGGAGATAAATCAAAACTTATAATCAATTTTATTAATATCTATAAACTAAGGATGAGAGCTCGGCATGAAACATGACGAGAAGCTAGCCAAAAATTATAAATGATGAAAATGAAGAAACATAATAAACCAAAATGCGATCGTTATTCACGGAGTCATCAGGAAGTGGCTGCATAAATCAAAGTTTCGGTCCATAACCTCCAACCTGTACCACATAGCGGGGCCAGGCCGACCATATCGAATGAACGATATGAAAAGTCTCCGCAAGTCTGAGGAAGCATAGGTGAAACTTAATTGCAAATTGAGTTTTTATGCATAAGAACATATGGATAAGAGCGGTTAGTCAAACATTCCTATGATGGAAGGCATTTGAGGTGAAAAGCAACCAAACCTATAAACAAGGAACCCATTTCTCCAGAAGAACTTTATGCGAGAATTCACCAGTAGATTAATCTTGCGACCTCTATCTTTGAAGATATTGGAAATGCCTTGAGCTCTTGATATGACGGCGAAAGTGTCCGAAGAAATCCTAGCGAAGATGTGGGGGCAAGCAAGATGGGCAAGCAGGCTGGCCAGGATGTTCAAACCAGTGTTAATGGTTTGAAGATTATGGTTAATAAGACCTACCGTACTTTTGCAAAGTAAAATATATTGATTTTAATAACATTTTACCAGGTTTCCAAGTGTCTTTGGCAATTGTACATTGCACATTGATTTAGCACTGGTTGATGTCACTAATTGTCTGATTGATGTCTAATTCAGTATTTAGAAGTGCAATGATATGGGAAATGCTCAGTACCTCTATACAATGTGCATATTAGGACAAGGTACAATAACCACTGTTGCACTTTACTGCCAGTCTCTAAGATCAATCAAATCAGAGGACAAAATTGCAGTTTCCACGTAATGCTTACTTAGAACGATATTTCAACCCTCACCCACTGGGGTGTTTTTCCGAACACGCCCCTCTTCGGGGCAAATTTCACCCAACCCCCTGCTGATCTCCCTAACTATTGCACTAATTTTGCCTAACCATACATCAATCGAATGGGCATTGAATGGGGATTCAGAACAAAACAGCACCACTTTCATTTTTGAGGTCATCCCTGGGCTGAGGTGAAGGTCAAAGGTAAAAAACCGCCAATTTTAACATTTTTCCATTAGATCACTATTTGAAATGGAAAATGAGAACAAAAACTAATAAACCATACACTAATCGCAATGAAATCGCACATTTTAGCATTTAGTTTCTGCAGGTGAAGAAACGACCCAATTCGGTGACTTTTATCGAGACACTGAGTCTAAAAGCAATATGATTCTGAAATATTTCAACAATTGTTGATTAAATGCAGAATAGTATAAAAATAATAAAAAATCCACAGAATTAGATTCATCTGCGCGTGCTTCGGTTTCCTAGAAAGGAAGAATTGTATGCAACCTTAATGTCGAAATGGCACATCACAGCTCCTTCTCGAATGGATAATTCGTGTATCACCTGCTATTGGAAATGGCAAACAATAAACTGTCAGCAGGGGACACCAGAGCCAGTGAGAGATGCGTGCGTGCTGTGATATCACTTCGCACACACCAAAACACACATCGATGCGTGGCTTCGATTCAATGTATGCACTATACAGTGAGCAATGCTGAGGAGAGGATGTGAAATCATCAAGTGAACTAATTTTCGTACGCCTGCTACTTTCTTTAATAATGATCGGAAGGGCCAACATTATGGAGAAAACTTGTGGGCAATGATCTGAATTCTTCGAATCTGAAGGAATTTTGGCAATCGAAGCACTTTGCTGGAACTCACATTAATCCGCAAGCGACGCACGACTTTTTTTCCTATCTCTGTGAGGTATAAGGAATTCCTTCTTGCCCACTTAATAGGTTCCTCTATGTGCCGTCAGTTTCGTATTAATCACACTTCTAGCAAACCGAAGCAGATAAACAAAATATTTAATTCTGTGAAAAAATCACATTGTGCATACATAATATGCATAACTTTAAATTCAAAAGCTTTGCATTTGTGAATATCTTTACATTGATACGAAGAATCCTTTATGTAATTTCAACTTATTCAACCAAGAATTGATATCGCAATATACATTAGAAGTGAATATATACTGAAATCAGTCAAAATACACGCATTACGCCAAAAGTACACTGTTAAATTTATTTTCCTTTGGTCAAAAGTTGCCTAATACGTAGAACAGGGGCGCAGCGTCAATTAGGGCATTCGGGGCTGTGCCATGCAAAGAAATGTTGATGTTCATGCAAAGCAGAAGAACACAAAAGCCAAGAAACTAAATGAAAAGAACAATAACTGAATGGGAAAGCAAGCCTGTTTCCATTTTTCACTTAAACGATGATCATCATAGCGAAGTCCTTCTGCTGGAGATGGTCACACAGCATCAATTGGATGATGACTGAATCAACTTTCAGCAGAACCACCTTGCAACCGAAGGCCAGAAACTTCGTATTTTCCTGGTTTAATTCTTTTAAAGTCTCCACGTCTATTCCAAGTTAACCCCCAAACATTTTTATTCACTACTTCCTATTCTTCACTTAAATTCATCATGGTAAAGTCTTTCATCATTGTTACAGATGACCAAGCAGTTTTCGTTTTGATCATGACTCAAATATCTTTAGGGAAGACATTTTTCATATAAAAATCTATACCCAAATCATCATGTCATAACTCAGTCATAACTAAAGCTCCACTGGCATCACTTGCAATCCGCACTAGACCCCTTATGAAATTGCTAAGGAGATCCCGTGACGAAGAGTTCAACAATCGATACACTAAATGACATGCCACGCTCAATTATTACGCGTAATTACACATGACCCTAAACATCCGTGGTTGTGCGGGACATTGCTGCAACATCTGTTATATAAGTTAATATAATTGGCATTCCTGTTATATAGACTTTGCGTCTCATGTGTCTGTATGTACTGTATCAGAGGCTGAACAATGTGATAGGACCTCAATTTCATGCTCAGGGCAGACAGAACATGCTTAGCGTTCATCCATAGTTCAAGCAGCAACGCAAACAACCGTAGACGACGCGCAAACTATAAACGCTCGCCCGCGCGTACTCATAAACATTCTCCATGTTTTGATGGCATCCGATCAAGTGATTTCTGACTCTTAATGCAGCGCGTAGAAGAATAGAATGTGCTTAACCACGGATGTTTGGGGTGTTCCGTAATTACGCGTGGCATATCACCTAGTGTAATGAACACAGGGAATAATATTGAATGTAGTTTAATGGTCAAAACTAAGTGTGATGACATTTTTCTAAACAAAAATGTCACATATAAAAACGCGTTCACATATTAATCATAGATGTCCCTGGCATTTGATAGATATCGATAATAACATTGATAGTTTGCAATTTTGTATAGAGATTTCAAATGATTTACCATCTGATTTCCAAAATTTTTACTTAGGATTTCTTTCTATCTCAATTGATATGGAAAGATATACAAAATATATTTTGATACAATATATCAACTAATTTTTGTGCGTAGAAAGACAGAAATGATATCACTTTATCAATTTCAAAAAATGAAACATTGACTTCCTAATTGAATAGTGCAAATTCATATTTCTACACGATACTCTGTGCTCGTAGCCGCCTAGAATCTTCCGCGACAGCCTAGTGCGCCGTGGTTCACCGGCTAAGACTCACTGGCCTAAAGTGTTTTCATGTTGTCATATCGGACTATAGTATGAATATGCAAAACACCTCCCTATATTGATGGTTGTAGAGCACTCTTTAACACATAAGAAGATCAATCATTTTCTTGAAGTTCTGGTCATATTCAATAAATATTTCGACCTGAGGATTCTGAACAAAAGTTTTGAGGAAAAAAGAATGAAAATTGATAGAGAAGCGATACATCATTTTGAAAGAAGCAAAAATATGCAATTTTCTGCGACCGTGTTGTAATTTTATTCCCAATATTTCGGCTTAGCCTTTATCAAGGGATGCAGAAAAGGAAATTATACAGAATGTCATTAAGAAAAATTTAAACTAACCTATCTATGAACTACAACCTAGAACATTAGTAGAGCATGGACATTGGGACATGCTAACACAGAGTTTTAGCAAAAATATCATGGATTACAAAAAGATTAAAAAATCATGGATTACAAAAGGATAAAAATATCTATAAAGGGAGAAAAGATAAAAGTCAGACAGAATTAATATGATTGAGTAGCATTTCAGTTGGCCTTGCTTTTATCTCCTTCTTTTCGACCCTTCTTCTTTGAGCCATGCACTGCAAGTTTCGATGTAATATTGACCATGTGATGAACTTGTGTGTGATTGGGAGAGTTGTGTGTGATGAGATGTTTATAAACTTCAGATTCAGGGCCTTTTAGATGTTCATTAATTCTTGATCTCATTGTTCTCGAGGTTTCCCCAACATATAGTTTGTCGCATTCGTTGTTGTTACATTGTATTAGGTATACACAGTCTTTGGTGTTGCATTCTCCATTAGTTATTCCATTCTCGCATACATCACATTGTTCATAATAACACTTGTTTTGGTTCTTCTTAAGCAGACGCTTCAATGGAGGGTTGGTGAATACTGGCCGCACATGATCAGAGAGATGTGTTCTTCTGACAAGTTCGTTAATCTTGCGTTTGAATTTGCTGTCTATGAAAGGCAAGACTATGTTTCGCGGTTGTTGTTTATCTTTATTAGATTTATTTCTCTGATGTTCATTATTCAGACAAAATGTCAAATAATTAATTATTTATGAATGATGAACGATTCGTTGACATTTTGTCTGAATAATAAACATCAGAGAAATAAATCTAATAAAGATAAACAACAACCGCGAAACATAGTCTTGCCTTTCATAGACAGCAAATTCAAACGCAAGATTAACGAACTTGTCAGAAGAACACATCTCTCTGATCATGTGCGGCCAGTATTCACCAACCCTCCATTGAAGCGTCTGCTTAAGAAGAACCAAAACAAGTGTTATTATGAACAATGTGATGTATGCGAGAATGGAATAACTAATGGAGAATGCAACACCAAAGACTGTGTATACCTAATACAATGTAACAACAACGAATGCGACAAACTATATGTTGGGGAAACCTCGAGAACAATGAGATCAAGAATTAATGAACATCTAAAAGGCCCTGAATCTGAAGTTTATAAACATCTCATCACACACAACTCCCCAATCACACACAAGTTCATCACATGGTCAATATTACATCGAAACTTGCAGTGCATGGCTCAAAGAAGAAGGGTCGAAAAGAAGGAGATAAAAGCAAGGCCAACTGAAATGCTACTCAATCATATTAATTCTGTCTGACTTTTAGCTTTTCTCCCTTTATAGATATTTTTATCCTTTTGTAATCCATGATTTTTTAATCTTTTTGTAATCCATGATATTTTTGCTAAAACTCTGTGTTAGCATGTCCCAATGTCCATGCTCTACTAATGTTCTAGGTTGTAGTTCATAGATAGGTTAGTTTAAATTTTTCTTTATGACATTCTGTATAATTTCCTTTTCTGCATCCCTTGATAAAGGCTAAGCCGAAATATTGGGAATAAAATTACAACACGGTCGCAGAAAATTGCTTATTTTTGCTTCTTTCAAAATGATTGAATCCCGACCGATGGCAGCTAAAAATCAAATTCAAACAATACATCCTTCTAACAAATCGCTACACCGCAATCTACGAGATAAGCCAACTACTTGGATCTTCTGAGTTCTCTCTCACGCGTCAGGTAAATGTAAAGTTTCATATGAAATCATAGATCAGCTCTTATTGCCTCGTATACTTCTTCCATCCAGAGGCAGCCCCAACATTCACACTCTGGTCAGTGTACAACACGAGCTTGCACAATGCAGAGCCAGCATGATAGTAGAAAGCAACACACCAGTCATATTCTTCTTCTAGGCATTCAACAAAGCAATCTATGATCTTCATCACATTTGTAACATCGCGTGTACATCCTCCTTGTCCTGCGTAGTCATCGGGGTCAGAGAATACAGGAACTGGGACCTGTCGGAATTGATGGGATCGTTCAATCTCTAATGTGGGAGTCCATCCTTATCTCGGTTGACACATGGGGATTGCTTGCCAGTGTGGATCATCGACAAAAATGTCTATGTCTCCAAATACACCAAGATTGCCTATATGCAGGACATAATCTTGAAGGTTTCTATAGTTCCCGGGTTCACTAAAATGCCAGGCCAACTGAGTCGAGCTCGGTGTGACGCTGCCATCCGTCCATCTCCATCCACTGCGATTCCTTCCACGCTCATTGAGAGTGTCGGTCAGACCGATGAAATAATGACCAACTCCAAAGTTCTTGTTGTTGAGATCGATGGCATTTTGACCAGTTACCAATTCTCCGTTGTATTTGCCGCAGAACCGTTGAGAGTCACACCAGCTGACTTTGATGCCTGTGTTCCAGTACAAGCAGATTCCATGATGCAGTGAGAAAGGAGTTGGACATGCATTCGAAAAGGCCACAGTGAAGATAAAGCTAGATAGAAGTTTGATAACAATGTAATCTGACACGCACATTCCGAGTAGTTTAAGCAGCATCGTGTAATGAATGTTGAAGAGGAGGATGCTTTTCAGAGCACTCTGCGGCACATTGATCAGCAACTGAAGATGGCTTTGTTGCCTATTAACTGTGAAAATTAACAAAGGCATTAATATTTTATCAAGCTATGCGTTACATTTGTTATTCAGCTAGCTGACTCCATACTAAATATATCGATGTCATCAAGAAGTTTTAATATCACGACTGATGTAACAGATGGTAGATGCAATTTTTGTTCTGAAGAATCACCAACCAAATTATGGAAATTGTAGTCAATAGCAAAACGTAATTTTACTTAGCAGCATTTTGAAAAGTTGTTCGCTGAGCCTCGGAAAGAACCAATTTTCATGAGCTGAAAATCAGGAGATTGTGACACCTCTGTCTCAATTCTAGAAAGCAATTACAGAATATTTCTTTTTCACATACCGCTACTTAAAAAGAATCATTACGTTATATCATATAACACATCATCATACCTACAAACAATGATAGAATTGTTGCAATAAGTCCTTAAAATGCTATGTCGCTAAATTAACGTTCCAATAATATGTGTAATTTCCCATGTTATCACTGTCCGGAATTAGTATCCTAAAATAATTTATTCACGCTGAATTCACAACAATATGTTAGTCCGGCAGCCAGAACGAGTTTCTGCAGGGAACGAGATCGAAAGTGAGACTTTCACAGAACGATGTAAACCCCATGCCTACTACGAATCGGCACGTCTGCCGAATTCTATTGAGTTCCTCTTCTTGTCAGACAGGATAAAAGAAAAACACATGTAAATCCAATAGGACGCAGATTGCAGTTTTTTGCAAAAATGAAATTTTCTATGTTTTCTCTGATTAAACGAAAAGTACTAAGGCCAGAGTCATGATTTTTGGCATAGAATGTCTTCAGGTCACTCCCTATCATGTGCATTTTATTTTTATCATGCATCTGATCGGCAATGTATGTGAGAATGTGATTGAATGTGAATAAAGTTGCTAAAAATGTTTGTATTCGCGAACATTAAGAGGCTCGCCAAATCTAGATGTGCTTTGTTTTATAGACAGGGGTGCATGAACATGAAAGGAAATGACCTGAAGACATTCCATGCCAAAAATTATGACTCTGGCCTTCGTACTTTTCGTTTAATCAGAGAAAACATAGAAAATTTCATTTTTGCAAAAAACTGCAATCTGCGTCCTATTGGATTTACATGTGTTTTTCTATTATCCTGTCTGACAAGAAGAGGAACTCACTACAACTCGGCAGACGTGCCGATTCGTAGTAGGCATGGGGTTTACATCATTCTGCGAAAGTCTCACTTTCGGAGTTCCCTGCAGAAACTCGTTCTGGCTGCCGGACTATGTAACGGTGGTAGGCTAAAATATGTCTACTTCCAAAGTCGTTCCTCAAAGACATACTTGTTCAAGCATAAAGGGCTACAGAAGACTTTGAGCATTTTCATGTAGATTATACCTAACCACAAAAGTCGCATCAAACAAGAAGAGGCTACAAATCAGAATAAAACAATTGCAGTCACTTTTGGCCAGCCGAAGCGAACCGACTCGAATTTTTATCGAATCGCAATTTTAAATCGAATCGAACCTTGAATCTCGAATCTTCGCAGGTCCCTAATTCAAAAATTTCAATAATGAACTTCTCTATTATAATCCCTCAAAACAAGAAATATGCTGCTGTCATTGATACATGTTCCTAGAAAAGCAGTTTTAGAGAATTAGGGAAATATATGTGTTAATGTGTTGAATGCAATGAATTTGTTTGTCATAATTTGTTTCCAATTTTGAGAGATTCATCTTATCATCATGAGTATTTATTTTTCCTTGCATATTCAAAGAGAATGCAAGACT
Organism: Prostheceraeus crozeri; assembly: GCA_907163375.1. Taxonomy (NCBI): domain Eukaryota; kingdom Metazoa; phylum Platyhelminthes; order Polycladida; family Euryleptidae; genus Prostheceraeus; species Prostheceraeus crozeri. Next base: position 32,489 of record CAJQUW010014373.1, read on the forward strand.
TATGGAACATTCCGTGAGTTGTACATGTAGTAGAGTATACTGCATGTTAGGCTATAGGAAAATAGGCACAACATGACTTCTCGCCCGTCAAAATTATTCAGCAAGTGCCACTGAATGATTACTCGCCCGCCGCCGCTGCATCTATTTTTGCTGATGTTTGAGCGCTCTGTTACGGCATCTGTGTGTGGTGTATGAGCGCTCTACTAGGCGTGTGTGTGTGTGGTGTATGTGCGCTCTGGTACGGCATCTGTGTGTGTTTTAACTGTGACATTGATAGTGTATCAAGGAGGTATACTGCTATTTTCGGCTGCGGAATCGATGAATGGCCGAACTGAGCGCTATTTCCAAAGGGATAACTTGAATTGCGATGGATATGTGGATGTTTTTGTTTTTCGTGCAGTCCTTTGGTGAAAAGCGGCACGCCTTCAGACCCCTTGGCTTGACCACTGGAGCGCTGATTGATATCCATGATTGTGTAACATCTTCTATGGATGCTCCTAACAATTTGGGTGTCAGACTGACTTGCCTTGACGTCGCTAGGGCATTTGACAAGCTTCAGTTTCAGCGCCTACTCAATATCCTCTTGAGCATGGATTTCAACAAGGGATTTCTTCGATGATTGCATTCCTATCTTGTCGACCGTCATCTCAGAGTAAGTTTGGATGGCAAAGTTGGACCAACTTTCGTAGCTACTTCGGGAGTGCCCCATGGATGCGTTTTGGGCCCGCAACTGTTCGTCATGTTTATCACTGAACTGAAGGTTTACTGACGGTTGACAGTCTAAATGCGCGATTGATCATGTATGCAGATGATCTGACCCTTGTTGAGTCGTGCTGTTATCAAGAACTGAACCCTTCAAATCTTTCGACAGCGCTTACATGGTCTGAAATGAACCACACCTATTGTTCCATATGATGGCATTCAACTGACTTCGTCCGTGAACATCTTAGGGGAAACAATTGAAAGCAATTTAAAATGGAATAGTCACTTCGATCGTGTCACACTCTGTGCTTCTTCGACCAAGAAACAGCTATTTGAAGTTTTTAATGTATGCATCATGTCCGTAATTTTGTACGCATCTCCAGTATCTGGTAAGCTCTCAAGTTTTGTTGTACATAAGGTTGAGAGATCAAGGAGCAGAGCTCACCGTATAATTTGCGGGGATGCTGCTCATGCACTGCGAATCCTGACTTTACTCAGTCGCGTAATAAAATGGCCTGTAAATGCTTGTAGAAATGCAAAGATCCTGCACACCCCCTTCATGATCGAGTTCCAACAATCATGTCTCGTTCAGGACGGGTTTCTTTTTGTCTTACTGGTCAACACCAAGACGGCTCGATTCTTTTTTTCCATTGGGCATGTATTTTAAGCAACGGTGATTTCTTGTAATTTCTACTCTTGTTCATTCGAATATTTCATATTTGCTATTAACTTGTTGACTTGACATGAGACTTTGAGTGCAATAGATGAGACAGTGTATCTTTCATCTATAGTTACTTTGTACTATGCATATGTGGCAGAAAGTGTATTACATGATTTTCATTATTTTCCAATTATTATTAATTTGCAAAAGCTTTCATTGTCCTCCTATTTGGGTGATGCTTCCCCCAATTACATGGATGACAGTGCAACTTGTGATAGAGGTTGTGTGACTAATTCATTCAAAACTCAATCCGTATGAGAACTTTAAAATGGTTTGCTCGCTCTTCAGACCTTAATCCAATTGAATATGTCTGCAGTTTGCTGAAGCGCAGTGGGGGTCGATCAATTATTTCTGGTTTTTCTCGACTTGAAGTTTTGCTGAGGCAAAAGGGAGAGAGTTTAGATCAAGTAGTAATCAACCACCTGATCGAAAGCGCTCCTTCCCGTATTCGACAAGAGATCGAAGTTTCTGGTGAGGTTAAGAAATATCATAGACCTACATGTACAATGGGACCTTTAGGACCAACCTGCTCTATAGAGCCATTGAATGAAATATTATTTTAACTTTTATTTTCATTTATCTGCCAGCACTGTAATTGATAGCATTGTGGTCTCCGTGGCACAGTGGTTAAGTGCTTGGCCTAACGATCTTTCGTCCATAGGTCGAACACTGCCATTGGAAGTCTTCAGGAAGGGCATCCGGACTAAAAGATCACAACACTACAGTTAAAAGTCTGACTGTGTGAGCACCGTCGAAGACCCGGGTATTAGGAAGTAGTGACGTTAAGTGTGCTTCGATCAGACGGAGCGAAATGTTGTATTACAATATAGTGCGAGAGCTTCTTATCATTTACATTTGTAGATTTTCACACATCAGCAAAACAACAGTTCTTGAGCAATACTTCCAGTCACCTTGCAAATTATGGCGCAGTGAATGTCACAAAATTACATTTGTTTATGTGCTCCAGAGTAAAACATACTTACATTTAGAACGTAATGAAGAACGTAGAACGTAACGTACATTACATACTTACATTTAGAACGTAATGATCATGACAGGGAAAATCCAATATTCTCTCCTTCGATTTATTGACCGGTTTTTAATAAAATGATGATTTAAAGATAGCCGGTGCTTCGTGCCGCATACACTTCTGAAGGGCTTAGATAAAATATAGTTTCGATGCCCCAGGTTAAATATGCCGCAATAAAGCTGAGTTCTTATAAAAGTGTTCAGAAATTTGGGAGCTCGTGTTTTCGGTTGATGCTTGGGCGTAGAGACTTAATCAGGCGAGCTTCGGTCAATCTGCAATCTACGGCGTTCTGGCTAGTGTCGATGATATCAACTGCGTAGTTTGAAATTGTGACGTCATCACAGTTATGAACTTTTTCATTATGTTCGTATAGGGCATTCTTATTGTTCTTATTTATTAGGTCTCTCTTGTGTTCATTGTAGCGTTTCCAGAAAGGTCGGTTAGTCTGGCCAATGTAGAAATCGTTGCAAATCTTACAGGTCATTTTATAAACTACATACCGGTCAGAACAAGACCGGTTATCTGGTAGCAATGAGCAAATATGGCATTGCATATGTTTATTATTCCTTTTCTACTATTAACTGCAGTTTTTATGGTAGGGCCTGGTTTGTTTACGAGTTTTATCGGTAAGTCGTATTGTTTTATGAGTTTATTTAATTTGCGATTACACACATCACTAACAAAGTTCAGTTTGCAGGGGATGTAGCTGTTATCAGAGTGTTCTTTATTTTTATTATTAATTTTGGAAAGATCACGGTTGGAAAAACCGTTCTGCTTAAACCTGTCGTTCAGTTTTGACAAAGCTTCTTCTGCTTTTGATCCGAGCATCTGTTGGTGACGCTAGTTTTACTATTTCTTATTTAATTAGTTTTTATGTGGTGTGGTACCCAGCTTTGCTTGTTTAGGGATATGCCTGAGTGCATGCTTTTAACATACCAGTCATATTCAATTTCATTATCATTGATCTCTATGCTGACATCGAGGTAATTCAGGGATTTACTATTGGGCACTTCTACAGTGAATTTGATGTCTTGGAACACGGAGTTGAATACTTCGGTGATTCTATTTATAGTTTCACTATCATTACTATTTATAGGGCCAAGGATGATATCATCGATGTACCGCGCGTAATACTGGGGAGTTATATTGTAATTTTTCTCAAGGATTTCAAGGGCTTCTTGTTCAATACAGTAGATGTATATGATCGCGAATGGTGGTGAGAATCGAGCCCCATTGGGCAGCCTTTAATTTAGCGGTAGACTATGTTGTTGTATTGTATATAATAGTTGTAGCAAACGAATTTTAGACAGTTATGCACGTCATCATAAGCGAGGGAAAAAGTATCGATACTATTCCAGTGGTTTTTGAGAAAGTTCGATACTATCTCAATTCCATGGTTGATTTGGATACTTGGGTATAAGTTGATGACGTCCAGTGAGATAAATGTGCTATTAGGGTTACTAACAATATTCAAAGTTTTCAGTTGTTCGATCAGGGAGATGGAATTTTTAATATTTGTGTGTACAAATTGGATTAGCTGACTTAGTATTCTGGTGACTAGCCAGTCAATTTTGGTCAATCTCTGACTTTGGTAAATTTCATTTACATTGTTTGCTTTTATACTTAATTGATCGCAGAGTTTTTAAGTAACTTCATCAAATATTTGTCCATATTGTCGTGTGTTTGTTTTTCCTTATAAACACATATTTACACGCAACAATAGAAAACTGCCGATATCTTTACATATAATAGCATTTTGACAAAATAACTTACAATAGATGGCTTTGCGGCAAGAATCTACAGCTGTTGCATGTTTCAGTAAATTAATTCAGCTGCTGAAATTACCATCAACAATGAGTTGTTGTCCATTCTAGTCTCACTAACTTAAACAAAGCGAAAAGTCGGATTTCTATGGCGTGGACTATGAATGACAACTATGGAAATTTATCGTACAGCTCCGATTAAAATGATCACACCTCTTCCGTGCAAGGAATTTTGTAGGAAATCAGTCAAGAGGATGAAACACATCCTTCAAATGGATGGTTCCTTCAAATGGGTCCTTAAAACGAGAAGATAAACAGATATTTGCATACGTGTGTAGTTCCGCCATAGACTGCACAGTAAATATTTCGATTTAAAATTCTTTAAGTGATCTGCGTCTTCTCTTCATCCTATAGTCTTACAAACTTTTTCCATCCAACCGCGTCTCCAATATTTAAACACTGATCAGTGTAAAGCACGAGTTTACACGATTCAGAGTTAGCATGATGATAGAAAGCAACGCAATCGTCCGTTCCCAAGCACTTAAGAAAGCAATCCATGACTTTCTTCTTAGTTGGGCCACTATACGTGAATTGACATCCTCCTTCACCTGCGTAGTCATCGGGGTTAGAGAATACAGCAACTACAACCTGTCGAAAGTGGTGGGATCGTCGAGTTCTCCAAGTGGCAGGTAATCCTTTTCTTGGTTGGCACATGGGTATTACTTGCCAGTCTGTAAAATTGTTTAATTTAGTTTTGTATGTATCTCCAAATTGGCCAAAATTAGATATCTGCATTGCATAATCTTGACGTTTTCCATGGCTCCCAGGTTCACCAGATATCCATGCCAGCTGGCTTGAGCTCGGTGTGACACTGCCATCTGTCCATCTCCAACCATCACGATTTGATCCTCTCTCATTGAGAGTGTCGGTCAGACCGATGAAGTAATGACTAACTCCTAAGCCCTTGTGGTTCAGATCGATGGCATTTTGACCAGTTACCAATTCTCCCCTGTAAAGACGACAGAAGTGTTGAGATTCGCACCAGCTGACTTTGATGCTTGTGTTCCAGTACAAGCAGACTCCATGATGCTTTGAGAAAGGAGTTGGACAAGTATTCGAAAAGGCCACAGTGAAGATGATGCTGGCTATAAGTTTCATTACGATGTCAGACAGGTGCATTTCGAACAGTTAATTAAGTAGCTTGCTCCTTTATTTGCTTAGGAAGCTTCGTACACAGCTTTTGCCAGCCACAAAAACTGATTATCAGAGCAGTCTGATGAAAACTGTTATGTATTATATAACGGCTTTATTATCTTTTGCGTTTGAAAACAATTATTAATATTTTATTAACATGGACGTTTAATTTTGAGTTACAGATAAATGGCACCATATCAAGTATAGATCACCACATGAAACACTCAGTTGTTTGTCCAAAATCACTTAGAAAATTGTCTGCTGATGCAATCTATTGTCGATTTAATTTTAAATCCCAGCAGTTTTCCTCCTATTTTGCTGTTCTCTAAGCATTTACTGCGGCAATAATTTTTTTCCTTATTCCAGTTGCAGATTGTCTGGTTAGAGTCTGCAGCATAAGACAATAAAGCAAATGGCCTCTTAAAGCACTTGTTCCCATATGCCTACTGTTTCATTTCGACAGAGGTGACTCTCCTACAGTCAAGCCGTATAGCTTGTCTGGCGTCGTTGAATTGATGGTGTCCTGTGCCGCAGACTAGTACATGTATGATAATTAGACACTGTATTAAAGTAACGATCTACTGGAATACGAGTGCGTGTTGCAGCAATCGCTATTGTTGTATCAGGAATAAAACAGATATTGCACGTTTTCAGAGCGCATCATTAGTCCGGCAGCCAGAACAAGTTTCTGCAGGGAACGAGGCCGATAATGAGACGTTCACAGAATGATGTGAACCCTATGCCTACTACGAATATGCGCGACTACGGAGTTCTGCTTGGTTCCTCCTCTTGTCAGACACAATCAAAAAAGCGCATGATAACCCAATGGCGCCCAGATTGTAGTTTTTGGTGAACATGATATTTTCTTTATTATCTCATACCAACTGAAAAATACAATGTCTACAGCCATAACCTTTGGTATGGAATGTCTTCATGTCATTTCCTATCATGAGTATGTGATATTATCAAGATTCTGATTGGCGATGCATGCGAGAATGTGGTTAAATATGAATAAAATGGACAAAAATGTCTGTGTTTGCCGACATTAGGAAGCTTGTCAAATCTGAATGTGTTTTCCTTCATAGATAAATGTTCATGAGCATGATAATAAAGAATCTTGAAGACATACCATGCTAAAAATTATGGCTCCAGACTGAGTAGAATTTTCAGTTGATAATAGAAAACAAAGAAAATTTCATTTTCCGCAAGAAAACCGCAATCTGCGTCCCATTATATTTGCATGAATTTTCTTTCCAACCTGTCTGACAAGAAGAGGAACCCGGTAGAAGAGGTCCAAGTCGTTCTGGATACCGGACTGTTGAAGATAGAGAAAGAAATCGAAAGGTAATAATAATAATATGTTTATATTCTCAAAAATAAAAATCAAATCAATCACAAGCATTGCAAATTAAGTACATACATGGCGCATAATGCGCAAGTCAGAATTCAATAGAGAGGTGGTGTGCGGGAAGAAAGAGTTTTTTCTTTGAAGAGTTCTGCTGAGTGGGACCCTGTATTGACTTCGCAGCTTCTTTGGTATTCTTTGATGCAGCACATGATTTTTGTTTCCTTCAATTTGTTTAAACAGTACCTTACTTCTACCGTCTCTTCTAACTTTCAATTCGTTTTTCCTGCATTTACACAAACTTTTGTTTCGGCTACCAAAGTATATATCATAGATCAGTCTATGAGCCCTGTTGTCAATTTTCTGTAGCTTGTACTCGCTCTCGTGATTGATGCCAACAAACAGGGGGCTTGAATATTCTAGCATGGATCGGATGATTGACGTGTACACTGTGTGCAGCTCTGAGCTTGTTAAAATGTTTTTCAGTCTTCGCAATATATGGAACCTTTGCATTGATTTGACATACAATTGGTGGACGTGCGATTTCCAGTTTAGCTGATCGTTAATAGTAATGCCAAGAATCTTTGTTTCTTCGACCCGAGGAATACGGAACTAGGACACAAACCGTGTTCCTTTTCGTGTAAAAACCATCACGATCACCTTTGATTTGTCCATATTTAACTTCAGTTTATTATTGATGCACCATTTTGCCACATTGGATGTTTCGCTTTCCACCATTTCTACGATTACAGATTCGTTTTTGCTTTCCATGGGCAAGATGATATTAAGATCATCAGCATATTTTACTGTGCTTCCTTTTTCGATACTCGAGCACAGATTCTTGGTGAAGGCGCAGAACAAAGCTGGGGCGAGGACTGAGCCTTGGGGCACACCTCTCATCATGGAGATCCGCTGTGAAAATCTATTTTCAACATATATTCTTGCTGTTCTATCTTTCAGATAGCTTTGAAGCCAACGCACAAATCCGATTGGGAAACACTCCCCGGCAAGGTGATGAAGAAGGCGATTGTGATCAATTAGGTCGAACGCCTTAGATAGGTCATAGCTTATCAGTATAGCTCCTTGATTCAATTTTTCGTCCATAATTTTCGTTAATCTGTCCATTACCTCGATCAGGGCTGTCGTAGTGCGAGAAAAGTCGACATAATACTTCTATGTTCGAGGAAGTTTCTCTTTCAGTGAGTAGATTTCATAAAAAGAATGTGAAAATCGTTCTCTTCTCATATCAATGTCATTGCAATGCAACAGGAATAAAATGAAAGAACCTACTGTTGAGAAAGTTCAAAAAGTTTCATGCTATGATAGACTATTCCTTCTCCTACCGCGTCTAAATTGCTGATTAGAAAGAGTCGATGCGCATGCATCCCCTTCGGCAAGAAAGGGGCGGAATGATCATACAATCTCATTTTTCGGACAAGTCTTTCTGCTACTTAATCTGAAATTGAGATTTGAGAATGTAGCTAGGGACATAAAAGAGGTTCACAAAAAATACGAATTTAGCATGAAAACGAACTTTTAAGTTGTAATTTTAGTGACAGTTTCCGACAATTTGATTAAGGCTTGAATATGGAGATGGCAGCGAATAATTTGACACTTTGGCAAGCACCGAAGTTTTGAGAATGTCAGATATTTACTTTTCTAGCCTACTGCCACAGAAAGATGTTCTCAATGACCTGGGAAACAGCGTTAAATCGTTAATTTTGTAATTCTAACTGTAAATTGTCAGAATTTATATTTTCCTGAGATTATATATGAAAGCAGTCAAATGCATGAATCATGATAAACCAAAACAAGAAAATCAGCTCTATCGTTGCTGACATTGAAGGAATTATAGCAGTTTCCATGAAACCACGAGAGATCTAGTTGCATCCTATTTCAAATCTGATACATTGATACAACAGACACTGCAACATATTGTGAAGTGTTTTATAGCGATGCACTATTATTTTGCGAGATGATGAATTATTTCGAGGAGAACGAAAATGGCTGACTTTGTGCGTCAATATTCTGTCTTTTATCAGCTCTCATTGATATCTATACTTTGCGATTTAGATCTCGATATCAAGTTTACTGGGTTGGTCAATCCTTCTTGTTTAACTATTCGGCGCTCTTCCACTAACTGTATTGTCGTGTCAGTGATCCACGGCAATTTCTTCGATTTTTGAAGATTGAGAAACGCTTTTGGCAGATGTAGAAATAGCCATTCGTATTTCATTCCATAGTTTTCTGGGGTTGTTTCTTTATCTGCTGCTATAAGTACTTCGCATTTGTTTCGAACATCTTTTCTGATGGTTCAAGCAGTCTCCTTCATTAGATAGGTTCAAAGAGCAGTGTAGTTATTGGATGCGAAACTTTCTTAAATATTGCTTTGAATTTGTTTATCAGAAGATTGTGGTCAGGGTTACAGTCTGCCCCTAGGCATCAGGTTCTGACAACTTTAATACTGTTCCTCAATCTGTCACATTGCGATATAATCAACCTGATATCGGACTTGTCCATCAGGTGCATTACTGTCTCGGGTGATGTCTAAAGTACGCATTCGTGATCAACAACCTGCTCATTCTACAGAATTCAATGAATCTCTCTCCTTATTCGTTTCACTAAAACCTCATTTTCATCAGTTGTTTATCCGTGTTTCCCAACTTTGGCACTTGCATCAGCATTTAATCATCTCTTCATATAAGCTGTGTTCGCAGAATAAAAATCATCAATTTCTTCATCCTCAACGTTAGTCGTTGGAGCATAAAACTGTAAAGGAGTGATGTTGAATGGGTGGAAACATCGTCATATGCCACGAACCTGCATCAACTATTGCATCTACTATTAAATCGGCAACGAGACGAGTAACTGAAATTGCCATCAACAAACAGCTGTTGAACATTGTAATTCCTCTAATTTAAGCAAATCGAAAGATTGGATTTGTATGGAACTGCCGTGGAAACCAAGCTTTTCGCTTTATTCAAAACCCTATAACTGCGGTGGAGCGACCCCACTGTGTCTCCTTTACCTTCTATTTTCCGCTCTTTTAATATCTTTTTGTGAATTCTCAACATAGTGTATATTATCGAAAGAATGAGAAATGACGATCACATGCTCCACTCACAGAATTAGATTCATCTGCGCTCGCTTCGGTTTCCTAGAAAGGAAGAATTGTATGTAACCTTAATATCGAAATGGCACATCACAGAACTAGACAACTTGCTCCTTCTCGAATGGATAATTTGTGTATCACTTGCTATTGAAAATGGCAAACAATAAGCTGGCAGCCGGTTTTGGACACCAGAGCCAGTGAGAGATGCGTGCGTGCTGTGATATCACTTCGCACACACCAAAACACACATCGCGTGGCTAGCATTCGATTCAGCGTATGCACTATGCAGTGAGAAGTGCTGAGGAGAGGATGTGAAAACATCATGTGAACTCATTTTCGTGCGACTGCTACTTTTTTTAATAATGATCGGAAGGGCCAACATTATGTAGAAAACTTGTGCGCAATGATCTGAATTCTTCGAATCTGAAGGAATTGTGGCAATCGAAGCACTTTGCTGGAACTCACATTAATCCGCAAGCGACGCACGACTTTTTTTCCTATCTCTGTAATGTACTGGGAACTCCTTTTTGCCCACTTAATAGGTTCCTGGATGTGCCGGCGACTTCGAAAAAACCGAAGCAGATAAACAAAATATTTAATTCTGTGAATCCACTACTTGTTTCCAGATTTCTTGCAATCCGATATGAGACTGAATTTCCCCTTTTGCCGGGTTAGCCAACGCTTTACATCTTGCACTCCATCATGCATCTCAATTCAACGAATCTATAAACTTACTGAGATAGGTCTTTTCTCCACGTGTTTTATGATTTTCTCCAAGAATATGATATCCCTTGACTTCTTTACTGTCTGCAAAAATGCAATTTTCTGATTTTCAATAACTTGATAATAGACAATTTCCATTCTAATCTAATATGACTGTTGTCTGTTCCCGATCTGTTTGACTACTTCGCATGGATAATGGGTCATCTCTGACCTGTGCCTATATTGAAAACCAGATGAATCATGGTTGCACTCGTTACAACAAGAATTAACAAAACTCAGAGACTATTTATGACTACTGTGATGCTACCTTAAGATTTGTTAATTCTTTCAACGATTTGGGAATCCTCATTTCATCGGACCTAAAGTTTAGTTCTCATTGCGACAGAATTGCTAGGAAAGCCTATTCTCGTGCTTACTGCTTTCTGAAAGGTTTTACGTCACCTAACGTCGATTTATTGATCCACGGCTACAAATCCTTTGTTGGACCTATTCTTGAGGACAAATTCTCAAATATTTAGAAACGTGACTTAGTGATTTAGAAACATATATTTAAAACGTGACATAGATCGACTTGAACGTGTGCAGAGATATTTTACTCGAACAGTTTGTAAAAAGTGTGGCATTTCGTACACCGACTACGATCACCGACTAAAACCGACTGTTGTATATTGCTCCCCTTTGGAAGAGAAGAACTATCTTGGACCTTTGTTTCCTTTACAAAACCTTCCACAATTTCATAGACTTTGACTTTGATAAATTCTTTATTTCCGTCCCCTTTTCTCACTGTACACGCTTTGGTTTACCAATAATCCGCTTCAACTAGTTCCCCGTATTTTCCCCAAAACGTAATTGTTTCAGTAATTTCTTTTTTTTCGTGTTTGCAAAGTTTGGATTAAATTGCCTTTGTCGTGTATTTTGGCTCCGTCAATTTTTGCTTTCAAAAAATGTTTAAAGAATGAGCTTTAATTGTGTTATTGTGACAAGAGAAATCATTTCTGCGCTCGTCTGTAAGAGCTAACGGCGGTGGCCATGAATTGCTTTTCTGTAAATCACTGTGCGGAAAAAATTTATCTTATCTTATTTTACTGTGATGGATGGCTCACATCTAAAAATTCCGATTATTTCTAAGACTGGACACTTAACTTATTCCACAAATATAGAATATATTAATTAAATTAATTAAATTGTTCCCTAGAAGCTCACACAAAGAACAGTGCGCGATTCTACTTGCAGTTTCAACCGAACCATTTAACCCGCTCATGCATATTGTACTTAAGGACATATATGCACTTGTACTTCATGTATACTCTCTTGAGGACATTTTGACCCACATCCTTTGGTGTAACCAAAGGAAAGAGGAGATCAATGCGTTCCTAATGGCACCTCTCTCGACTTCGTACGATCCCCAGAACGCCTGCAAATTGCATTTGAAAAAAATTTTGTTTTCCAAAAAAACTTTAATTTTGAAAATAATTTATGCATCAAAGGGTTAAGCATGACAGTCAACAACTTTTTCTTCTCCAATCAACATGACATTACTTATATATGTGTGTGCGACAATTTAGAAGTGATGCATGAGCAAATAATGTTGTGAACATTTTTCATTAAGTGCTGTCAACTTGTCCTCTCGATAAATTTTGTCACAGTTGCATGATGAGTGTTTTTCTTGCCAGAAAGATGAAGTAGTCTCCCTTACAACAACCACTGAGGGGAAGGAAGTGTGGTCGCTCTAGGGGCCTGCTCTACAGTCACCTCATCGGGGCCTGTAGGCCTTCTGCTTCTGATAGATAGCTATCATTTATTTCGAGCACCGACGTTATATTTCAATAGATAGTGATTATACATGATTATGTATACATTGTCTTTTACGAAGTCGAACATTTTTGAAATTAAAATCCTAAAATTAGGCTTACTGTAATTTGTAAGGTAAACATAATTATAGGAATGCGATGTTGGATATGAATGTTGTTTTAGTGTTTGTTGTAGATTTTGAAGATGGATCAAAATAAAAACTATAGACTCGGCCACAAATTCTGCGTGACGTGTTCTGGCAACAATAATTATCAAATGTAATTTTCGGTTCCCAGTCATAGTTATTTGAAAGCGACACCCATTAATTCATTCATTAGCGGCTGATCAGTATACCGGTACTATGTTTCTTTATCTCAATTCTCCTTTCACATGCGAACAAAGAAAAATTTTGCTGAAGGTGTGGATTAGAAAGTGGGGTCAGAATACACGATTAACATTTTCCACTCACTTGGCGATTTCCGTAAAACTATCAGCAGCGGCGATTATTGTCTCTTACTCCCAGTTGAACACCTAAAGTTATTAAACTTAGAATCATTGGGCAAACGGCAGGTCCAACTATTATGTAATTGTTCGCCTTTTATCATATCGTCAAAATGCATGCTAGTATACATGTATACAGCATCCGTGCACTTGTACCTTCTAAATGAAGTAAAAACAAAGCATTCCAATTCAACATTCATTTTTTCATCAATTCTACTCTTCTTTCTGACAATGAAAAATTTATCATACGGGCTATGAGTTCTTTTCAATCGAAAGAAAGGACAAACTACACAATCTCTCATCGGACATACTTTTTTGAGATTTCTCAAGATAATTCTTTTCAGAGTAGAGAAGGATCCTTCACAACCACAACTAGACACGCTAAGCGGGGTGAGTGTTTTGAGTAACTTTTCAGTCGTGGGGAAAACATCAGAAAAATCACGTTCCATCAGGTTCAGAAACCGTGATGCACTTTCTATCTGACCAGAAAACTCATCGGTTTTATACAAGATTTGTAATTCAGCACGAAATTTGTTTGGCAAAACAAAGTATCTTATCTTTATCGATAGAACGAAACAAATTATTAGGAGACAAGACAGATATAGCATTCCCGTAACACTGGGTAATGTTTGAGAGGAGTCTTTACCCTGATGTCTGCCAACTCGAGATATTACTGGATGACATTTATCAACAAACGATGTTTCCATGCCAATACATAATTACATCAGATGCGTGTTTATCTTCTTAACGTTGAATCTTCTTTCACCATGTAGATTTCGCCACTTTGTGATGTGTTACCAATAAGCTTCAAATAAAGCAGTACAAATATTAATAATTACCTATTATCTTCTTCTTCTTCAGCCGTTTTCAGTCCACTGCTGGATGAAGGAAGGCCTCTACACGATGTCGCCAACCTCGTCGGTCGTATAATTACCTATAGTAAGAATTAAATTTCTAAAATTTACTTTTAGGCCTAATTGATCTATCATTAAGAATGAAGCGAAAAAGTTGGTTTAACATGATAATTTGACAGCACACGCTGTTTACCTTAATTACCTTGAGAAATCGCCACTGGCTATCAGTCTACATGTGGTCGTTGGAGAGGAGTAAAGTCTACATGGAGGGGGCCATTAACGTTGGGATCACTGTACCAATAAAATTCATAGCATTTCTTTGAAATTTTCGATATAGTCGGACATGTACATGGCCTTGGCCTTGTGGCGTTTTTTATAACACAAATTGATTTTAGTCACTCTAAAGACTTGAAAAGCATTGTTGTATTTTAAAAGGCATGCTCCTGAACATACCCTTTCTTTTGTGTAGTATTTCCCTTCACTTCTGCGTGCATTATACTTTCTAGATTTCTGGGCTACGTTCACAATAGCAATCAGACAATGCAATTTTTGTTAGCTTCGCAGCAAACACTCCTCCGCTCGGTTCTTATGGAGAATTCATTTGAAAATGAGTTTGACCCTAGTGTCGTGTTCTTATTCTACGCTTCACTGCTTCACCAAGAGACTTAAATCAACTTTTTACTAATTATTTGCAGAAGATAGATTATTTGACCAAACACATTTATTAAATTATATTCTCGCTCTACGGTTATCAAAATTCTCAATTCAATGATTTGTGTGCCGTGTCAGATAACATTAAAAATATATGCATGAAAAATTTGCCTTCATTTATCACCTTCAAATAGATTGTATTGATAACATCAAATCACTCATGAGCACAATTGTTCAAAGCACAACAACAATCTCAAAATTCCACAAGCTTTTTGGAACGTGGAATTCTCATGTCTTTATCAAAATCTTTCCATCCCATTGCAAAGACAAATAAATACATGCAGTCCAGCAATTTTGCTCAGCCAATATTTTCTTAGGAAAACGTTTTCATTGTTTACAACTACCCGTTCAGCGCACCGATCTTGCAATGCAATGAAGCATTGTTTTCTGCTTCCTGCTCAGCAAAGAAGAAGCACAGGACAGTTGGGAGTGATGCAATGACAGATTACTATGAAATGCGCGTCAACTCATGATTTCAAAGTCATATATAATCCTTTATTCACTTAATCACAAATCAATCAACTTGTACAAAATCGAACTGTCACTGCCTATTTTACAAATAGTTACACAAAGGAGGTGGTACAAATAGAAAATATACAATTGCACCGAGACCAACAGAATGCAGACATCATGCACCCTTTGTCAACTCTATCTTTGTCACAATAATTACAGAGCACAATACAATAATAATGTGTTACACACTAATACATTAATATGTAACCAGTACTTTTTCATGAAATTGTGAATACAACGTAGACAACATAGACAAGTGAGCCATTAAGGTTGGTGGACAACATAACAGCAACATGGACTCAGATGTCGGTCGGCATTAGACAGTAATACATTGGGCACTACATGCCCTCGTATTTATTGTCTATTGTGAACCACCTGCTACATTGTTTGAGACTTTATATATCTGCTTCCGAACCTAGATAACCAGCGACTACACTATAAACTATGCAATATCAAAACTACTTACGAAAGGGATGCACAAAACGAGAATAACAAAATGTACGAAGGCGCTATTGTTCGTGCTCATGCACTACGAAAACGATTGGCCTCCTATTTGATAATAAAGATAATCCAACAGGAAAGACAATCGCTTTCGTAGTGCATGAGCACAAACAATAGCGCCTTCGTACATTTTGCTATTCTCGTTTTGTACATCCCTTTCGTAGTCAAATTCAGATAGTTTTCGTACTCTACAGTTTACAGTGCAGTCAGATTCAAATTTTTAATTTCTATTGATTCATTTATTAGACATGTAGCACATACTCGTACTTTTCCTTCTTTTTAGAGTGCGTACATCATGCAGTTAGAAATTATTTGGAGAAGTTTGACCATCTCTGAACTAACAGAACAGAAAATACAAGAATCAACATATTTCCTTGCGACATCATACCGCAAAGTTATGAAATCGTTTCAGAACAGTAGTTTATGGGGAAGATGTATCTCTAAACTCAACACTTCTCACATATGCGAGGAAAACAAAGAAAATTCCCATTTTTATCGGAAACTTCTATCTGCTTCCCATCGAATTAACATATATTTCTCCTTATTCTGTTTGATCATGAAGAGGAACCGAGAAAAAACCCAGCAGACACGTAGCGCTGTAATTGCTAACTCGTCCTGTCGGCCTAAATGAAAGTTCCCATGCAGAATGTCTAAAATCGTTTGCGCTGTCTATGATGGCATTCGAAATCGCTTGACAAACATTGTCTGTATATCCTAAATCGAGAAAATATAGACAAATGTTATTTTTACCAATTCAATATTCTTTCCATTGGTTTTACATGGCGTTTTCTTTCATCCTGTCTGACATAAAGAAGAACAGACAGAGAAAACTCGGCAGACGCAGTGATTTGCAAAGCCATAGTATGAACATCAGTCTGTGTAAGGCCGCTGTCACACAGGAAAAAGCGTCTCCCATCTTCCATGTCACTTGCCTTTCTGCACATTCTTCATAAGGCGTCTTCCATAAGGGGTGATGAGACGATTTTCATCTGTCATCTTCCGCCTTCCATCTTCCATTTTCCACCTACCGCAGTCACACTAGGAAAATCCATTTCCGATACAGTCAGTGCTATTTTTCACTATTTACCGTTGTTATGACGCTGTCTTGATCCTCATCCTCGTTCGACATTGTGAACAAAGGCTGTTTTCTGATTGCCTCTCTTTGCAAATCACAGTTTTCTATCTCTTCCCTCAGACGTCACTTCAAGTTGTTCTATTTTTAGAACAGTCTTGCGGCTGACGCGTGACGGTCTATGAACATGAATTTCATCAGCCTCATAATTTCATTCCTTATGTCCGATGGACGACGCCTTATGACTTTTACTGTGTAACAGCGTGACGGACGATAGAAGATGGAAGACGCCTTTTCCTGTGTGACCACGCCCTAAAATTGTCATTTTCGGCCTCGTTCCCTGAAGAAATTGGTTCTGGCGGTGGCCTTAAGACCTCGCTATTTGAGTTCCGGCCTCTAGCATGGAGGAGCCTGCTGCTGCATCCGCTTTTCCTACCCTATGTCGGTGTCCAGTGAAAACAGTCTATTCCAATAATTTGCGATGCTAACAACCATTCATTACGCACGTTTGCTTGTATTTTGATGAACATCGATTCAATTTTACTGCAACTATCTATTAGCTGAGATTCAAAACATAGCTCCCAACTTTCATGGGAAAGTCCTCGAGTACTTTTCATTCAGATTTAATGTGCGTCAACGTCTTTGAGGAGCAAATGGAAGACAATGAATAAGTATTTTCATTCTGTGAAATCATGCAATGCCCGTGCATACAGCCTTAATCTTGAGGCACATTTTCATCTTCTTCAATACGTCAACTCACAGAATTAGATTGTTTTGCTCTTTCAGTTTACTGTAAGTGAAAACAAATTCAAAGCAATGGCACATGCTGAACTTAGGAAGTGGACAAAAAGGAATACCTATGACCTTATAAAGATAGGAAAAAGTCGTGCGTCACTTGCGGATTGCAGTGCTTTGCAGTGCTTATATCAAAGTGCTTCGATTGCCATGATTCCTTCAGATTCGAAGAATTCAGATCATGGCGCACAAGTTTTCTCCATAATGTTGGCCCCTCCTATCATTATTTAAGAAAATAGGAGGCGCACGGAAATTGGTTCACTTGATGATTTCACTGTCCTCTTCTCAGCATTCCTCTCTGCATAGTGAATATAGCCAGACAGCAATGTGTGTTTTGGTGTGTGCGAAGTCACCCAATCACTCACTGGCTCTGGTGTCCAAAACCGGCTGACAGCTTATTGTTTACCATTTCCAGTAATAGGCGAAAAACGAATTATCCATTCGAGAAGGAGCAAATTGTAATGTGCCATTTCGATGTTAAGGATAGATATGCATCCATTCTAGAAACCGAAGCCGCGTGCGCAGACGAATCTAATTCTGTGCCAACCGAAAGGAACAGTGATGCAGACATGCGAAGTATACCGGCATTCAGCATTCAACACTAAACGGAAATTATTTTCAGAGCTTTTCCGTGAATTGACGCAAACTTTGGTGACTAAAAGAGCTGCGTAGCAGGTATCTTGCTGTCATATTCATTAATCACTCCACTTGCAATAAAAATCACATCAAAGAACTTGGCCGTCGATTATCCGAATTTTCTGTTTGTTCACACTATTTGTTACTGACACACGTTTTGTTGCTTCATTTCGCTAGGGTGTAGCTAGAGACCGTTTCGACCACATAATACATACATGCTTTCTTCAGTATTATGAGATAACTTTGCAATTATTTGATAGAAATATGTGACTATCCTGTGAGAATAATCAAACTCTAAGATGCAGAAATGTTGTAATAGAAGAATGCAAGAGTGATAGGTCATACATTCACTGCTATTGGAAAAGAATTAAAACTTGGAAGTTTTACAGATATCTAAGAGATAGAAGAAGGCCCATCAGTTTTTAGAAAAGATCGGCAATGATAAAATGACATCATTTTATTCAGAGGAAAAATGATGTCATTTTATATCATTTTATTTTTGAAAAATGATATAAAATGATATCATCAAAAATGTTTGTTTCATTATATTTTCTAATTGTAGATTCTCCGCATTTTGTATTGAAGCAAATTTAGTCTCTTTCGTTTTGTTCTACCCATGTCCTTCCGCACTGGTTGATTCATGTAGCGAAAAGCAACAGGCTATTATCTGTCAGTCTGTCACACAAATTGTCAAACAACTCATTAATAACACTGTCTTGATGTTTTTGAAGTCTTGAGTGTAATCTAAATATTTTTAGTCTTTTTTCGTACTTTAGATACTGTCGACCTAACCAACTGCACATGGTAGGCGTATTTGTAATTCGAGTGTATAAAGTTTAAATTAAAACTTACGATGTCTAATGTAGCGGCCATGGGCCTTGCCTAACTTTTGATATAAAGAAGCTTTGTATGACTAAACTGCTTTCTTCGGTCTTCCATTATTTGGAATCTGTCGATGCTGCATGCAATCTAATTTCAATTTCATTGATAAGAGCAGCAAAAAGTAGCATGGTAGCAGTGTAGATCGAAACATTCGTATGACTAGATCTATTTAAGGTGTAGACCTACATATATTTTACTAATAAATGGTAAATTTTCATTATGAAAAATATAATGATGTATAATGATATCATTTTACATCATTCTATAAAACTCGTAAAATCATTTTACATCAATTTGAAAGTAAAATGATATCATTGCCGATCATAGGTTTTCGGAGAGCATGAAGTCTACGAAATTTGCTAAGAATAAGGTCATGATGTTCTACACGTACCTACGATGTGCCTTTTGCTGTATACTTCAATTAAAGTTGAACTACTGCTGAACATGATCTGAAAGAACTCTATTTACGTTTGAGAACTTATTTTAATGCAGGTACACCATTAAATCTAGATGAATATCTCCTTACTGTGATTTGGGCGAAAATTCGGGGGTGTTGACAATAATATGAAACGTACTGTAGGCTATGTAACCATTGCTGAACTGAGAATATTGCAGGTGCGATGCATAGTAATCAATGCCCATAGAAAATTGATCTTTCATATAATTTACATGTATATGCTGGTTTTGGATAATTTGTAGGTAGGCCTACATTTTAGCTTTGGATTTACGAAGCCGCAGACTGATTTTCGAGGTATTTTCTTTGCAACATTGTGTAATTGCATTTCGATTATGCATTCTTCTTTCAGGATGAGCACTCACGAAAGCAATCCTTTCGTATTATGTATGATGTGATATGATGCATGAAATCATTAATTTTAAGGAATTTATACGCAAATGAAGCGGACAATTTCGTTTAATACATTTTTACATTTTTCAGCGGCTCTGCTTCTTCAAAGAGTCTCAAATTTTCAGTTTACCTTTTAATTACCTAAATTCTAGTTTACTTTGTGATGACATCAAAATCTGTCTTTTAAAATATCACGGCATGATTTTGATCTAGAGGCTTGATTTCTGCAAATGGATACATTCCTATTATAAAATCTGCAAAATCCATTTTCATGATGACCCAGATCACTTGATGCATTAAATTCCATCAAATAATTTACAAATTATAACTTTTCAATAGGATATAATGTGAGTGTGCTTATGAGTCAACAACGAGCAGAGCGAGCATTTTCTGAGCTTTCTTTTGACGTAGGCCTATCACTCATCGAAATCGGTGAACAAGGAAAGAAATAATGACATCGCAAAGTTATCAAACATTGATGTGGGTATTGACTGAAAATGTCACGTTCTCATTTATTTCATGAAAAATGATAATTTTGTTATCTTCAGAATCCTTGAAATGTGAGAGTAAGAATATGCAAGCTTCATTCAAATCATTTCGAAAGTCCTTTTTATAAATTCTCTCAACATATTTCTCATTTTTCAACATTTCGAGTTGGCGTGAAATGATCGAATGCGACAGCATTAATTATTCATGTATTTGTTCATCTACGTACCGTATTTCTTCTAATAATCGCCCACCCTCAAATAATCGCCCAACCTCCAATGCGCGCCCCTGTAAATAGCGTCGTATTCGATTATCGCCCAGCCTCTAATAATCGCCCAACCTCTAATAATCGCCCAGTTTCTAATAACCACTCATTTCAGTCTGCCAACTGATATTAGTTGCGCCTATGCGATAGCTATGGAAGCTACGTCTTATGTATGAGCCAGGTAGCCTAGTTTCTTCATATATCGAACTCGCACAACTTTACTGAGATGTTCTGTATCCAGCCATGGACGTCACTTATAGTATGTCACTGATCGAGCAGACACCGCAGCAGTGATTGGTCGATATCATTGTTCCCCTCCTTATTGATTTGATAAGATAGCGAATAGATGCCTAAGACTTTGTAACGCAGAATATTTCATGGCAGTCTAGTTATCACGTCGAGATGGGCAAGTACAAGGTTTACTCACTAAAGTATAAGGCAGCTGCTATTGATTATTTGAAACACCATACGATATCTGACACCGCTAAAGTGTTTAATGTTGATAGGAAACGCATCCGTGAATGGAGGGACAATGAAGAAAACATCAAAGAACAACTACAGAGTGGGAACACAGATCGCAAACGCGTTGCTGGTGGTGGAACTAAGAAGAGATCCGAAGAGCTTGAAGAACGACTTCGAAATCGAATTCTCCAACATCGTGAAAGGAGGATGCATGTTTCCAGTAGGCGTGTGCAGCTGTGGGCCAAGGAAATGACTAATCATCCAGAATTCAAAGCTAGCAATGGATGGCTTGATAAATTCCTGAAGAGAAACGGATTCTCACATCGTAAAAGGACAACTGTTGCTCAACAAACCCCCAAGGAATGCATTCAGAAATTGGTATCTTACATATGTTATCTCGGGGATGTAAGAAAACGTGGAAAGTACATTGATGACAATATCTACGTCATGGATGAACTATCTCTTTGGATGGAGTCAGTTTCTGAAACTACTGTCAATTTGAAAGGTGAGAAATTGGTTCCTATCTTGTCAAGTGGGAAGGAGAAGATGAGACTGACAGTAATATTGTCGGCCAGAGCAAGTGGCAAGAAAGTGAAACCGTTCGTCATCATTCCCAGGAAGCGACCCATAAAGGAGTTAGAGGCGATGACAGATCTTCACTTTGGTTATTCCAGTAAGTCTTGGATGAATGACGGAATGACTGAGAAATATTTGAAAATTGTCATTGGTTCATTTGCATTTGCTCGACGCTGTATCATCTGGGATTCCTTCTCCTGCCACAAATCAAGTGCTGCCAAGAAAGTATTGAAGCAGATGCGAATGGACGCCATAATTGTACCATCTGGTTGTACCGGGTTGATACAGGCTCCCGACGTATCATGGAACAAATCCTTCAAAGCTAACGTACGAAAGGAATATGAGAATTTCATATCCGTCAACGGTGACAATATCCCGAAGCCCTCCTCCTCTACCGTTGCTGGCTGGATTTCTCAAAGTTGGGATTCAATCCCCGAAGAGCAGATTGCAAGATCAATGAAACAATGCGGAATCACATTGAAGCCAGATGGATCCGAAGACGAAGTCTTACATTGCTTCCATGTTCTAGGCAACGAAGAAGGATTGCAGATTCTTCAAAAGAAACGAAGTGAGTACACCTCATGTGATCTTGATGCTACTTGTGATCTCGATGCTTCTAGTACTTACCTCAGTGATGATTCTATTTCCTATTGTGATTCGGATGAATCTAATTAAGTGAAACAAGAATTCATTTTTGGAATGTCTCGTTTTTTCTTTCTGAGTGAGGGGCTTTTTATGATTAAATGTCTAGTGTTTACACGCGGTTTCTTTCTATCTAATATACATGTAGGCCTACATAGGTAGGCCTGTATGGGAATATCTTAGCCTGTTTGCACGTAAATATTTGATTTCACATGAATTGGCATTTTTGGTGCTATTGATATGCAGCTTGACAGAGTAATCGCCCACCCTCTAATAATCGCCCAACCTCTATTAATCGCCCATGTACATAGCGTCGAATTCGATAATCGCCCTGGGCGATTATTAGAAGAAATACGGTATATGGTAAAGCCCAGAAGTTTGAGTGTTTTTTTGGAGTCGTTCTTGTCTTTTGCATTTTGTGGCCAAGATATAGGTCTATTGTCAATATTCTACACACCATTCAATTGGTCTTCGTCTGCTGTAATAGAAAATGCCTTTCAGTTTAAGTTTCACGCAAGATTTTTGGCATAAAAATTCATTTGAAATTCAAAGACCTAATTTTTGCATGTTCACGCGAAAAATACATTTTTTGCAGTGCTGTAGCGCAAAGAAATGCAGCATGCATCTAAGCGGACTTTGCCTCAAGGAGCCCCTAGCACCCTTGAATCAAAGAAATATCAAGAGTTGACACATCAAACTCATTGAAATCAGAGCTAGGTCGACATATATAGCTGTCCACAACTTTTTCCGTCATCACATCGGCGCATCAGCGTCATCACATCGACGCCATCATATCACAAACTCGACTACAGATCTCCTACAGTAATTAGATTGTGGTTTAACACACACAATGTATCTTATTAATAACTATCAGGAGCAAAAGAAATCAAATTTTCGAGAATTTTTTTAATGAACAAAAACGGGCCTACTTTTGCTGGATTTTACCTTTTCCATGAAATCAGGATTCTGATTTTTGAAGTAAATTCTACATTCTGCTGCAGCATGTTCTGCATTGCATTAACAAGTTACATTCTCGCATTCTGATTACTGCATAGGATAATTCTACATCATGGAAGCAATTTCCATCTGAAGAATATATAAGTATAAGATACAGTTATTAGAACAGATTTTGAGATAAACGAATATCGAGCTTAAATTCAAATGAAGGTTTCCCTTGCACTACTATTCATGGAAAACATCAATAGCACACAATAGCAATACCAAGGTTTTGTAAAAGAAAATATGAAAAATTATTGGCAAACAAACTGTGGTTCCGATTTGTAGATATCATTAGCAGAATTAGACTGATAATGTGATAATGAAGGGTGACTAAAAAAAGTAATTCTTTGTAACGTACAAACTCTGATTTTATATTGCGTTTTGTGTGAAGCACTATGTATCATAAGAATTGTCAGGATATGCGGTTACCAAATATGACAGTCAATTTTTCAAATGATCTTAATATAGGTAGTATATAATTAACAGTATCATATGCATTTTTTTCTCAAAAACATCAAGAAAAATAAACTGAAATTTTTCCAAAAGTCGTCTGTATTCTACAAACCGTGTGGAATATAATTAGCTCTACGAACCCGACCATGGTTCACTAGGTGACATGCCAAGCTAAATTACGCGTAATTCACACGTAAACTACGGGTAATTACACATGAACCTAAATATCCATGGTAGCGCGCGATATTACTGCATCATATGTCGGCAGTCCTGTTATATAGACTTTACGTCTCATGTGTCTGTATGTATCGGAGGATAAACAAAGTGATAGGACCTAAATTTCATGCTCATGGCAGACAGAACATGCTGAGCGGTTCATCGATGCTTCAAGCATCATATCACGTGATCGCTGACTCTTAATGCAGCGCGTAAGTACGCGCACAGAAGTATAAACTGTCCTTAACCACGAATATTTGAGGTGCTCCGTTATTACGCGTCAATTACGCATGGCAATGCCACCTAGTGCTATGTGTCAGTTAAATGACATTATTCCAGCTGTTTAATGTGGCAACCATCGCTCTGATGCTGGCAGACAAGAAGATGACGACGAAAACTCAACATCACTTTTGAGAGGAAACCATCAGTGTAGTTAACAATCTGAGCAATCCGCTAAATTTTCTTCTTGAGATCATTGGTATTTCATGGTATTGTATTAGAAGAATGCCACAGGGGCCATATCACCCCAATATATGTGTGATATAGGTAAATCAAAGTGCTGCTGCAATGGTCCAGGAATGGGATGACTTAGTAAACACATTTCATTCACTGTGTCGTGTCCACAGAAATAAATCGCCTAGTCTTGAGAAAAATCAATTTTCTATTAACCATCGTGCAGTAGTCTGCGTTCTGACGAACCTGAAGATTGACACATTAAGCAAACACAATCAATAAATTTTCATCGTGAGGCGTCGAGTGGTGCGAATAATATCTCTATTTGACAAATTTGTCACAGTGTCAAGGTGGAAAATTGAGTCAAATGCATACACTTTTCATTTAACAGATGTCTCAATCTAACGGTCCACGGACAAAAAATATGCCCATATCAATTTCTATCACTTGCTACCATCGTATGCAATGACTGTGATGGGAATATGTCCGCTCTCGACTAACACACAGACAGAAAAAAGAGAATCATTCTCTGTGGTCGTCTCAACTTAAGCGGATACCAAATGCACTAATTTAATCATTTAACGAATCTCTAAGCATAATAAACATATTTCGTTCAATTTGAAGACTTCATGGGAATGTCTGATTAATTCTACGTCTAATGCAATGGTGTAACAAAATGACATTATTTCTTCAAAGACGAGGTGACTGGAAATCTACATTCACTAAACGACTCTCGGAGGATTTGACAGAATCTCATCCTCTCATCTACAAATAATTTTGTTATTTATCGTCAGATAAGAGATGGAGAGGAATCTATGGCGAAATAAGTAAATAAGTTTCACGCAAAGAATAAGGAAGAAATACGAAGGAATATACTGTAGCTCAAGTTTTTAATCTGAGACATGTTGAAATCGATTA
Source organism: Prostheceraeus crozeri (assembly GCA_907163375.1). NCBI lineage: Eukaryota > Metazoa > Platyhelminthes > Polycladida > Euryleptidae > Prostheceraeus > Prostheceraeus crozeri. The sequence continues at coordinate 57,652 of CAJQUW010014373.1, forward strand.
AATAACTCTAATTTGGTTATGTGAGCCTGTGTCTCCTAAAAATCCAGCCGATTCCATTTCCGAGTCTCAAAATTGGCTCTGCAGACTGCAGTGCACTTTTGCCTACATGTAGGCATTTTTCTACACGTTTTTTCAATTACATATTTTCCTTTTACTAAATACTTTTAATGCACACGAAAGCAATTGTGAAGTGAAAATACAATAGTTGAGTTCATGTCCGGTGTAAGTGTAGGTGTCAGTGTTTACTCCGTTTACCCGAACCCAGAGTTAACCCCGGAGTTAACTCCAGCGTCGGTGTTAACTCCGGGGTTAAACCGGTTATGCTTGAACGAACGACATTTGGCAGCGCTTTCATAAAATCGAAATTTTTATTCAGTCACCCCGAAAGTAGACTGAAATCAGACAAATTCCATCAGAAAACAAAAGACAAATGATTTGGGTGCATTTTTCATCATTTTCATTACGATTCCGCGGATAAAGCTGAACAAACGAAGGATGTTAAAGCAAGAGTATCGTTCATGCAGTTTAGTAAAGGAAAGATTAGTAATTTTTTAGACGGACGAGCTTGAAGAGCTGTGTATCTTTCTAAATTTTTACTGCCAATTTGTTAAATTTCTCCGACTGTTCCCTTGCATGCCAATGCTGAGATGTCATTTCGAGGAAGGCCCTCTTACGTGGGACATCTGCATGCAACGATATAGTTTCGGTTAATTGTGTCAACGACTGTGCGATTGATCCCAATGTTGTCGCTGAAAAGGCTCAAAGAAGAGGAAATGCATTGAATCGGTGATTCCAATTTGTGCCCTGTCCTTTGAGAGCACTGGAGCTATGACGGAGATACACGTAGGAAAACGGACGAAAGTCGCCATACCATGTGACTCTTTCTAAGACTGCGTTGCCAGCGCCCACTTGAATGCCACCGTCCTCATGGGCGCTGTTTTCTGTGTATCTTGTTGCTTCTTATGCGATTAATGATTGATTTTTAATGTCATTGTAATTTTGATTCGCATATCTGTATCGAGCGATATTTGTTAATAATACAATTGAAATTAACAATACAATATAAATACAATTGACTGAAACGCCATTTTATTCATCTTTTCACTATTTGCTATAAAAATTACGATGTATCAAAGGAAAATGCAGAAGTACAGAATGTGCATAAGGCACATGCGGAATCATGCAGCTATCTTGTTGGAGGTACAGACTTGCATTAAAGCCTAAAAGTCTACTTGCATCCGATAATACAATATGGTCACGATATATCGAAGTTGATGAACATTATGGTTGAGCAAAGTTGTCAATTTCTTATATAGTGGATCATGTGAGGAAGGACCAGTATCTGAGGACAATGATGAATTAAATAGGCCTAATCCGCTTTCCAAATGCCTTAATGTAAATACCGGTATAAATACTGGTATGTCATTCAGCTTACTCGTCTTGGAAAACAGGTAATTTTATAATTGTAAATGGGATAAATATCAACTAAGTAAAAATCATAGACAGCGGATATCAGCACTGAGGTCTACAAAATATTCAATGTAAAATCAAGGGATAATCAACCAAGTTGCTGATGACGTGTGCGCGGTGACACCATCTTCATGCGAGCATATGGCAGTCAATCTCCAAGCTACAGTTTTAAGATGACACGTGCCACACCGATGCATTTGAAATGAATGTACGATTGTACGTATACTGGCTCCCCCACGCGCGGTTCGTACACTTCTAGAAGACTGAATTAGGTTTGCAATCATTGTCATCGCATAACTTCACTCAGCTTTATTCTATCTTTGGCTAAATAAAGCAAATATACCATAGCTTCGGTTGAATTCGCTAAAAAAATTTCGTATGTAGCTGATAGCTAACTCAGGAGCAACCGGCTCCGGGCACAAGTGCCGGTAGGACCCCTACGCAGGTGGGCAGGATCGAGTAGGTCAACACGAGATTCAGTTTCGGATACAGGGCGGGGTGCACGAAGATATGTACATTTAGACAGCATTATGAATGAGCTGATGCGACGAGTATAGACAGGCCTACACAAAGACAATGGACAGGTGGACGGACCTATTTCTAGTTTTTTGCAACTCGAGCTCCTTGATTGCCCGCAGCATTTCTCATAGAATCAAGGCTTGAAGTTTCCGATTTCATCATTTCAGATAAGAAAATTAGCAAGGGTTCAGGTAATTAATTAGAAATTATGTCACGCACAAGTACGATTCAAAAATGTACAAAGTTTCTTTATTATTGAGAGTTCTTTCCATAGAACAGGAGCGAAAATCGCAATTCATTGATTCACCATGCACAATTTCCATGAAAAAAGCAATATTCAATGATATTTTGGTGGTTGTGAAATATGATCTGATAGCGCTTTATAATTTCATTATGTTGACATACATCTTTGTTGTGCAACCAATGGAAAAATTTCATCAATATGCAGAACTTAACACTTTACACTTTACACCGGACATGAACTCGACAAGGAGTTATCCTCTAAGGGTTGTCTTTTGCATGGTCCGAGTTATCTATGTAGCAGTAGGATTTGATGTTGGAAATGTGTATTTTCATATAATTCGGTAAATGACTTAAATTTTAAGATTTTTATCCCGTTGTGAAATTCAGCTGCTATCGCATACTTTGCATTTGAAAAAGAGTTCGATTCCTTTAGTTCAGGTTAACTCTACACCGGGAGTTTACTCCGCTGTAAGTGTTTACTCGACCTGAGTTCATGTTCGGTGTTAGGGTAACACCTACACTTACACCGGAGTAAACTCTAACACTTACACTTACACCGAATGTGAACTCACATAATGAAATGTATTTGTTGCAAATTTCAGAGAATTTGGAAGAATACTTTACAAGCTGTCCTTTTTCAAAATCACACTTTTTAAATTTGTCTGTGAAAAAATCACAAAATGGACGTTTTGCTGTTTTGTGCAAAACAACATAAATGAGTGGGTGACTTTTCCATGCCGGTGTAATTTGGCGCATACATGAAAAAACATGCAATATCTACAGAAGCCACTATGATTTGTAGTCATGGTGTTAATTTCTATCGGATGAAAAGCGCCTACATCTACGCATCTTTCTTAAATTTGGTATACGTAGATGTGTAAACGTAAATATTTAGTTGATGATTTTTACAAATAAAGCAAGTAAATACGATGGCAATCAATTGTACATACACCTACACTTCCATCTTAATTATCATCAAGGCTTACGTATTTCAGCGATCAAGCAACACTTTTTGATTTTTGTTGTTGCAACAGTTTTTGAATTACTAGATATCTGTGTCTGTTAACGAACCGATGAGGTGATTTTCGCATTGAAAATTAGTAATACATGATGCGATAATGTGATTAGAGCTGTAAATTTCTAAGTGTAGCATTTGCTCTTCTGAATTATGCTGAGTTCAAGGTTAGCAAGCAAAAACACCAACATGTAGGTAATTTTTTTCTGAGGCAACTTGGGATTATATTTTTATTATCATTGTCCTCGTATGATATTTTTCTGTGATACATCTGTGTGTGATACGAACACATGTTTGTTTAGAAAGCGAACTCCTATTGTTTTTGTTGTTAATGCCTCGGAGTGTTCCAGAAGAAATATTTCTAATCCTGATAATCCTAATATCCCATATAATGATTTCCATCTGGTTAAATAATGAAAACCAAACTCAATCGATATGCAGTTTCATATTCTGACAAATTCAACATTAAAAAGACTATCTTAAGACGGACAATATTCTAAGTAGTTCATACATACATCAGGTAATATCATACAAATAAATGAAAACATTTGAAGCGCCGTAAGAATATGTTTGACTGCAAAGAAGATATGTATTTGAGGACGCCGGCGTCCGTGAAGTCAACCTTGTGATGTGATCATACAAAAGTTCATGACGCTAAATGTCTGGAATAATATCTGATCGTGTCTTCTCACCGACCAATGATAGAAATATTGCAAACATTAAGAAGTCGTTCAAATTCAGGCCAACTGCGCGCTTCCACCAAGTCCTAATTTGTTAACGAGATTCGCCTGATTAAGTTTGCGATCAAACGAGTCAATTTGGTAAGCCTTGCGTATTTCTTCTCGAAGTCTTTCAGCTGCATATGCCGTCTCCCGAGTCTGTAGTGAAAGAAATGAGATTGAAAGTTCATGATGAATAATAAGTCCCTTGAATAGTATTTTGTTCAAGCTTCATGAGGGATTTTTCCTTCTGATATTTCATCAATCACTTTTTCAGAATCATTAATTGAAAGTTGGAAATACAAATATTTGCATCAGGAGAAATTTCTTAACAACTGATATCAAAGATAAATTGAGTTATTTCAATCATTTCATCGTACTCAATGCTAAAGAGTAAAAAGTACAACTTTACATGATGATGAGAAATGTTGCAGCCTTCTATAGACGCTGTCTGCCGAATGGTCGCAGCTTGTATGAGGTGTAGATAATCAACGATGGTCCGCGGGGATGTTAATGTGGTGAGTTTTATAGTCTCAGGCCCATTCCATCCCACGGGTCCAAGACTTTAAACATTCTCAACAGCCTGTGTCAGCTTTCCATGCATGTTCGTTCATAGTCCGAGTAAAAACTGTCAAGATAATAATTCAACATAGAAATCATCCGCAACCCTTTTGTTAAACTGTTGAAAAATGCATGCCGGTACATACAGTGTCCAACCTACGAGGAGTAACATAAGACAGTCTATCTAGAGACTGTTTAACTCAAGCGAACTTCGCAAAACTTAAAATACAGATTTTTTGAGTGGGCCTTGACTGGTCACTTTATTGTGGTTTTGGGAGAAGTCAAGTTGATTAAATTTCTATCGGCTCGATATATTTCAATAGCTCAGCGCTATTCAGGAGCAAAGCATTCTCGTCACTAAAGGGACACATTCTCCTCCGATGGTTTTGCGTGCCTTGTCGATCAACCAACTCAATCCATCATCGATCTTGTGTTCTCTCGCACTTTTCTCCCATTCAAATGTTTGACCCTGGTCTATCTGATCATAGGTTTCTGAAAAGTAACTAGCAAAAACGTTTTCCTCCGTTTTGAATGGTATAGTTGCAAAAAGTACAATTGGAATGTTCTTCGAAGTAAGCGCGAATTGAACTGGTGTGATAAAGGGAAATCAGTCGCTATTCCGCACAGTTATGGCGTTTCTTAAACCGTCCTTGGCCGTGATCGCTCTGCAGACAGTGATCTCTTCACTGCAAATGACTTTCAAACATTCTTCTCACAGAAGATCGCAACAGCACATTCTCAAATGTTCCAGTCATTTACCGCCTAGCTGAATTTGGGCCTGTTACTCCAACTGCAGTAGCATATCATTCAATATTTGCCTAATGAACAGCCATCCCATGATCCGATGCCTGTAAAGCACTTGAAGAACTGCATTGACCTACTTTCTCCTTTTTTGTGCTTCGTGAATTCCTCAATTACACAAGGAATATTTCCACCTGATCTTGCAACATCATGCGCTACACCTGTCCTGAAGAAGCCCTGTACAGCCGATAACTGACTATCCTCCTACCGCCCAATTAAAGGATTACAAGAACTTTATGAAAGAATTATATGATTTTTTATTTCATAAAGCTCTTGTAATCCCTCGCTCAAGAAGACAATATTGAATATTATATCGCTGACCTACTGAAATATATCGAGCTGATGTAAATCTAATTAACTTGACTTCTCCCAAAACCACGATAATATTGAAATACAGATCAATTAGGACATTTTTACAACAGATACCCGTCAACAGTGCGCGTCCGCGTGGACTTTTCATGTTAAGTCACTTAAAATACCACGTGATATTGCAATTTTCTCGCTAAAATCAGTGAGTGTACACGTGGCTGCATTTACACCATCGTCTCTAACACACAAACTGGAAGTCCTTTTCAAATGAAGGTCGCTTTGCAGTTAGAGTACATCGTCTTGAAGTCAATTTTGTGGCGGTCGGTCGAGCTTGACGGTTCCCACACAGACTTCAGCATTTAAGGTGAATATCTTGATAAGATCCGTTGGTCTCTTAGATTGATGCACTTGCTATAAACTGATGTCCTTGAATACTGAAAATGTCAAAATAAACTCAAATAATCTATCCTACACATTGATACTCAAACTGACATTGAAATTCTCTCGTTTCATTGTTAATCCTCCGGCCCATAGCCTAAATGCTCGTCCCGACTTATACCGGGAGCGTGACAGATCCATCCCAATAGCAATCCTTGCTAATCAACATGCTACCAAATAAGATGTACATGCTATCGACCTGGAACCAACCGCAAATTTTTAAGATAATTTGACATTTAACTTAAACTTGACAATTGATATATCACATTGATGCAAATCGAGTTTAATTTCATCGGCTTGCAACTATGTCCATCATGACGAACGCTATTGTCATTTAACATTGGTGGTTTGGAAATGAACTTCCCTGACATACTCGTATCTTTATCTTGTCTTCATACGGATTGTAATAAATCTTTCATATCATAGTACGTGTAATATGATATGTCCTACCATTATTAAACGCCTTTATAACATGACAAAAACGTTTTACCAGGTTCTGCGCTTGAATATCTACATGATTTCAAGCTTACATAATCCTAAATTTAGAGACTAACCAATCTAAATATGAACATTGAACATGACGTATAAGCGATTAGCCTATTCAGTATACCCAACTGTAGTGGTTTACAAGAGGCTGTTATAGGCTAGGATAAAGTGGATGTCAACGTCAACGATATAAGAACTTAACTCCGAAAATAATCGCAATAATCGATAATAGCGAATTACCAATTATATATAATTGATTTCTACCAGCACAATAAATTGCAAACATCCCAATTAATTTTTGATGGCACCTGCTCGGTGTGACCATCAGCATTAAAAGATGTCATCTTTAGACTCAAACACGCAGACAAAGGAATTTATCTCTGTGGTTGAGACAATAACCTCGAAGTCTATCATATAAGTTCAGTGAATATTGCTGTGCAAATGATTACCTACTTGCAGAGTGAAAAGATCAATTCTATCATTAAGATCCTACAATATATTCAATGCCATTATGTCAGTAAGCCGCTAAAAATACATGTGAACATCACACTCATTACTTTACATAAAAATCACTGATCTCAGTGAGAAATCGCCATCAAAATTGGTTTCACTGTTTATTTTCTTTAAAACGCTCGCCAGCATTTTGTTTCGAATAACTGATTGAAGAGACTCATTTCAGCGGCATCGAGAAACAAATTTTTATCTTTGAATTTACATATTTTCGTAAATATAGTATCTAAAGTCGTCGCCAATAATGTTGCTTTTGAAATACAACTCTGTCATAATGCTGTCTCATCGTCGAATCAGTTAACTACTGCCATCACGAAGCTGCCGTATATAATACTATTAACTGTGATGAATTCATGTAGTTGGAATTATGGAAATCGATTGAATCATTGTGCACGAATCTGTAACATCATTCACATTATCACAACACGCTAATTAAATTGTTGATGAAGCTTATATGCGAATGATTTTAATGTCTTCCAATAAATGCTACCTTCTCATTTGCAAAATTTCAGTATCTAATGAGAAAACAATAGGTGAATTCATGAAAGTCTTTTAGGTGCTATAAAGCAAAGCAACAACTGTTTGAAGTTCAGCGCAAATTAGTTTTGCTTTTATAAACTTCACAGAGTCACGTCAATACATAGGAAGTCATCATTTTACACAATAACAACAACTGCTGAAATCATTTGAAGCACATAACAAGGAGAAGGTAAAGTATTTTTTAGCACAGCCAAATAGAATTCTCACATCTACTACAACTTAGGAATGTGTCAGATGAAAATTGTATAAAACAATGGAAGCCCAATATTTTTCTTTAGTAATTCATGGCCATGAGTATTCACACATTGCTAGGTGTGTAGATAGGGATGACAACTGTGATGGGCCTGTGTTCCCATGAGCCTAATGCGAGAACTTGTGCCCATGACGGTTCGATGAAATAGATTATTTGAGTTTATTTCGACATCGGTTTACCAACCTTATCAATCTAAGCTTACAAAATTGAGCCCCCCACCCCAGCAGTTTGGAAATTGATTGTAGATGACTTTGATAAGCGATAAGTTTTGACCCTTCGCATCAATATAATTTAAGATAGTCCAAGACAAAAATTCTCGATTTTTAAAAGCACTGACGTAAAAATTACAAACTTTTTAATTTCCCATAGCCCAAATTTGACAAAATCTGAAATAGTTATCGGAAATAGGTAGCAGTAAAGTCACAAAAAAATAGAATCGCATGTCAAACGGTTTGGAGAAATATCAAAAAATGTATAGAGGACTGCAGGAGTAAATTACTACCACTGTATTTCTTGAATAACAAGTTATGTACAAACGCCCAACGTTTCGTACTGCAAGCACTTAACCATGGACCAAATTAATAGAGATGAGCTGTCCAATAGTTGGAGTTTCCCACTTAATTTGACGATAACGATGAACTCTGATTCAATTATACGCGCCGCTACTGAGTTGATTTTTTTGCTTAGAATTTTGAAAATCAAAATCCCTGATGGTCAAAGATTCGCTATGCACATGTGCATGTTAATCTGCTGTGATATGTGACTTCATTCTTGTATGTCTATATTTTTCATGCTGCAGAAATGTTCTTTACATATTGCAAAATTGACGATTCGTTGCAACTATCTTTAACTGTCATTATGAATATTGCATTTTGTATACTGTCTCCGTGATACAGTGGTTAAGTGCTTGGCCTAGTGATCTTTCGGTCCAGAGGTCGAGCCCCGAAGATGTCATTAGAAGTCATCAGGAGTGGCATTCGGAATAAATGATGCACTATAATACGATTGAATATATATTGATGCACTATAATACGATTATGTACACTATACTTATGATTATAATGCATGCACTTAATCGCACTGGTTTGCAACAGGACCAGCCGCATATGTCATGTTTGAGTTCTACTGATGTTGTGTATCGGATGGGTATTACTTCTGATTTTTCAAGTTAGTTGGTGTAACTTAAAAGAATTGATGAAAAATTAGGCAGAGCATTAGTTGAAACTTGGAACAATGTTATTTCCGCGACCAACGTTTTTGGAGTCTTGGATACGGCACCCAAGGCCAGGACATTACGAGCATTCTTCCATTTTACGTGAAATGTACCGCCCAATAAGATCCAATACAATTAAAATAGACGATTAAAATGAACAAACTTGCAAGCAAGATTGAAGCCGGTGTGCCGGGCTAAAGTTACTCCCTACCAAAGTTACTCCCCAGTAATTTTGGCCTAAGCTAAAGTTGCTCCCCAGTTACTTTGGCCTAAGCTAAAGTTACTCACCCTAGGAACAAGTTACTCCCCAGTAATTTTTTGGTAAAAATATTTTTTGGTTTCTTTGTAAAGATTTCCATCAAAACTGTGTGATTTTCACACAAAATGTGCTACAATATAGCTTTACGTGTCGGAGAAGCTATTATTGTCAGGAAATTAGGCCGCTAAAAGTTGTGTTTAAGCAGCCTTAGGTTCCACTAACTTAGGAATTCAAACTGCAATACTTTAAATTCGCACTCCCGACTTAGAAACTTCTTATTTCTGAAATATAATTCGAGATTCGTAACCGGCCGGCTTAGATTGACAAAACAATGCTGATTTATATTAGAAAAATCGAAATAACCAAAGAAAACAGCGTCATAAAAAGGGGGTAACTTAAGACGGATAGACCGGATAGAACTTAGACCGGCTTCAATCCTGGTTCAATCTAGATTGATTTTGCATCTAGATTGAAAAGCTACGCTAGAATCGCGATTGAATCTGAAGTATGAATCCACCTTGATGTGTTGATGACTGAATGCATCATCACATCTACAATTCTGAATAATTCATTTACAAAATGGATCCTCACATGTAAACATTCAGTGGACAGCTGAATTACACACCCGAATCGCTCTATAAATCTGACTATGTCAGCGCCGTCCAAGCCCCAAGTATGGGGAGTAGTGACGTAAAAGCTAAAAGCTATGCCTCTGAACCACGTTAGCTTGCAAAAACAACTTTGTGACGTGATTCGTCCAGACAATAGTTCCATGAAATTCACATTCAACAACACCTGACTTTATGCTTCGCAGTCTAGTATATAGAGCTTGCCTTCATATACGCAGAATTAGATTGTACTTCCTTCCTATACAAATGAATTGAAATCACCGCATCAATTAATTTGACGATTTATTAACATTATTCTTGAACTATATAAAGAGATAAATATGGCATACAAGGGAGGAAGCTATAAACAAATTTCTAAAACGTATCTTCTAAAAGGTTATGAAGATTAAAGCTTCATGAATTTTTCATGGCACGTCAAATCATCTAATTTCGCCTACGCATTCATTAATGGAAAATTTACAACAGACAAAAGCTAATTTGGATTGACATTTGAATCTTGAAACACAAAGATAGTATTAGCATCGTACATCGACTTGAATTGGTAGAATACAATCATGTAATTAATATTTCTTGCATTTTACTTTACAACTCTACAACGAAGTTAAACTAACAGACTAAACCACAGAATTGAATTGTTTAGGCGCATGACCTAGCTAGAAGTGCAAACTGATTCAAAACGATGGCACATGCAGGAGCTTACTAAGTGTGCAAAAAGAAATTTTAATGCCTTACAGAGATAGGAAAAATATTCATGCGTCGCTTCCGCATTGCTGTGGATTCCTTCAAAATGCTCCGATCGCCATGATTCCTTCAGATTTGAAGAATTCAGATCATTGCGCAAAAGTTTTCTCGATAATGTTGGTTTCTCCGATCATTATTAAAAAAGTTAGCAGGCGCACGAAAAAACGTTCACAAACTTCTCTGTAGAACTTCACATCGACTGTGTCTCTTTGCTGTGTGATCCGGTTGATAACAGTCACTGAAACTTCGCACAATCTGGCATGTTTCATGTTGAACTGGCTGCTCATTGTTCGATTGCTGTGGTATTATGTCAGCAGATTATGCCATTTCAATAACGTTACACATTCCAATGCTTCCTTTCTAGTCAAGAAGAAGAAGAGACAACCTGTCTAATTCTGTGTTCATATATGAGGAGTTCTTTTCGTTTAGAATAAATCATACTGAATCTATCGTTTTATTCCAGTCGATGACTTTATTTCAAAATCATCCAATGCTAGAATCATTTCAATCACTACTCCGCTTTCTTCAATTTCGTTTCTTTTCATTTTCTTAACATATACTCCACTTCAGAAGGCAAAATTATCAGGTCGATTGTATTGCTCCGTTTTATTTACATTATTAAAACATCTCATGCTTATGATTTACCAAACGTTGGCAACCGTTTGAATAGTAATGACTGACAACATGGAGTGATTTTCGATTCTTCAAAGGATTTATAAAATAATAATAAAATGTGAATTCCTAAACACGGCCATAAAAGATAAATATTGTCATATTGCAGACAATGTTGTTTATGTCTGATTGACTTTTAAGTCAAGAATATCCTTTATACTTCTCAAAACTGCTCAACAGTTTGCAAATGGCTCTTCATATTACAATCGATTGGTTTCACTAATGTTAAAAGTTAAATAAGAGGATGATAGACGCCGGCAATTGCAGCGACGAGGACTTATGGAACGCTCGGTACATTGATTCACCCGCATATTGATTTAAAATATCGCATATAATCGCAGAATTTCTCGAAAGCAGAAGAAGTCCTAAGCTTTTGTGCCATCGAACAAGCCCTCGCGTCAACTTTAAACGCAGACGAATTTTTCAATTCCTCAATGTCTCTTCAAACATCGCCCGATTGACGAAAAGAAATATGAGAGCACATTAATTCTCGCTGGAGAACTGTAAAACAGCGGTTTATGAACAGCAAAATCTCAGTTAAGTTAAACGGTTGCTACTAGAAAGCCCCGTTCTCTCAGTTCACGCAAAAGTTCGAATGCACTGGTCTGAACTGAAAAGAGCGAAATAATGATAATTATTTTTGCAATTCAATGATTTTAAAAGACACGTCATGAAATTCATCTGATGCTAGATTATCCCAGGCATTTTGGACGGGATTGTTGCAAGGTAATGGCAGGTCAAGTCAGTCATGAACTCATTAAATAACATGATAAACCAGCGCATCAGCGTTAACTGCGCCGACAGTCTAAAAGTCACACTCATCGCTGGGAAGAGGTCAAGCAAGTATTTCGAAGCGGTTTGAAACCACTTTCACTCACTCAAAAGATCGAATGTGCTGATCTTAGCTGAAGCAATCAGAAATGCGTGGCAAAAAGGCTCTCATTAAAATTCATATTTCAAGGTGGGAAATTGAAGTAATGCTGTTGTTATTTTTTATACGCCAATATATTTTAACGACTAAGCGTCGTTATCATCAGGGCACATATTATATAAAATATCATAAATTTATAATATGTGCCCTCATGATAACGACGCTTAGTCGTTGAAATATATTGACTGACATAATACCACAGCAATCGAACAATGAGCAGCCAGTTCAACATGAAACATGCCAGATTGTGCGAAGTTTCAGTGACTGTTATCAACCGGATCACACAGCAAAGAGACACAGACGATGTGAAGTTCTACAGAGAAGTTTGTGAACGTTTTTTCGTGCGCCTGCTAACTTTTTTAATACTGATCGGAGAAACCAACATTATCGAGAAAACTTTTGCGCAATGATCTGAATTCTTCAAATCTGAAGGAATCATGGCGATCGGAGCATTTTGAAGGAATCCACAGCAATGCGGAAGCGACGCATGAATATTTTTCCTATCTCTGTAAGGCATTAAAATTTCTTTTTGCACACTTAGTAAGCTCCTGCATGTGCCATCGTTTTGAATCAGTTTGCACTTCCAGCAAATTGATGCGCTTAAACAATCTAATTCTGTGCTTACAATATACATAACTTTCAAAGTCACTGTTCAGGAAGGAAATCGATTTCCGTTATCAAAAACTCAAGCTGTAAATGTCAAACGAATTTATTGAATAAGTTTCAATAATTTCAACTTTTCAATGGTGTAATTAGTTTCATAATTGGACCAAGAACACCTGTCCAATGTCATTCCACGATTGGAAAAGTCATGACAGTCGGAATTGACTTGTATTTGCTTTCAAAGGAATTTTCATAGTCAAAAAAGCGGTTTCCGCTTAAAAGCTCAGTGAAGCATGGAAAGTACTTTTCAAGCTCTTTCTCATGGTGATGTTAGTTTTCAATTGGACCTTTAACAGTTGAGCTGCGCCATTCTGTTATTGAGAAATCTTTACGACTGTTGGAATTCCCTTTCTGAAGGTGTCGTAATCACCCAAGAAAACACTCGCTGTGCTATCTCCTCAAGCCGTGTTGAAGATTCTGCGAAATGTGATAGAAATATAAGAAATCCTTTCATCACATTTCGTCTGACTTCACCCATTATCATCGTATACCGATAGTCACTATGTGCTTTTTGCGAATTTCTACAGACGATTAAGTATTTCTTATCATTGAAATAACATATTCGCTACTAAGCAATAATGCTTTTCATGCCTCTTTAATATGAATTATTCTTGCAAACAATGTCCTTTTGTGAAATCTTTCAGGTTCTTCCTGATACACACGATCAAGCTGAAAGCTCAAACATGCTCCGTAAAATGAAAGAATGAGCGACACTCGTCCAACACTCAAAACACTAAGAAGGGGCGATAAATCGTGCAGTGAGTGAGTGAGTGTGAAGAACCTGAAAGAAGATACAAAGATGAGAAGATACAAAAACATGTTTTCACAGATCAAATTCCACCATCTTCAGCATTTCACCCATGATATGAGGAAGTCTTTGCATCTATTCCTTGTCAACATTGTGTTATCTCCTCGCTACTATATCTGTGCTGCTGTCGATGCACAATTGCTAGTCCTATAGCTGAAACTCCAGAATAGATGCACCGGGAAGTGGGAGGTATGCAAATGTTGCTCCTACATATCGGTAGGATCACAAGCAAACTTGTAGCTTATAATGAGACTGTTCATGACATGAAACGCTGACTTTTCTATCTCCTACACAAATATCTGCTCGCATTCCGGATGCCTTTGTTTCTATCAAAAATGTCCTTCATGCAGGAGCAATAATCGTTAATTCATTTGGACCGATTATTCGCAAGCACCGATACATGATTCGTAAGAGCAAGTATCTCATGAAGCTCGCATGAAAAGTGCATAGTGGATCCTAACAGCCGCATATCCTGAGGTGTAGTTCTAATATTGAAGAGAATCACTGCGGAGAACGAAGCCTAAGCTGACACTTTCACACAGAAGATATAAATTATGAATTCGCGAACACGGCACGAACATGGATTATGTCGTGTTTGCGTTCTAATGATATGTTCGTCTTTTCGCTTTGTGAAAGTGTTCAAGCTGCTTTGTACAATGTCGTCTTCTTAGCCGTAAGCATCTCCCTCTTCAAAATTTCGTCCGCACTAGTCGATGTAGATTTACGTAGAGAACGACGCCGAGAATGAGATTTTTACAGAATGATGCACTCCCTATGCCTACTACTAATCTACACGTCTGCCGAGTTCTAGTTACTTCCTCTTCTTGTCAGACAGGATCAAAGAAAAGCACATGTTGATCCAATGGGACGCAAATTGAAATTTTCGTCAAAAAAGAAATTTTCTATGTTTTTGCTTTTTATGGTAAAAGAAATAAGTCTAGTGCTATAATTTTTGACATGGAATGCCTTCAGATAATTTCTTATCATGTTCACGAGCATTTACCTCTGAAGCTTAACACATTCGGATTTGGCAAGCATCCTACTGTCAGTCAACATCAACATATTGAACCATATTCTCGCATACATCGCCGATCAGAGGTACGATAATATCACATGCACATAATAGGAAATGACCTGAAGACTCATCATGCCAATAATTATGACTCTAAACTAAATGCTTGTCAGCTGATAAGAGAAGACATAAACAATTTCTTTTTTGACGAAAACTTCAATCTGCGTTCCATTGGATTAAGATGTGTTTTCGGCTGCCGGACTATGACTGTCAAACAATCCATTCAAAATCTTCAAAAGTGATTAAGAACAAAGCATTTTTACGACGTGTCTACAGGTTTCTTCCTCCCACCACAATTTCCTGTAAGGCTTTAGATTAGAAGAAAACATCGTCTCCTCAGCGTCGTGTGGTGGGTCAACAGCGCTGATACGATGTTTTCTCCCCATGAACAGATCACATGGACGGAAAGACGTCAGGATGACGACTTCCATGCTTATTATCTCGCGAGAATAAGGTCGTAACTTTTGAAGCAATTATATCTTCTCTTGTACTCAATTGCTCATATTAAACTACGCATATAAGCGACTCGTGCTAAAGATTTGAAAGCAATGGCGCAGAGACTCTTGCACGGGTCCAGTCAGTGCTACGGCCAGGATCCCAAAATTCCGTTGAGAAAAAGCATGAGCTGTAGAATTTACCATTTTACCTAAATTTCCGGGGCAACCAATGTTTGTGACATACTTTAAGGAAAAATCTAAGGACATTTAAGGAAAAAATGAATTCCGCATGTATGTATTCATTGAAGGAAGGCATGAGGAAATGAAAGAGGATGATTAAAGCAACAAACAGGTCGGAATATTGATGCCTATCGATCCCTTACTTGTCGCAATAAAACAAGAGCATCAGAACAAGTGCAATTTTGATGAATATGTCAATTTCTGCACATTGACTTTCGATGAGATTATTTTAACCTAGCACACTAGATCAATGTACCATACCATCAGACAGAGGTGTCATTTCCTAATGATGATCATTCCTGGGTCTTTTCGTTCACCTGATAGCGATGAAATGACAACAGCTCTCGCCAAAAAACAATCCATCTTGCACAATGGTAACCTTATTGTAACTGGCTAATTATTTTCTCATTCACAAAAAAATGAAGAAAAGTGATTCCGACGGTGACTGCAGATTTACAATATTTTGCCAGGGCGATCAAATCAATTTGAGAAATCTGAGCAATATTTTAAAATTTCAGCGATCAGCTGATTCCCAGGAAAATGTAATTTCACCGCAATATACTATTGCTTTATGCACTCAATTGTCTTCTATATTTTTTCTATTGATTCTATATTATACAATTCTGTATTATTCAATTGTCTGCACCACCCAAGCCCCCAGTGTGTGGGCAGCGACGTATGAGCTTTATTTATAGAAACTGCTTTAAAAATTCCACGTGGGTGGATCCGACCACTCTACTTCCGATACGGCCAAGCTGGAATCTACACAGAGATGCACTGGATACGGTACGTCGGCGCGCCAGATGGTTGGCTTCGTCGCAATGGAGCGTATATTCTCCGAATTTCTACAAATAGATCACGTGTCTGGCGCGCTCGACTTTGGAACGATCTAAAAGTAGAGAACTCATCCGGCGCGCTGAAGAAATCAGTTGGTGCACCATCCGGTGCACTTTGCGTAAAGATTCCATTGAGGACATACGGCTGCCCCAGTCGCTAACCATTAAACTATCTAAGCAAGTGACGTGACTGGCGTCATCATGTTTAATAATGGGTTGATAATCGACAGCGCCACTACAATACCATTCCACCGGAAGGGGCAGGAAATCAGCTAGTCGAATTAAGTACACAATTGATTCCTCCCAAATCGTGGATAATTAAAGACATTTTTAAGTTAGAAAATCAGTTTGATTGAGCTTCAAGTATTCGTGAACTCAAAAAGTCTTCATGAATAACGGCTGTTGAAAAAATCACAAAGGATAATTCATCAGAAATGTAAATCCCACATCACTCTGTAAAAGAACATTGCTGCCTCTGAACCATCAAAAACCAATCTCATCCCTTGACGATAAAGGACAAAGTGAATCCAAGAGAGTGGATAGATTGGAAACATCAATGGATAACCCATGTCCACACGAGAAAGAGATTACTTGGCAGAAAATTCAACTCACTTAAGGCCGGCTGAAAGATACAGTGTCGCCGCTATAAAAGAAGATGTCACTTTGTTAGAGTTTCTCTTCAAAGAGAAGAGGCGAACTGATAAAATGGGACACTCGTGTCTACACTTGACTAACAGGGAAGCTCTATATTCGTCTCAAACATGTCGTAGGAATAGCCCTGGGAATCGACCAGTTATTGCAGCACTTGTCGCCTCCTAAACATATATGCTACTCCATTTGAAAGCGGAACCAAAAGCATAAAGAGTTCACGAATACGTGTAACTTTATGATATTAAGAAGGTATCAGGACACAGAGTTATCTAAAAATGCAACTCATTTAGTGACTTCAATATCAAACTTCAACAGGCTGCGGCTGTTGGGCCTCATCAGTCACAAGCAGGTTCGACACCAGCGACGTTGGGGCTACAGGATGTGCAAGCATACACTCTTATTACAAGGTCATCGGGGCACCGGTTTTGAGGCCCAGTGTGGTGTTTGCTTCTGTGTTCATTCGATAAATTCATCAATAAGTCAGGTTACTTGTGGAAGCAAATATTGTATCATTAAGTTAGAATTCTCCTTGCTACATGATCTTTCATGATTAGTAAAATACGATGACTTTGAATTGATTATTGTACATGATGTGATTGAAAAGGCAGCCACAACAGGTTTCCTGTGCACTTCATTTAAAATACTACGCATTGCTTTATCATTCTTTTCATATCGAATAATCTATATCAAATATGGATGTACTGCATTGCCAGTCATTAAAAAGAGATTCTTCTCGACACAAAGCTTATACCTACATAAGGCTGTGTACAGACATGGTACAGATCAATTGTCGCACAGTATGTCAGAATTCTTGGGCAGCTTACTGAAAAACTGAAGAAATTACTGACAGCATTTCGGAGAAGTCTCCTATGCATCATGGTGCACTGTAGAGCCATTATAAGAGATTGGAAGTCTATGCATGCTGAGAAGAATCTCTGTCAGCGTCTACCAGTCTCGTCTACCAATCTCTGTGGTCAACAATCCGCTGATCGAGGAAGTCGTCCGATCAGCAGCATTAGACAAGCGCACAAGAGTTTGACATTGATTCCGTCTCTGTCTGTCTGGTTCGCTTGATCTGATCCATCCGTTTACGCTACCATCTCAGTCAGGGACACCAATCGGTACATGTGGGTTATCTACCCCCAGGTTTTCAAATTTGTCAAAGATCTGCAAAAATAAATCAATCGACACCATACTTCAGGTAGACGTTCTTGAGTATATTTTCTACACACATGCAAAAATATATACAGATCGGACAAGTACTTTATGCACTAGAGACGATAACGTGAAGTGTAACGATGTCAACAGTCTGATCTGACTTCGACGCATTATTGTTACCGTATGTGTATTGTTTTCTCTCCCTCTTCATCCACTACCAACTGCTATTTGAAGTCTTCTCAAGGCCATTCATTACCTTGTCACACCATTATTAAGTTGAAAATGTTAGAGGGATATGGCTTGGTCATCATCACTTCAGGAGTTGTCGGGAAATGACTTTGTTAACTTCAAGTGCTTTCTGCTCAGACGATGAGTTCAGAAGAAGTCAGATCAAACTGCAGCAACGCTTCACTTCAAGTTATTGCCCCTTATTCAGAAAGTACTTGTCCAATTTACACAGGTTTTAGTATGTGGGTAGAAAATATCCTCACTCACGTGCACTTAAAGTTTGGTAACGATTGATTGATTTCTACGGATTTTACACAAATTTGAAAACGTTGGGGGGGGAGATAACCCATAAGAACCCGCCTATTACCGAGATCTTACTTTGGGTAAAGAACGTTCAACCCTCCTGCATTGTAGATACTGTAGATCCATATAGTAAGATAACAGTGTCCCTGTCTTAGCCAACAGAGAAATCGATGCAACTTGTCGTCCGACACACAGAGCTAACTATCGGCGCATTTTGCTCTGTAACCAAGTGTGTGAATTGTGTGACCTATTTGACTGGATTATTTCATGGAATTAGATTTACAATTTCAATGCTCGAGTTTACCGCTAAGCATTACGCGTCTGCCATTCAGTCACCCAGGTCATTCATTGATGAGTCTCAAAAATCAAACGAATATTCTAGTAGCCACGACAACTGAAGTCCGCCCAAACTTTGCCTAGCTCATGTCCATCTCCGGTCGGCATTCAGATTTTGGCCACTTCAAGTCGTTTGGCTCTCAACTCTGATTGAAGTCTTGAGCTTGTTAGATGAGCAGGAATCGGGAATGGGCAGTCATCGGGATAGATAAGCAAGGTAAGAAGATGGAAACGATGATATTGACAAAGGAATACGTCATGAAAACCTTAAAAGGATCACATTCAAGAAATAATGCCTTGGAGAAAGTGACTTATTTGCAGCCAAGGATGTTACTAATTTTACAACAAACTGATCTCTTTAAACAATCAAATTCTGCGCAATTGCCTGTTTTTCCTCATAATATAAAATTGTCTCAGGAAAATGTCTTTGGAGAGAAAATAGTCTTAAAAGTCGACCGACATACATCTTTAACAAAAAAACTGATTTAAGTTTTCTATTATGAGTTAGCCCGCGTCTTACTGTCGTGTGACATCACGGTTACATTTGACATTTCTACTCACTTCTTTTGCGCGAGCTTCCTTCTCTATCTCCAACATGCGCACTCGGGTTTCCTTTTGATGTAAAAGATTCGCAGTTTCTGCCTTCCACTCTTCCTCAACTCGTTTGATTCTAAAATGCAAAAGTTCGAAGTGAAATTAGCTGTGAAACCACACTGGATTTGGTATATGAGTATGTTGTTGATGAGTACATCTAATCCAGTTGACATCGAAATTAATAAGAGGGTTGAATCACGATTCCCTTTCTTCCCCTGTCAGCCTTTTCTGAAGCAAAGAACACAACGGGGAATAATAATTGATGGCGTTCATACAACCGCACCTATGCAGAGCTGAGCGCGAGTATTCAGATATTTAAATAATGAACTTTTTCAAACACGAGGAGTAAGTATATCGTAGGTCAAAGTGTCGACTGAAAAATGACAGCATACAGTAAAACTTTTTTATCAAAAGATTCAGCTTTCTGCGGAGATTACGTTCCTGCGGTCCAAAAAATATTTGATCAATTTTTAAGAAGCTAAATTTTTGCAAATATACTAGCGATTTGGTACCTCTATATAAGTAGTATGGAACTCATCAGATATTAAAAGGAAAGAACATTTACTGGCAGGTATCTTAATTAGGCGGAAATTAAGTTGATCATTAGGGAAATTTCATAAACTGCATTATAATGCAAGTCGTCATGGAAAAGCTGAAATTTCAAGTTTTTAATTCAATTTTTATCGCCATGATTTTATGATTCAGTAAATATATGTTTAATTTCTTGAATCTGAATAGCAATGTGGACACATTTACATCTTTCCAAGTTAATTATGATCATTGTCTTTGAATACGATATTTTTGCTTTTACTGGCACGTAGCGTGTGTGATCACGCTTAAGAAAACACTTATTAATTACCTACAAGGCTGAGCACGAAAGCAACATAGTGACCCATCGAATTGCTATTGAAATTGCTATAACTTACTTAGCAAACATCACCTCTCCAACATTGTCATGACAGGGAGGATCTGTAAAATACTATTATTCCTTCTGTATTGCTATCATGATCAGTCAATTTCGTGTAAATTTCTTCAAAACTACAAAAATTTATCTATGTCACATCTTGGACTGGGTCTCAACTCGAGTTCATTTAATGAAATCAAAACTGCATTCACGTTGGGGATCTAATCAATATTGAGCTGCTACTTACTTAATTTACTTACTTCCCTATTTTTCGTCCTTGTCCACGTTGAACGGGAATGTTCTTCCATGTACTACTCTACTACCTCTACTCTGTAATACTCCCAAAAGTATACTCCCAAAATATACTTACTCTATGTACGACTTCCAGTTATTTTATCTAAGTCCTTCGCATTCGGTCCGGATTTTCGATGGGATGGCATGTGAGGTCATCAACTCATTCACTGATCAGCTCATGCTTATACCAAGTGCGTCATAACTTAATTGTTGCCGTCTTCCGCAACCTCTACCAGGATCTTCCATTAGCTTATCATCAGGGAAGATTGATTTTCAGGAAAATCATCAGGGACATTGTACATAGAAGTCACACCCCTGGTCAAAGTTTCAGAAGTTTCAAATATTTGCTTAAATCCCTGAGAAATATTATACTGCAAAATTTTGATGTCAAACAATACTAGAAATCTGTTCACTAAACCTGCTACAAAATTTATACCGTGGAAATTTATTGTTATAGAGTTCAATATTAACTAATATCATCATGGCACATGAACGCTAGGTTTCAGTCGGACAAAACTAGCGGCAGGCTGCCGGAACAGGCTGCCGGCCGACCGGACCGGTTTTAGCAACACCTTTAGTCGCCAAAACCGGTATTAGGACGCCAAAAACCTGACCAGTTCCAGCCCTGCAGCTAATATTCAATTTCACGCGTTAAGTCAGCAACTGAAAACAATATGAATGCGGAATTCGTAATTGAGAATTTTTTATATTTATTTACTTGGACACTATCGGGTTCTTGCAACCTCACGACATTTTCCAAACGCATCATTTAAAGTATAATATCTATCATAGAGAAATTCTCTTCGATACTGAGCATTGAAGGGATGAAATTACCTTTCGTTTTTCCTTCACAGCCACGTCAGGTCGCACAGTATCGAGTCTCGCTATGATGGCATACGATCGTATAGGCAAGCATTTGAAGTGATTTCAAAAGGGTTTTAGAGTGCAACACGTGGGAATAAAGCAATCATCTATCAATCGATACTTCTTAGAATGAGAAAACCAAAGTCACACTCTTAACTGATGAATCTGTCACTAGACTCTTTAATAACTCACCTCATGTAAATACAAAAACACCATTTTCCAATCATCCTGAATGAAATTGATGGGTTTGGTTTTTGGCTTGGATTTATCGAATTACAGTTAGGAGCTCAAAATTGTACAAGATGGATTATTTTGATGGCAATAAATTTTGCCTTTTCATCGCTATCGGAGGAGTGACGTTGACTTCGACAATATACGATAGATGTCCCTTTGCAATCAAATTATGGATCGAAACGCTCCGGTTATTCGCTCTCAAAAATCAAAACTACTGCAAATTCCTTTATTAGCGCGTAAAATGGCCTTTGAAAAATCAACTCTACCTCCTACAAATACATGGAACATAGTAAGACGATAAATGAAATAAATTATGAAGTCCCTTGGTCAGTTGAGGCCTACATATTGAAATATATAGCCCACTTCAACCATTTAAGCGTGCTGCATTAAACATAGCTCAGTTTATATCTATTCTCTGACTTATCAAGTTTTTTCATGGCAATGTGAAAACATGCATGTGCAGTCTTGCAAAAGTTCCCGCGCAGTTGAAAAATCATGAGTATATCATTGCTGTGCTGTGAGGATACAGATGGCTATGCAAACTTGACCACAATGTCTTTTGTTGTGATCTTCTCAAGGTGTGCGGGAACTTCTGCAAGATCGTATGTATCTGTTGGGTTTGATTTCAAATTTTGCTTTGAGCGCGAATGGATGAACACATCGCCAAATATGTCAAAAAGTCGAGCGCCCCTTTTGATAGCACGACGCCCCTGTTTCTAACATTTGTCTGAGGTGACAATATTACCTGCGAAATATTGTTTGATGACAATAAATTCCTTCTGTATTGCTATCATGATCAGTCAATTTCGTGTAAATTTCTTCAAAACTACAAAAATTTATCTATGTCACATCTTGTCACACAGTAGCTAGGTTTTAGTCCGGCAGCCAGAACGAGTTTCTGCAGGGAACGAGGCCGAAAGTGAGACTTTCACAGAATGATGTGCACCCTATGCCTACTACGAATCGGCACGTCTGCCGAGTTCTAGTGAGTTCCTCTTCTTGTCAGACAAGATCAAAGAAAAACACATGTAAATCCAATGGGACGCAGATTGCAGTTTTTGGCTAAAATGAGATTTTGTGTGTTTTCTCTGATTAAACGAAAAGTACTAAGTCTAGAGTCATGATTTTTGGCATGGAATGTCTTCAGGTCATTTCCTATGATGTGCAGGTGCTTTTATTATGCATTATATCGGCGATGTATGCAAGAATGTGGTTGAATGTGGATAAAGTAGCTCAAAATGTTTCTGTTTGCCGACATTTAGAGGCTCGCCAAATATAAATGTGTGTAGCTTTAGAGACAGGGGTGCATGAACATGAAAGGAAATGACCTGAAGATATTCCATGCCAAAAATTATGACTCTGGGCTTAGTACTTTTCGTTTAATCAGAGAAAACATACAAAATTTCATTTTAGCCAAAAACTGCAATCTGCGTCCCATTGGATTTACATGTGTTTTTCTTTGATCTTGTTTGACAAGAAGAGGAACTCACTAGAACTCGGCAGACGTGCCGATTCGTAGTAGGCATAGGGAGTACATCATTCTGTGAAAGTCTCACTTTCGGCCTCGTTCCCTGCAGAAACTCGTTCTGGCTGCCGGACTATTTAACAAATTCTTGAAGATTCATAATTCTGATTCATTGCAAGAATGATTTTTCTCGCTTTACAGCTGATAAATTAAAATGAAATATTAGAAGTGGTGTCGAAAAAAGCACACTTACTCATCCAGTTTCTGTCGATGTTGCTCATTCTTCATCAATAATTGCTCTTGAATCTTGCCAGTAGCTTCCGAATACTTCCCCTCCACGTGATTATCTGCACGTCGTTGAGCCTAGGAGAAAATAACCTTACGTCATGTTCGTAAAGATAGTTGTCGAGTTCACATGTCAATTGAGAACATGATTTCAAGTTCCTCACACATGTTTTCACGTCACTGCAAGAGTGAATGTACATACCGTCCTATCCTCTTCGCATAATTATGCTCAGATAACTGTTCGCTTGTGCTTGTCACCTTTTCACTTGCTACTTTCAAAGGACGGAATATCAATTCTCGTTGAAATCTAAGCCACATGTTCACGAGGATGAACTTAGACCAAAGAGGTTGCCAACTTCTAACACATGCATTTATTTGTTGATTATCCCAAACCGCAGAGATGGATTCCCTTTCGTCTGTACGGGTTAGTCTAGAGGTGACATGATTCTATCTCAGCCATTGTATGCAATGGTAGCAAGTGATAAGTATTGATATTATTCGTGTCCCTCTGGACTACGTGATTGGCCAAACAGGAGCAGTGCATGAAGAAATTCATTCTGAAAACACACGAGCTTTAATTGTCACATTGAAGACTGAACATCTGTCAAGTGAAAAGTTCATGTCCTTGACTCAACCTTCCTCCATGATAAATTCGTCAAATGGAAATATTGTTCACACCGTTCGATTCCTCACTATCTATACTTTCTGACGTATACGTTTAATGTGGTATCAATGTTCTAATTCGCCAGAATCTAGACTTGAATTTGCTTTACGTTCAAAGTAAAATTGATTTTCTTGCTCCTCGTATCAGTATTGAGGAATGTCATCTCTAGACACGGACACGTAGACAAGGCAATTCATCCATGTATCCCAAGCAGTCAACTTAAAGGACCCGCTTGTCGCATTGAACAACAATAAACTTCATCAAAGAACAACTTAAGAGTGAATGCGCGAGGCAACATTTGGCGACATGAAATTTGCAGCGGTCACTTATGACACGGAATAACACTTTCACCCAATAGACAACCCAATATTCACATCACTTATATGATATATATGATATCAGCCCAATAGACATGATGAATTAGACTGCAACATGCTGTCTCGTGGATTCATGGTTATTTTCGATGAAGATGGTTACTAGCCGATGAGACAAGCAGGTCCTTCATTCTGTCTGTCTGACAGAAGTTAAGGTCCTTTCTCAATCTCACATGCTCACATTTGATCTGTTGGTTCTCCACTTGGATGACAAACGACGAAATCGGTAAAATGCCACCATTAGTTCAAAAGTCGCCGTTAAGAAGCCATCGAAGTCATCATTAAGTCAAATAATGTCATCAGTGACTATTCCATCGTCGTCTCTGTCGCTTTCTTCTTCAAAAATTGCGTAGTAACGTTTGGTCTGTTAGTAGCGGTCATTCAAGGCAGAATTATGACTTTTAATATTTTCTCTCTCTCGAACACTGATATTGAAACGATAAAGTAGAGTTAATCAATCAATCCAGCAAAAACACTCATATCAACACTTAAAACTACCATTTAACTTTGCACTGTTCATCATAGAACGTGAAGTACAAGTGCATTGTTCTAGTCACAGGGACATAGTAATAAACAATGAATAAGATTACTTGCATCTTACAGAATGATACTTTTAATACATCGACCGACAATGATACATTCACTTGCGTGTGGGTTTGTTTAGAGCGGACATAATCCTATTCCAGCCAATGTATGCAAGGGTAGCAGGAAAGCGATGGAGATTGACATAGATATTCGTCTCTCTTTGACTTGTGTGATTGGCCAAGAGCGCGCATTGCAGAAGTAGCTCTTATCAGAGACCATACGAACTTCAACTGTCAGAATGAAAAGTACGCAACTTTAACTCAATCTTTCTCCGTGATAAATTCGTCAAATGGAAATATTACTCACACGGTTCGACTCTTCACGATCTAAATTTACTGACTGTGACCGTTCAATGTGGTGTCAACCTTCAGGTTCGTCGAAATTCAGACTTGAATTTGCATTACGTTCATTGTAATACTGATCTTCTTGCCCCTCGAGACTAGTTCTGGCAGTGAAGAAAGTCATCTCTACACCCAAACACGCAGACGAGGCAAATCTATCTCTGTGCATTGACCACACTGACTGCGTGGAAGATACAGATAGTTTCATAAAAAATGGATCACCCTTAAACATCGCCTTAACTTCAACTTTGTCTAACTCCGCCAAACTTGAACGAATTTCTCTGAAATTTGGAAGATATGTCAGTTGTGCTTACTTATATCATTGTTGGAAATTTCAAGCATGAATATTGAGTTGTTTTCCTGTTATAGATAAAAAAGTAGTAGATAATTTGATCTTCATTTAGCAATGTTACACAAAATCATACCTCACTCTTATAAAATTACATTTGTTTCCTTTGTTATGTAATATGTTGTTCTACAAGCCAAAAGCTATCAAGCAAAACAAAAATAAAGAAAATCGGTCAATCAGAGCCAGTATAGCACCATTATTCATCAACAATAATGTAACTGCTACATGTGATTAACTGGACTTCATGTTCCATAGCTTCCTGACTTCGTTGCGGTGGTGTTGGCAGCACTCCTGATTGCTTTCAGCTAGAAATCTATCTCTTACCGGTTGAAAACAATACAAAGCACAAATGAACAATAACGAGATCGCATTCACAAAAGGCAAAGTGTCAGCCTTGCTAGAACTAGGGTTTTCTTTGCGAGCTACAAGCAAGCGACTAAATGTCCCTTACACAAATGTGCATCGATGGCATAATGATGATTTTCGACTCTGTCGTAAAGAGGGCTCTGGCCGTCCACGCAAAACATCCAAACGTAGAGACCGCCTAATTTTGAGATTTGTTAAAGTTGATCCAAGTCTCTCGTTAACTGAGATGGTTGGACTAGACTCGTCTATTTCTAAGTCCACTATTCGTAGAAGACTTATTGAGTCGAATTTCAAGAGCTGTAAGAGGCCCTCTCAGATCGAATTATCAGATCAGCATACAAAAAGACGCCTCAGATGGGCAATGAGTCATTGTCACTGGCGAAATGAATGGGATCGGGTTGTCTGGTCTGATGAGGCATCCGTCTGAAGGAAAGTGATGGTCGATTGAGATTATGGATAAAATCTGATCAAGAAATTCCGAGACATTTACATCGTCCCCGGGTACAAGGTGGTGCGACTCTACTGATTTGGGCTGGCATTTGGACCAATGGCCGCTCTGAACTTCACATACAGCAAGGAACCATGAATTCTGAACGCTATGTGAATGTTTTACGAATGAACATTGGCCAAATGACAGATCAACTTGGTGATCCATCGACTTGGTTATTTATGGATGATAATGCTACGTGTCACAGGAGTATAGTAGAGTTAACTTATGCAAGTCTCAATTAGGGCTTAGGACATTATCTTGGCCAGCTCGTTCTCCTGATCTGAATCCTATAGAAAATGTATGGAGTATTCTAAAACGTAACGTTCGTCGTTCACTGCTACCTACAGATGGCGTATTACAACTTACGTCACTGTTAAAAAGAGAGTGGAGAAAGTTAGATCAGTCAAAAATCAACGATATCATCGAATCAATGCCTAGACGAATTGGTAATGTCATTGACAATAAGGGTAGGGCCACAAAATATTAGCTTCTTAAGAACCGTTACTGTATCATAGCTTATCAGATTATATAAGGACACTTAAACATATTAGGGACATGAAATAACATGAAAAATGCTTTCTGTATCATACTTATGTTTTATTTAGTCAAATTTTAGGATGAAAAACGGACTGTATAATGCATCACCTTACCGAGTGACAAAATAACACTTTATAAAGAATGTGAGTAAACAGCATCTGCATTTGTATTATGGCATTTTCTTTTTTCTACAGCGTTAAATTGACAACCATAAAAATAGAAACAGATTTCTTCTGCTTCTATGTTGGCAACAAGAAAATATGGAATTTATCTTTTGAAGCAAATGGGTTCGCATTTCTCAACAAAAATAGTCCTGTAAGCCAATTTCCAATTAGTAAAAAAAATACTGTAAGCCAGTTTTCCAATTTTACGTGCGAATAAAAGAACATCCTACCCGCAAGGAGTCAAGCATCCACAAACTTGCTTTTCAAGCAACCTTCAAAAGTGGAGGTTTTGATTTCCTTCATAGCTTCTGACTCCAATACCACCAATTCGCGTCTCAGAGAACCTAAGGCCTACTCTGAATAATAGAAATGAAAACTAGGAGTTCCAGACATTGATATTTGGATCCATCTTTGCCTTTTGAAAATTTACGTATGATCCTCTTCTGTGAACAAGCTGCAATACCGGCAAAAATGCAGATAAACTTATATTTCAGCAACAAGGCTTTATTACTTTTATTACTTTATTACTATATTTACTTTCTTCAATGAAAATGCTGCTTTATAATTACGTTTACATACTTCAAAAATGGCAATATTCCTCATCGTAATGTGAGATGCACAACTATTCATAATTGCTTTGAGATGAGTGATTTGTTTAATTGTCTATTCCGAAAATTTGCTAAGCACTTGTGAGCAGAATCTAGTCGATGGAAGCAAGGCAGTATCTACCTGTTCCCTGTAATCCCTTAAGCTTCTCTGATATTTTGTCCGTTCGTTTTCCAATCTTCTCCGGCGTTCATCTGCAGCGTTCTTCCGCTGTTGTCTTTCCCGCCTGAAAATACTCGAATAATCAGTCTTGTAAAATATAATGACTAGACATCATAGGAATCTGACTATTAAATAAATGTTGAATATCAGCATATTTGTAACTGGGCTCATCATCTTTCTCTGTAGGTTTTGCGAGCCTTGCGTATTCTTTGGCTTAAGAAACCTACTTACTCGTGCAAAAGATAAGAAGGATTCTGGAGATGAAGTGGGGTCAGCGTGCTGTATCAAATGTGAAGAGTGCCCGAAATATTATATTGGAGAAATCGGCAGAATGACTAACACAAGAATGGGGATGTTAGAGACATCAAAAATATGCATCACAGATCGGCTGTGTCTCAACACGATCACGAGAATAACCATCGCATTAACATTACTCCTCAGGAGGCAAACATCGAGAAAAACTGGCATAGGAGACGTGCGAAAGAGGCATGTACATTTGGGCGAATCGTACCAAAGTCTATATAACAGAGAAAGTGGTACAGAGCTCAATTCTATATGGAAACCCCTTATCTCAAAATATGACAGTCAATTTCTTCTTCGACATTTTAGCATTTCATCCTATTACTTCTTTGAACACTTTCAGTAGTTACCTGTTCATGCATTTCATTTGATAAAAAGAAATAATTCATTCTCAGTGCACTTAGATCTATATGCTCTCCTAATGTCTAATTCGATCTTTTTCATGTCATTCTATCATTCATGACTAAGATATGCCGCTGACGTCATCGAAAGCTCGACGATTACAACATCTTTTACCGAGAATTGTAGAATTTTCGCAAAACCTACAGAGAGAAAGTGTTGGATACGCAAATGCGGTTCCTGGGTCCACGTCGCAAAACAGCAATTGGAAAACTACAAAGTCCTCTGTAAAATTTTCGGTTAAATCAACAAGAAAATCACAAAATTTTCAAGCTGTCATTGAACGTACATTGAATCTTGCTGCTTCCTTCAGACTTCAGTCAGAAAAAGTAATAGCCGTTCAGTGTACTGCTTTGTCAGTTCATTTTATGTTTATTGGTATGCGATGGTCCTTTGACCAATCCAACAACTTTGACCATGTTTTGATCAATTAAAACAGTGTTTCTCAACGCCTATCCGCAGACTGAAATTAGTCTGCGGGATACGTCAGTTTAGTAGGCGAAGTTGATGTGAAATAAAGATCACTTCTGGCATAAAACGCTTAATCAATGGCAGATTCGGTTCAAAGACGTCTTCCTTTCTCTTTGATTTGATCTACTAATACGATGATGCTGTCTCAGAGTCGAAGAAGTATTTCTTCAATGTGATTACTGATTAGCATAGATGGCATCTACAGAATATGTGCCTTCATAAGAGTCTACGCTGACACAACTGCGTGCCAATGATAGTGCTGCTTTACTGCAAATTACGATTCAGTCAACGTCAGTTACCACCTCTAAGGTGCCGCTCTGTGTCTATCAATTTTTCACGGTTGTCTAAAGAACGCGTTAATGCAATTGGCTCGCTCAGTTGACGTGCTGCGGTATTGCACAGGCCACAAGTATAATATATTTTGCCTTTCTAGATGTTTCGTAATCACCAGTAACATCTGACTCATTCTTTCTACATGACTTGCAGGCATCGTCTGTAGAACTGAATTTGAGTATTTCAGCAGGATCAAATAGACGCAGTTCCTTATGATAGATCCGCATTTGTTTCAATAAGTCTTAGCCCACGCAGTTCACTTGGGGTGGGCGTGTAGTCCACGATAAGCAAAAGTTGAGAAACAATTAATTAAAACATAAATCATATTTGAAATTTTCAATTGATGTCAAAGATAGCGAACAAATGATAAGTTCATTCAGTTAAAGTCATCCAAAAACGTGTTCTGATCCACTTACAGGGAACTTTCCTTCACCAATTGAGTCTCTCGAGCAAGTTTCCTTTGATTCAAATCGACGACTGAATCTCGGATATCTAGGTTCCTACGTATGTCATCTGCTTCAAGTCTGAAAGCAAATATGAAAAACAGAATTATCAAAAGAATGAGGATGATGTAAATGACATTCAACATTTTCTCATGTACTTTCAAGACATGCTATCAGATTTTAAGTCACATTCTATACAAAATAAGAATATTTCAGAAATTTACTTGACTTCCATTCAGCTCATAGAGGTATAACAGAACTTCCACATCGCTTAGGCCATAGAAATCGTACTTTTTGACTTACGCCGGGGACATACAGAAAAACCCATAAACCATTGTTCGCAAGGCGCGTTATGATCCTCCATATGCCACAAGCCATAAGGCAGATGAAGAAGAAAGTACATGATGTTTTCTAATTTTTGTAAGAGCATTAAACATAGTACAGCTCAAGAGGAAAGAATGATGCGTTTCATCGCAACTTCAGTTCTATCGCAGAAAATCGCCCGAGTACTCTCATTCATGTGACGGCTTATAGTTGATGGCTTATCGTGTGTGCCTCCGTCTTAGTGAGACTAGAATAGACAACAACGGTTTGCTGATGGCAATTCCGCTCTAATTTGATGGTAACAGCATCCGCTCCTCTATGCGCCGATTGCTTGATCTTCAGAAGAAGTAAATTACTAAAACATGCAAGCTTTAGACTGTCGCCGAAAGGCGATCCATTGTGAGTCATTTTTTTCAAAATGCTTTTTCATATAAAGAGAGATAATAGGATTTTTTTATTTTGTATTTTATTTCATTGTACACTTGCCGTATTTTACTCGAATAAATCGGTTGAAGAATATCTCATACTGTTGATCACTTGACTGATACCAGCCGATGAGAAAATGATGAGAAATAATAGCAATCGTGAATATTCACAAAGTACACTCGTAAGCTGACGACATCTTCCCATCGTCAACCACTGGAAGCCGCCATCGTTTATACAAGTAGGTTGCGCTGTCATCACACTGCATGCGCACTACGTGTTTTCAATGTCCACGGCTGTTCTACTGGTAATTCTTTATTACTATAGCGTCGAATTTCTATGGTCTAGACTAGTCAGATAATCAGTGAATTTACATTTATATTAGAGGCAACTCGCCCCTTAGGGGTAATTTCCAAACCCAGTTGAGGAAAACGTTTTCCCCCCCCCACAAGATTGCCTTAACTTCGCACTGGAACCAATTCTCAATATGTTCACAAGATAGTTTAGCATGGATTACGACCGTTTTTGGCTAGTTCCGACGATGGCTGCCATTATTGCAGGAATTTCCACCATGCAATGGCAACAATGTTATTCAGTTTTAATTTAACCCTCGCCCCAATAGGGTATTTTTCCGAACGCGTCACACTGGGGGCCGAATTTCTCCCGCCTGTTTATCTCACAAACTATTATACCAATTTTACCAAACCACACATCAATCGAAAGGGCATTCAGAAAAGCAGCATCATTTTTGTTTCTAAGGTCATCTCTGGGCTGAGGTGAGGTTAAAAAAACGCCAATTTTTAGCAGATTTTCAATAAATCACTATTTGAAATAGAAAATGACAACGAAAGATAACAAACCAGACACTAATCGAAAGATCTGGTCAAGGTGGTTAAGAAAATTATGATTATTAATCGCTGAGATTACATCACTGCACTAGATGAGGTCAAAGATCAAATAATTCGAACTTTTAGTTCAACTCATATAGCACTAAGATCGATTTTGTTTCTACGGTTGAAGAAACAACCCAATTTGGTGAACTTTTATCGAGCCACTGAGGCTAAAAGCAACATGATTGCGAAAATTTTCAATAATTACTGATAAGATGCAGAGAAGTACAAAAATAACAAAAAATCATATTTGAAATTTGAATTTCAAATTTTAAACATGCAATTGTGAATATCGTTATATAGATAGGAGGAATCCTATACGTGAACTCGACTTATTTCATCAAGAATTCATACCGCAATATACATTAGAAGTGAAAATACTGATATCAGCCAAAATATTCTAAACATTCAAATTTTAAAATAGATCTTACGCCAAATGTATAGTGCCAAGTATATTTTCCTTCAGTCAAAAGATGCACGTCGAAAGTAAGCTATTAGAAATCTGATGGCCATAGCTTGCTTTGTTCAAACGATATTCAAAAAATTCGCCTGGGAGAGAGAACCCCCCCCCCCCAGCGGGTCGAGAGTTAATCTTACAATGATCATCAAACTTACTCCTTTTGTCTTTCCATTTGAAACTTCCGATATCGAAAAGCCTCTTGTCGCATCACATTTTCTAACTGCTTCCTCTGCAAAAATGTAAAAAATTACGATCCATTAGCATTTAATAAAGCTCACATTGTGGCTAACCTTCTGAGCGGACACTTCTTGCTGCATTTTCCGCAGTGCACTTCGTTGAATGACATCATCAGAATGAGATCGAATTGATTCTTGATACTGCTCCAGTTGACACTCAGCCTCAGCCAAATTGTTGATAACTTTTCCTCGTCGCTTTTCACTTTCTCGTTTTCGTTCCCATAACTGCCTTTCCTGAAGAAGTTATTTTAGCATTTACATTTGCACTGTACTTTTTCAGAAAGCATGACAGTCTATATTCTGAGCTGCATTACAAAATGTTAATTTACCGGTTGCTACTACAAGCCTGTACAAAAGTAGTATAAAATCATGAATATTGAGTGTAGTGTGAAGAAAAGATCCCATAATAACATGATTAACAGACGTTTCTCATTATCAACATAAGTGGCAGCAAGGAGGCTACGTACCTGCTCGCGTTTCTGACCTTCAAGGAGTCGTTGGTGGGTTGCTTCTTTTTCCACGATACTTTGCTTTAATTTCAGAATTTCATCAGCCTCTGCCTTTTCAAGTTCTTGGCGCAACTCATTCTGTTGAAGATAAATCGAAGTTGCTGTATGAAACATATCAAACGAACACAAAGCGTACAAATATTACAGAATTTCATACGATTACTCGTATATTATCCCTGATTGCGAATCAATTTTCAACACTTTATTCACATGATTTGAAAACAAAGTAATTACAAATGCACACAAGGTCAAATAAACTTAGCAATATCTCTTTTAATAGAAGGAAAGTAACTGCACGTATCAGCCGATAAATCAGACTCCTGTAGGATACCAGTTCGCCAAAGCCAGCACCACACCATTAAGCGGGGACTAAGTTCACATAGCAAAACCATAGACAAGCAGTAAAGATGTTTAATAGAAGGAAAACAATTGCGCGACTTGGCGGATTTGAACCACAGACCTCTGGCAGTCTATGCCATCGCTCTACCAGCTGAGCTATCAGCGCGATGGAGAGGCGAGATCTCTGAACTAAAGAGTTTGCGCTTTCACTGCCAGTGGTTTCATCTCCAAAACAATCCAGCTGTCAAATCTAAAGTTTTACTGCAGACTAATTTACAAAGTATTTCTCGATGTTTCGCAAACCGGCTTTTTCAAGAGATAGGTACACTGTTTATATTTGTAGTGTCAAGTTGTATATGCAACTCATACAAATTCAAAATGTTGTTTGAAAGTTGAAAAAATATAGATGTCAACCTTTGGTAAATCAGCATCATACTACATTATGAATAAATAAAAATTATAGTATATTCACAGTTGGAAATTCATTTACTTGAGTCTTATTACATAATTCATCTATTTCCTTATCTGATGCTGATTTACCTTAGATTAACATCTATAGCTTCGCAACTTTCATGCATCATTTTGATGGTAATAGCAAATTTGATAGCAGCTTTGCAGAACTTCCTAGCAACATTGATTTAGACGATTTACATGTACAACATTGATATGAAAACTAAGATAATTACATTTCGCTGTCTCCACTGATTGTCTGAGTACGCAACTTGTCGTCGGTAAGCAGTATCCTTGATTTCTTGTTGTAGTCGTTCCTTTGCTAATTCATTGTCTCTCTGTGTTATGGATTCTCGCCTCCTATCATTCAATGAA
Source organism: Prostheceraeus crozeri (assembly GCA_907163375.1). Taxonomy (NCBI): domain Eukaryota; kingdom Metazoa; phylum Platyhelminthes; order Polycladida; family Euryleptidae; genus Prostheceraeus; species Prostheceraeus crozeri. The sequence goes on from CAJQUW010014373.1 coordinate 91,923, forward strand.
ATGTCTTCTTCGGTCTTCTTTATCAACAACTCCAGACGCTTTCGATCCTGAAAAGCGAAGAGCTTTTGAAAGTAATGAAGAAATGCATATTCTCCATAAAGATATGAAATTAACTCAATATTTCATGATCGTGGGTTCTTATGTATTAAGATACATAAGAAGTGGATAAATAGTGGTAGAGACGGCCTTTCACTGAACTACAATGAACAATTACCTACCGTATACCATCATCAAGTGTGAATGTTTACCTCTCCATTTGAAAGTTTCTGCACTCGCTCTAACAGAGCTTCCCTCTCGGCTTTTTGTCGCCTTGATGTGCTTGAAGTAGATCCGGTCTCCGATGCAGCATACGTAGGTGTATCACTTCGCAGGTTTTCGAAGCTGACGCTACGGTCGATGCCTGATCGAAGAGACTGACCAATGTTGGTGAAACTTGACGAGCGCTTCAATATGGAACGATTGCGATTTGATCTGTTTGAGGCAGTACTCCCACATTTCCTAATATATGGAAGAAAATAGAAAAGTATCTTCTAACATGAACGCTTAATGAGAGAAGAGAATCAAACATCTGAATTGATAAATGAGAAATTGCGTAAACGCTCTATCATGATTGCTGCCAAACAGCTATGTATGCTTTCAAAATTATCCGGAACTTTTTATAATTCATATTATGCCCCAATGGTTAACATTATTCTTAATATGCTCCTGTGCCTTTACCACCGCGGTGATGATTTACATGCACTTAAGATGTGTGGCATTATACCCACACTCGATTTGTCAGGCTAGAACCGCAGCAGCTAAACTGTAGGAACAAATCACTTCACTTACAATTATTCAACACATTACATGAAAATTATTGTAAATGTAGAGAAAGAAATATAATGGAAAATTGGAATTAATTAGCCACACAACAGCATGAAGTAATTTGTTACACTGTAGGTGACAATTATGTGCTCCTACTACCCACCTAGTGAATGGGTATGGATTAAGCATTAAAAAAATGACGGGAATTCTCTTATCGGAACGGATTCACTTATCTGTTGAATACTTTGAGTTTCTTGTAAAGTTCTATTCATTCTGGAGATACATCAAATAATACAATACTCCACTCAATATTTCTCTCATGAGAGTGAGTCGAAAAATAAAAAGCCATTAATGCTTATCAACAATAATCCGAATGACTGTATTTCATTAGATGACATCATCATCATTTAAAATAGAGACAAATGAGCATGTTCAATCTTCATCAGTCTATTTCTGATAAAACATGTACATTGCACATTTGTTGTATATTCATGCAACTGTCATGTTGCGAAAACAGCAACTGACACGCGTTTATTAAATATAGTAATTAAAAATGCATATAATTGACAATTATCAATTCTTTAACAGATAATAAGCCTGACTTACGATGGTGGACGGCTTGAGGGCTTTCTCGGAGGAATTCCATCTAAAAAAAGAAATTCTATTTAGAGCAATGACTAGTTTTCAGTATTAACTCATTTCAGCAATTTTGTCAAATATATGATTTGATTAACTTAAATATGTTCAACCGCAAGACTATTTTTTACCAACGAATTTGCGTGATTTCAAAGTGGCATTTAATTATTACAAAAGTAATCTATTAAATGCTGAGTTGCATCTTCAGTTGGAAAAAGGAAACAGTTCTTATCAAGGAATGATCAGTAGCCCTAGTTCACATCAAAAGACATCAACATAACTCTCCTATGAAAATGCAGTCATACCTTAAGTAAATTTTGAGATGTGCATTTAGACTTTTCTTACTTTCCTAATTTCGCATTTCAAACTTTGAGGTGTCGATGTCGATTAATTGGCACTGAAAGCAAAGTCAAACCTCGATATAGCGACGACCGCGCTCGATTCCGATAGAAACGATCGCATTAGCGCGACGGTAGCTGTACCAAGAGATTATCATTGATGCCAGTTGATGAGCAGTATAAAAATTAAATAAGTAGTTCTGGATTGTTTCATGCTGTTCGACGCTAAATCGAGTGGCCGTTATATTGAGATTTCAATACATGGGATTTCCTATCTAATCGTTCGGTTCATAGAAAGACCGGTCGTTAATTCAAGACGGTCACTAAGCGAGGTTTGACTGTATTGCGAAAATGTTTATTATCATCATAGAAATAATTGTCAATTTGAAAAGAAATAGCAAATCAGTTTCATAATTCATCAATTGATTTTGCATCGAACAAAATACAATGTCTTTAATCGATACCATAGATCAAACGGTAACAAAGAAACTTGCGAGTAGGAATCTAACAAAGATAGGCCATCCTGCTTCTCGAATACAACGCGCCCTCAAATAGAACGCGCCCTCATTGGGAAGAATTACATCGAGCTGTGACTGCAATCCTTCAATTCTCACTCTAAAGACGCCGCAGTTGATGCATCCAAGTTATCCATCAATAAATAAAAACATCTCTTACTTTTCCCTGAACTACTTGCGGGAGAATAAAGAGGAGATTTCGACGAAGACTTTGCCTTCGTTGAATTGAGCAGCGCCTCCTCCCTTTTCAGCGTTTCCTCTTCAATTATTCGGTTTCTTATTAGTCTTGCCTTTTTCAAATTCTCTGAAATTTTGCAAGTAATTCAATTGCAACTAAACCATCATAACTCATGAATCAACATTACCAACCTCTTCTTCGCTCTTCTTCTGTTTCATAAAGTTCAAATATTTCTCTTACGGACCACTCCGGATGGTCTTCCTCGTATTCTTGAAGGTTCTTGTATAAAAGTTCAATTGGCTGCAGAAAAGAGACAATGGTGAGATGAATGAATGATAATACAGTCAAGAAAATCATGCACATAAAATGCCACGTTCTCAGTTCCTATTGGTAAATATTACAGTTCGATCTGAATACAAAAGCAGAGTAATATATTGAAACATCATTTCCAACTATTATGATTTCTTCGTAAGATACTAAGAAAGCACGGTGAAATTAGATTTCCGATCATTAAAATTTGAAAGAGATATCCGGCCATTAAGCTGGTTGAAATGACCTATAATTGCTAAAATTCTTCTCAACATTTCTTGTTTTCATATAGCTTTCAACTGATGAATGTTCACATTATGTACTGCACGCAAATTCAAGTCTTCTCAATCAATCAAATCCACTGGTCGTTTAACAACCCAAATATTCCACATCCTGACATTTCAAAGATGTATTCTGAAGATCACAACTTACCTCACAAATTTAAGACCCGACATTAAACCACAATCAGAACCGTGATCATAACCTCGAAACCCAAATATCAAAGACACGAAATCACCCTCACAGTCAGCAGACTAATGACAGTAAACGACCTTAAATTACCTTTAAACCAAGTTTTGAACATGCATCAAGTGACCGAGGACTTGTCAGCACGTATCGGCTGCCTTCATGTCGAGGATCATCGAAGTTTTCAAGATCAAGCTGCAATGCTCCTACAGGCAAACTGGTTGTCGATTTAGATTCGATGTCATTATTTCCTCGAGCAGCAGTTCGGTGAGATGGCTTGTTTTTACGATGTGAATTCGGAGCAGACTTGTGGGATCGGGTGTAATTGTGGGCGGCGCCTGTAGCAAAAACAGAAACGGTATTATCCATTTTAATAACCAATTTAACTAAAAAAAATACTACTTTCAACAGACTTAGTAAGTCATCGATTTCTTGAACTAAAATAATTCATTTTGTTATAAAGGATGTCAGGAATAACCATTATTGAACTCTAGTTCAGCAAGCAGAAATTCTGTGAGAAGTTTTCGACAATTTTACACAGAATTCTGCATTATTGTCCGCAATTTTATTGCTATGAATATGAGGACTTCACCACTAAAAATGAAATCAGCAGAAGAAGCAGTGCATCTGCGTAGGTACCGTACAGAAAAATTACTAAAATTACACCAAAACTCATTAAAAAAAAGCAAACATCGCGAAGTTTTGAATTTGTCAACGTTTGACCATTCTTGGAACCAAGCATTTAGTAAACAATTACCTCTAGTGTCTCAAGAATTAAGCGAGTTTTTATGTCTGATATCCCACATTTCCTTGCTGAAGGATTGGATGACAATGATATGTCGATTTAAATTACATGAAAAAAGAAAATATATCTTTTAATTTTATTTACATACGCCAAAAGGTGCAAAATAGCTACAACTACGTTTTGAATATTTTTTGACAGATATTTGAATAAATATCGATGACGGTTTAGCAAACTTCATCACTGCCTCAAGATCCGAGGAGGATCTACCATTACATGATGCTCGTCCTATTACATTATAGCAAGTAGCGTGTCTGCCGAGTTGGCGCACATTCATAGTAAATATGACAGGTACAGCTTGCCATCGGCACTTTAGGCTTATTTTCACTGACCGCTCTCCGCATGGAATGGAGGTTAAACCAAGAATGTAGTGAGTCAAGCAGACACGTGTTTTGTACACTGTTTTCAGACATGTTTGCAAAATCTTGTTCTTGAGCGTGGTGTTTAAAACGTGCTTTCAATCATGACGTTTTGGAAACTGAACATCTATAGGCTGTTAAATTGAAAAGAAACGAAAATGTTGGAATGAAAAAACAAAAAAGCAAAGAGCATGAGATCTTTAAAGCATTTCAAAAAACATGCCTTTCAAGCCATATCCCCATATTCGCGTCGCATCTATCATGCTATAGCAAAAAGGGAACAATGGAACTTTTTTTGCCCACAGCATGAATAAAGAATTATTTTATTTACCAACTCACGTCATAGAAGGTAATTTTTCATCACGCTATTACTGTAGTTTGATTAGGTATCTTTCTACGGTGAGATTAACTATCCGTCTTCATTTCCTTCATCAACACTGAAACTTTGCAACATTAGGCGTTGTAATTGACGTATAAAGTTTCAATTTAGTCAACTTTTGCAAAAAACATTAAGCTTCGCAGCGCATTGCAAACGTAATTCTGAAAGTAGAGCTTAGCAAAACCTAGTTGCTATGTAAAACTTTATTTTGGCATGTATGTAATTTTTAAAATTTACCGTTTCCGAACCCCCCCCCCCCCCCCCACGAACTAAGATATGTAATACTGTACAACCTGTTCATATTTTTTCATTGTATCACACCATATCTCATTGTAAATATCATTTTCAAACTAATCTCGTGCATCTAAACTCCTACTAGCATCAACTGATTATTTTGTACCTGAAGATGATTGTCTGTTAGCAATCGAAAAACTTTGTACATGTAAATAGGAACAGTAATAATTACATCAAAAAATACTCCTAAAACTGCACACTGAATTCACCCATATGTTAATGGCCGTATTAGATTTAAATTTTTTGGGAGGCATATAAAGAAATGTAGAAATCAAGTATTTCTATTTAATGATTTTTCCGATTACATTCATGTGAATTTTTGATGTCTAGAATAGGAATTTAGAAAACAATGAAGATTATAATCAAATGGAGATTCCTTATCCAAGTGAATATAATGTGTAACTGCCTCTTCTCCCTCCTCATGAATGAAAAAAATAAACAATTCAGTTACTCTGAAGTCCATTTTCGTTTATCTAAATTGGTTGGATGGAGAAATGTTCATCGTTTTAAATTTTTGCTGCATAGGTTGCTGCTAACTGCATCGTGAAAAAATTCCTTAGATTACTGCAAAAAAATTATGAGAGGGGAATGACAAGTTAATGTATATTAACTTTATAACAAATTAATTAATAAAATTAGTAATAAAAGAATTAAGAAGCTAAAAAGCCAATAATCTGTTAACTTGTCATTCCCTAACTTTTGATTTATTTGCTCACTAAAACCTGCAACGACTTTCATTTGAATGCACTATTATGTCTATTCTAAAAGTAAGGTAGATCGATCATTCGCGTGTCTCTAAACCTTGTTTTAAGTGCATTGAATTTCTCCTCAACTCCTACATCCATTGAGACAAGACACTTGGAACAATCAGATTAGAGATTGATCAGGATATTTCGATCAGAGTATTTGCAAAGAAGGCAAAGTGCGTCGATTTCAATTGATACCTGTAACATTGAAGAAATCATCTGACATGATGTTGAACAAAACGCGCGTCTGTAGTTACAGCCCTGCAGAGTAAAACAATGTATATTAAAAGTTCATTTGTGCGATAAATTATATTGGAAAATAACGAAAAACATAGAAATCACTGAAAAACTACAAATTGGAAAAGTCTACATGGGAAAAAAGAAAGTAAGATTCTAGAGCAATCATAGCATTGATTGGAAATATTACTTTGTGCGTTTGAGCCAACTCTCATGCATCCAAGTTGTTTTCATACATATTGCAGATTTTTTGCCGCATAACACGAATAAGTTGTTCACTCGTATAGCCGTGTGAATGACTGTAGGGCCAACACGATGCACACATGCCGCCATCATGCACCAATACGATTTCAGTCAAAAATATTGCTTGTAGCTAATGGTGGATCAGAATTTCAGCGATTTATTAGCATTTGACGTCGAATGCAGACACAAACAATAAATGGAAATCGACATGATTAAAGCATTTGACCTAGACAACTTCACAGTGACTTTGAGGGAAAAGCTCACAGAAGAAAGGGCGCAAAAACTCTATTCTTCTTCTCATCAAAGAAAAAAGGGACATTCATACAGGTCGCACAACTGTGAAGACATCTCATCCCTCATTACATTAATGTTCCGGAAAGAACTTCATCTGAACATGTTAACATACATGTGGCAGAAACTTTTCACATCATGCAACCGTGCTACTCAAAGGTGGTTCTCAAACATGTCTTAGCCTCGAGCTGCATTTTCAGGCAAAATTATTAGAATGGTTCTTTACTTGTTTCAATCGAAAATATTTCAAATAATTTCATATGTTTGCAGCCCACTGCAAAACCAGGGTCTGTAATAAACCCGAGACTTACTTTCTTTACATATTCTAGCTGGGTTGCTGTGTATATCTCAACTCTTCTTATATCTCAGCTCTTTGATGTTTCGTAATCTCATGTAGTTCGGTCGGATTTTAAGTCACGCTGTTTAGAATAAGATTGTCTTTTTGGAAGTCTAAAACCAGCGGCATTACCAATGCTGAGCCGTGAAAATCTGAGCTCGGATCTGTTGCCTCTTCAGTTGAACCTTCAGCACCTATTGCCTCATTAATAAGTAGAAGCTGAAGATTTTCTACAGCATTAGAACGAAAATTCGTAAACACCTTTGTTTTTTTTGGGAAGTCTAAAACCAGCGGCATTACCAATGCTGAGCCGTGAAAATTTGAGCTCGGATCTGTTGCCTCTTGAGTTGAACCTTCAGCACCTATTGCCTCATTAATAAGTAGAAGTTGAAAATTTTCTACAGCATTAGAACGAAAATTCGCTAACACCTTTGAACTCATCCACTAATTTGATCACAGAAAGCGACCGCCTATTTCAACCATGCAGAAATTCATTTCATTTTTTGCACCATGGACCACTCTAGAGCTAGTTGTAGAGAAACGATTACGAACTTATCATAGCTGTGTTTCTGGCATTCAGGTCGAAGTGTGAAATTTGCCCAATTTACAAATCAGTTTTTTCAGTAAGAACGCATGTGAGTGGTCTGAGTATGGTAATGAATGGGCACGAGGAGTGCTATCATTTTTTAGCTTTCTCTAAGACATGGCTCGTCGAAGGAGGTGGACTAGGTGAGAAAAATCGTGACTTAATTGACTGCAAATGTCAGTGCTTACATTCTCACAATTATAGAGTTATGGATGCCTGTTTTTCGACTTTTCGTAATCCACGTATTCGTTTATTGATCTTCACCAATGGCGAACGCAAACTGCGCACTTGATTTTTGAATCTTCCTTGAGCTTGTAATCTTGTCATTTTACTCAAGCGACAGTGTTGAATTAGGTTTTTTTATAACTGATTTGGATTAAGCTTGCATATTCATACTGCCCACATCGTAATGATTCCATTGCACCTTCAATTCCTTAGTGAGAAAGTGAGAATGTTGAGAAATTTTGCGATATCACTTTATGTTTCCCTGATATATAGTTCATCGATATCGATCAAAAAATACTGGTTCTCGTGACAGATGTATTTTCCAGTGGACCGCACATTTTTCCTTAAACCGCGCACTTTCCTCCATTTTGTCTGATCCTGACCTTTTTTCAAAACTACACCGCAATCAAGCCACCTAGGCGTGCGTGAAGCCTCATTAGGTAGTCGCAGCAGCCAGCTTTGTGGTGTGCATTTCCTATCAGTTCATTCATTGTAGTCATCATTCATGTCAGTCAGTGTTGTTTTATCATTGCTAGTGTTCAGATGACCCAAGAAATGTCCGTTTTCTTGTACTTTCATATTGAGGGATTTTTCCCATGTCTAGCTAGAGTTTAACCAGAGCCCGCCAAGGCAGTTGGAGAAGCTGTGTGTGTAGCTCAAAATGTTTCGAATATGCTGCTCTGTTTACTTGGCAACGGTATACCATCAATCAGCAGTGGTACCAGATCGTTAGACCTGGTAGTCCATAAGAAATGCAGCGCCGACCATTCTTCTGATGCCATAAACTTAAGGAAAATTAGTTTGGAAAACGCTGTTTAAAGCGATTGTTAAAACGACTCCTCACTAACTCGCTTTTCACATAGATAGGGTTCTGAATAAAAAATCTTCCATAATTAACTTCCTGCACAAACATTTTCAAACCCCTTTTTTCCATTTTCTATACCTTTTTGTAAGTAGGTAATTATGGGCAAGAGGTGTAAGTAGTGCATGTAAGTTACCGAGAGAATATAGCTTAAGACAATTGATAGTATTAGTTTTCTGACAATAAACGATATCACGGCGATTGCAATTCTTACTTGCTTATCATTTCGCACCGCATAGTTGTCCTCGCTGATTGAATGTAGGAAGAATTTGCACTTGTCATTATCACTGCATTATCTATGTTATCAACATCTCGCTTGCCAGAATCATTCTGTGTAGAAAAGCATTTAATGTGGGTGCAAAATTTGTATTTCTCATACGACAATGAAAATCTTCATTTGTTCTTCATTTGTCTTCATCCAGCATGATATTATTTGAAGTACAACACTCGACCACTACTTCAGCTACCGATTATTTATTTATTGAACGAAACTGTTTACAGTGACATTTTGTCCGAAGACTTCAAGGGCACTTTACATAAAAACAAAAAACAATCGCCAGAAGATGCAAAAAATGCGATCCATAGCATGGTGTGGCAGATAGGTCTACATGTTAAGGCAGTGGACACACACACATAGACAGTGAAAGGGAGAGAGGGAAAAAAATGAAAAATTATGAAAAAAAGAGGAACGAAGCAGTTCTGCCTTCAGGGCGGACTTGAAGGTGGAAAGGGATGGAATTGATTTAAGAGAGGAAGGAAGGGAGTTCCAAACCCGTGCGGCAGCTACAGGAAACGCACGAGCGCACACAGTCTTGAGGCGAGAAGAGGGCAGCATAAGGTTCGAGGAGGAAGAGGAGCGCAACGAGCGCCTGGATTCGATGGATGAGGAAAGTTGAAGATAAGAATTAAGGTAAGGTGGAGCAAGGCCATGAAAGCATTTGAAAACGATCACGGCAAGACGAAAGTTAATACGGTCACGTATTGGTAGCGATTCGAGGGATAAAAGAGTTGGAGTCACGTGGTCGCGTGCTCGAATGTTTCGGACGAGGCGGCAGGTTGCATTCAGGATGCGTTGAAATTTGGAGGGGTAGTTGTCGGGAAGGCCATAGAGAATAGTGGAGCAATAATCGAGTCTGGAGTGGATAACAGAAGTGGCAATAGTCTTGGCCACAGGCTCAGAGATACACAGTCGGATGGACTACAATTGACGGAGGGCAGAGAAGCACTGCCGTAGTGTCTGAGATATGGGGTCGCATTGAAAAGCAGGGGTCAATAAGCACACCAAGATTGCGGAGTTTGCTTGCAGGAGAGATCGTGGTGCCATCAATTACGATAGGGGGGTTTGGGGCTTGGTGACAACGCCTTTGAGAGGTGATCCACATGATATCAGTCTTGCTAGTGTTGAGGAGAAGATGATTTGAGCTCAGCCATTTCCGAACGTCGGAGATGCAGCTTGACATACGGGAAGCGAGGGTGGCGGAGTCAGATGGATGACAAGATCCAAAAATCTGTAAGTCGTCTGCGTAGATATGGTAGGAGAGACCATATGACTCGATGATTTTGGGAAGGTCAGCAGTGTAAATGAGGAACAGAAGGAGGCCTAGCACAGAACCTTGAGGGACACCATGTCAGACACCATGTGAAGGGATGGATTGAGAGGTTTCACATTTCACACTGTAAGAACGCTCAGACAGGAATGAGGTTAGCCAAGATAAGACCTGGCCCTTGATGCCGAAGGAAATTTCCAGACGTTGGAGAAGAATACCATGATGGACCGAATCGAAGGCCGATGAGAGGTCAAGGAGGGAGAGGAGCACTGCCTCACGGTGAGGATGTCGGATGAGATCTTTAAGAGGGCAGTTTCGTTCGAATGATTAGAACGATACGCTGACTGCAGTTGTGGAAAGAGGTCTTCGGAGTTCATGTAGGAACAAATCTGTTTGGCGACCAGCCGTTCAAGAACTTTGGAGAGGGTGCAGAGCTTGGAGATGGGTCTGTACGAAGAGACGTCATTTGGATCAGGATTGCCCTTTTTCAAAGTGGGGTTTATAACCGCCTCCTTCCATAAACGCGGGACAGAACCAGAAAATAGTGATTGGTTGAACAGATAGTGTAGGAAAGGTGCAACGAGATCGATGTTCAACTTTAGAAACTCAGATGGGAGAGGATCGCGTGCATTGTGCTTAGGGGGCAGTTTGGTGAGGGCGTTGATGACATCCGTTAATTCGAGGGGACAAAATTCGGATAAATCACAGCTCGAGGGTACAGTTGAGAAGGTAGGCGGAGGGGCGTTCGATGTGGCATCGTGGATGGATCTGACCTTGTCTAGGGTGTGCTGATGAAAGGCTTGGGCTGAGATGTTAGAGTTAGGGTTGCACCGGCTGCGTCCCATGAGGGCGTTAATTGATGTCCAGGCCAGTCGAGGATTTTTCTTCTCTGCGTCGATTTTGGCCTTCCAGAAATCCTCGCGCTTCTGGCGAGTGAGCTGTTTGTACTGCCGTCTACACAGTTTCAACTCCGATAGCATAGTAGCAGCAGACTCAGCATCGACACGTTTGATGTGACGTTCAAGTCGACGTACTTGCTGTTTTGAAATTTTGCACTCTTGATCAAACCAGGGATCAGATGTTCGGATCCTGCAGCGTACTGTCTTCGAGGGTGCAACAGTATTCAGCACAGACACTAGTTCGTTGTTGAACAGTTCAGCTAGCTCGTCGATGTTGGATGCACATGACGGATGAACACAGATAGCGGAGTTGGCGATGGATGTTCGAAGGTCAAAGGTGTTACGGAACCGCCACGGGCGAGTTGTGATCGTGCGATAAATAGGGGGTGGGCGAGGTAAGGATGAGTGCCAAACTACGAGACGGTGATCGGAGAGACCGCAATCAAGGATGTCAGTAGGAGGGGTAGGAAAGTCAGCTCTCGAGACAAGGTTAAGTGTACCGCCACGGTCATGAGTCGGACCTCGAACATGACAGACTAGGCCGTAGGCACTGAGTAGCTGAAGGAGAGAAGTAGCATGATGATCACTGTCATTTTCGACGTGAATATCGAAGTCACCGGCGATGAAAATTGGCTCGTTAGAGGTAATGAAGATATCAATGATGTTAGAGAGTTCAGTGAAGAATGGCGTGGACACTGGGCCGGTTCTGTAGATCTGAATGACAGTAGCAGATACAGAACGAGATGTAATTCGGAAGGCGAGGCATTCGAAGGTCAAAGGGTTGGAGAAGGTCAGTCGGTTCATCTTCACATTGGGAGCAGCAATCGCGACTACGCCACCATAATTTGTGAGGAGGGAGTCCGCGCGCTTTCTTGGGCGTGCGCGATCAAGCACGGTCAGGCTAGCAGATCGTAGAAGCCGGAGACTGGCAGAGTCAGAGTCATGCCATGTTTCCACGAGGAGGAGAACCTGAATAGAGTGGTCGCGTAGGATGGCGATTACATCATCAACTTTATTTGCAAGTGATCGGATGTTCAGGAGGCCAAACTTCAGGGAGATTCGCACAGGATTAATATGGCGGTCAGCACGAGGCAGCGGTTGCAGTTGTCTAGGCGACGCGTGTGTGGGGAACGAAGGAGACTGCAGATACTTGCTCACAGCGGCACAGTGGGATAGGGAATGACTGGGCAGTGCGTCCGGCCTCGGCGATACTGTATTTCCCCTTAGCAGACGAAGGAACCAAAGTTTCCGCTTAACACTTCGGGTGATGGGGAAATACGAGGAATTTAGGCGGCGGAGTTCATCCCGCGTGTAGCACGAAGAAGTCGATGACATAACGCGGAGCGATGTAGGGGAGAAAGTAGGGGAAAACGCAGATGTAATTCAGGAAATTTGAGCACAGCAACTCAAAGTCAGGATGATCAGGTGTGAGAGAGGGATAGCTCAGTAGACCATGAAAAGTACTTTACGTCAATATAAAACATGAAGTAGACGAAGCAAGGTGATATACAGCAGTGGCGATGATAGGATTCTGAGAGAGCGCCAGCGCAGGACGGGACGACCGTCCACACCGAGCGCTAGGAGTCGATTAAGGGATATAAAACGTAAAACTGCAGTCCGTCAGTCATCAGCAGGTACTCGTCTAGTTGTGTTTCAACCGCTAACCTGAACACTCAAACCTAGACGAGCGGGGTCCAACACAGTGGCTGACAAAATACTCTATAGGTAATGATATGTCTGGAACGATAAAGATATGTCAAAAAGATAAGTCAGACATCATGCAAATGTTGCATTTCCCACATGTCGACTCATCCTGTCATTAAAGTCATCCCATCAATAAATGCAGCAAGCTTTTTTGCGATGAAAATCGATGAAAAACGTCTTGATGAAAATCGTCTCACTTATTGTGCGGTTTGCTTTATCAATTTCTTTAACTAATATCCGTTCTGAGTCAAAATTATTAGTATTATGCTGTGCTTTCCTTTAATTCACTTAGTCTTTTGGGGAAGATGTAGAATTAGCCGTAAATACTACTGCAATTCTCGTCAATATGTGAAAAACAAACGCACATCAAAAACATATTTAAAATATATTAAAAGCATATTTTAAAATATGATGGATAAAAAAACATGTTTTTGCAACCCTAATGCTGACAAAGCTGTGGGGTTTTGCATGTATTCGGACGAGCGATCGTGTTGTTTTCTCTCACCCAAAAAGGTGTTGGTATTTCTGGCTTCCTGCGTTTAGATAGTTCAGTAATTACCGATTGATGACAAATCGTTTCTGAAGATCCTGTCGAGTTCTTGTTTATTATTTAGAGATGTTGAAGATAAAATAAACCAGCAGTTTGGGATAGATCGGACCTAAATTTTGCCGTTCTTGAAATTTACGCTTGGCATGTCAAAGGCGGAAAATTTGATTGAAGTCCGCAAATAATTGTAAGTGAGCAGTAAGCAGTCACAACTTTTTTAAAAAGCTGATCATTTATTTTAAATTTAGGGAAACGTATAAAGTCCGACTTGCCCGATTTCGGAAATTTTTATGAAATGATTTCGGATTATTTTATAAAAGCCCCTAACCTACCTCCACTCCAAGAAGTGGGTCTAGTGAGCATTGTTTTACAAAAAGAAATCTTGACTGTTTTTCCAACACTAATATTTTCATTTACCGGTTATTTGTAACCGGAGACGACAAACATGAAATTCAAGCTTTACATAGCAAAATTGCCGTAGTCAAACTTTGTCAAACACATCGCTACAATGAGCTACGCGTAACTGTAGCCTGACCATCTTGATGAAATGTCTGACTGACAGTAATGTAATAGAGCAGTGTTGGGCACGCCGGTATGCTTGGAAGCACAGCATGTCGATTCATAGTTCCTGACAAGGCGTTCAGCTCAAACTTGTCGCAGTTTTGGTGGCATCGTTTTGTAATTTTGGGGCATTCGTGAATACTTGGGTTACACGATTACGAAGTAGCTTGCAGGGTATCGAAATGCGAAATGAAAGGAACCAAGACGAATGAGTAGAATTTGACAGTTAAACATGCAAATCATTTTTTTCTGTTACTAGAGCATTTATGAATGTTAATTCTCAAAATTTGACGTCCACTGTGATTGGATAATCAGAGCACGTGGACACCATGTCTACTCTCAGACGTCATTTGTCTTCAGTATGATGGGAGCAAGTGTGCAGATGTCAAATGGAACTAAATATTTGAAGTTCCAACTTTTTCCTTGCATTAACTATAATAGTTCCGAATTTCTTGAACATTTTTGTAGCATAGATCCGACTTGCTCCTTTTTTTAATAAAATTCAACACATGCGATTTTTTAATGCTTTCATTGGGAAGATTCATTAAATCATCGTAAATGTGTTTGACGACTGTCAATGAACTGTTCAGTTAATTAGGCCTTGTTAGACCAAGGTTTTATCAAGGGTCATGCATGTACCTATCTTTGGCGGCGCAGTGGATAAATATGAGCATAAAAATAGTGGGATTTAACAGCTTTTCACACCAAATAATTTGAAGACCGACTTACTCCGACCGCATTCCTTATCTTCAAACGCAAAGGAATCAATGATAGAATTGCTCATCGTGCCGCAGAATGTTCACGCACTTCAAAACAGGAATAAAACCAACATCTGCAACCGAAATAATTGTCCTTTCAATGACAACAAGTGTATAATTCTATATCATTGTAGGTATTATATAGTTGACAGCATCATTCTTGCTGTCAATTTTTCTAGGGCCTTCTGCAATATAGACCATCAGACTCCATTGGAGACGCTTCTCCGTAAGTTCAATTGTAACCCCTTTGCCCTTCGCTTTATCGGTAATTTCCTATCTGATAGCAAACAAAGAGTTTCAACCAGCAACATTGATTTCTTGGAAAGATGCAACTAGCGGATTTCCTCAGGGTTCCATTCTAGGCGCCTTGCTTTTTATCCTGTTGATAGACGATCTTCCTAATTTTCCGATACTCGAATAGTTGCCTGCGCTAAAGATATTACCCTTATTCATTTATGTGATCCTGACTCTACAAATAGCTTCCAGTCGATTGCTTATTCGTTTGTTTCATGGTCCTATACTAAGAAATTGTCTATTAATGTAGATAAAACAAAATCCCTCACTGTTTCCCGCTTTTCTGAAAATCCGACTTCCAGTCCCGTTTTTGTTCAAGGTCACGCCATTGAAAGTATTAGTTATTCGAAGATTTTAGCGTTTTCTTCGAAAGTTATCTTTCATGGAATCGGCAATTTTCGGAGCTTTTTAAAAAAGTGCTGCATTGGACCTTCGCTCGTAAAACGACTTCAAAGCAATTGCAAAGATTCTTCTACAATTTGGCAGACCTACATGGCATTTGTTTATTCTCATGTTGCTCATTGTTGGCCTATATCATGTGAAATCAGAGCTTCGATTTTCAGAAGTTAAAATGATTAGAGCACATCGCCCGGCGTTGTGCTCGTGCTGCAGACAAACGTCATCTCCCTTCAATGTTAGTAAGCATTTGTAAACGTTTGATTCTGAAAATCGCCCAATGTAAATTCACTCATCCCCTCTCCCAGTTTTTTATTGTGCGAAACAAAGTGTCTCTGTCTAGCTTTCACCATCAACGAGCTCTTCTGCCTAAAAGAAGGAGCCGTGCGTTGTACAGGCATTCCTTTGTAAGGCGATGCTTCTAGAAAAGAAGAGAATGTCCTGTATCTTGCAGATTCGTTGAGTTCTTCTGTACTTAAAGTAACTTCATGTTGATGGTTATAATGCTTTCCAGTTGTTGTTTCCCATTTCCATTCGTTGATGAGACTTGTAAGTATCTCAAATTTCATCGTGATTCGTATTTAAGATTTCATAAATGCAACTGTTGTCTTGAAGGTGTTGGAAGACTTATGTTAATAAAAATTATCTTTCTGCTACCAAGAAATATTCCCCTGCGGTCTTTAATTAAATAAAATAGCTTCAGTATAGTCTAAGTAGGAATACATGGTCAAAGAACAGCGATTTCGGCTAGGACAAGCAAATTCATATTGGTCATTGCAAAGTAGCCAACCGTGCTGTCATGTGTTCGTAAGTCGCGTTCAATTTAGTCGGTGATTTCCAAGTGATCCATGTTGACGGTCAACATAACTTTGTAGGAGAAATGCTTCGAATAAGCTATGCTGCGTTAGAAATGGCATTTGGTAATGTGCACCGAGGACCTTATCGAGAAGCGTCCGATGTTGAAATCGTTCAGCTGACGCCCATTTTGAAGGTATCATCAATCGTTAGCAATTGAGTTGAACATTCTACGCCAAACGTCAATTTCATGATATGCGAAAGAGTAGAACGACGATAGAGAGGCGGAGTACGACATCATTAATTTGGCAACTTGTCTAAGTAAAGGTTTCGATTGGCTAAAACAGGAACACTTGGTTCCCCTTGGACTCCCATGTTAATTTGAGAAAATATTCCTTGACTGTTCCGCATAATTGTAAGCAGAATTGGAAAAAAAGTAAAGTTATTTATCGTTATATATAGCGTAGATAAAGTTGATTCATAAAGTTAGACTACTTACGCCATAGCCATCACCAAGAAAATAAGAGTCTTTTCAAACAGATTACGCACTATTCTGTTTATGTTTACATTGAAAAATATATTTCTAATATGCTCAAATAAAGTTGTGCATGGAAGAAAAGTTTATTACTTTTATTAAGTGGATTTTGATACAGCTTTAGTAAAATAATTTCATGAATAATCAAGTGATGTGACTTTGGCTTCTCTCTTTTAAAGATTGACCAGAATTGGTTATTTTTGTGCCAGTTGACAAAATCGAAGTTCTTTGTGACGAATCGGCCAATTCGAAATAAGTTTTATCCAATTTGAAATCGCAAAGGTATATTGCCGCTGTAGCTTGAAATAGTGTGTGGAAGTTTCCTGTGTTATACAATTTTTTACTGCAAGCCTATTTACTCATTTTGTCCACATAGACTCACCCTCTTCCCTCACATGAATATTCTGTAGACGTCTCTCCCTGCGGTTGTCTACGTGGATGATGGGTGATATTGTATGAATGACATGCAAAGTTTGGGCAATCCACAGTGATGCTAATATGCATTGTGATCACACCAATGTGCTGAGAAATGTAGTTACGTGTTCATCATGAAATCCTCTCGAAAATTCTATCAATAAATCTGTGAGTTAACAGAATTCAGTGGAATAACATTGATGTAATATGTCCAGCATTAACACATTTGTCAGTTGGTTGTCGACTTTGTCTTGATTATTACGAAAATGTAGGTTTCGTCGAATTCTCACGGGTTGTCTCGATGGCACCTTCTTAGGAAGCAAAATCGTCTCAGTATTTTGGGGGATTTCTGCGCTTCCTAATTGACAGCAAAACATACTAATGCATTAATGCATACTATCACTGACTTGGCCATTCAGCGGGATAATCCATGCTTAGCTGTTAGACATTTCATGTTGTGAAAACTCTAAAGAGAAGATTGTTCTTCGCGAAAAATAGAAATTAATTCGTTTAAAACGCGATGGGGTTTCGGCGCCCTGTGCCCTCTTAAGTCGATAGTAATGTACTTACTTATTAGTGCAATACGTTGCCAACTCGCTGTCGACATGAATAGGTTGGAGGACACCGAAGGCCCATTTGTGTATTTTGTGAAATGAACGGTCTTGCAGTGAAATATACATATTATTGTCGTCCAAAAAAATAAAGATGACCGCTAAAAAGCTATGCTACCAAAAGCTAAGGAGATATCTAGCAATTACTGGGATTTGGCAATTGAAGCTGGTTGAGATTTTTACAAAAACGTTTTAAAAATATAAACTTAATAACAAGAAAAGTTTAAAAGTTTAAATTTTGTCTACTTCAATTTGATATAGGCATGCAGGCATCTATTAAAGGCGTTTTCATTCTAAAAATTGACATTTTGACATTTATGCGTCCTTAGTCGACTTAATATATTGCTTGACGTCTGTCCAATAGACAAGATGGTTGCTGAGTGTTCTATTTACACTTTTTGGAGGCTTGCGATCTAATGAGAGCTATGTACAGTATATCTCTTAATTATTTCAGAGCAAGCATATATTACATCCTTTCTTGTTAAGGCTATATTAAAGTTGTCCTGTTGTATGTGACTTCTTTGCCTAAATGTGCAATGATTAAAGTACTTTTTATGAGATACCAGTAATTCAATTGATTCTCGAATTTTTCCAACCATGGTATTCTGGAATATCTCTAAATATGCTCTGATAGAGTTCTGATAATCTGATTTTTTTCTCAGAAAAATTGCTTTCTACTCAAATTCTATTTAGTGACGCATAGCAAGTTGTGCACTAATTAGATGCACGTGTGATTATGTTAACTTTAGTACATGCACTTGTATTCCAAAACACAGGCTCCAGAATATATACGTATATTGGTATAAACAAAACCCCCTGGTTACCTGAAAGGTAAGGAGGCCTAATGTGATACGATGATACAAATAACATGATCATACAAGATATATGAATATGTAAATGCATGTATTCATATTCATTAACAGATTACACATGGATTTTAAATTCTTTGTGCTTACATAACGACTACTTCAGCTTGCTCTGAACACAATGTTATCAGTCAGCATCACTCACTACATTTTTTGAAAAAGTTCAATTGTCATTCTTAAGTAGGCCTATAAGATTCAGTCCAGTTCGAATGTTTCAGCAATTTCTTGATTGATGCTGTAAAACTTACAGGAAAATATCGTGATAGAAACTCACTTGTAGAAAAATGTGTCACTTCAAGATTACCTATCTCATATCATAGTTAACATTATTGTTCCCACTCACTCTATGGTGTCCATTGTTGCTACCGGTGGTCTCGAAACGAAGCTCGGAGCTCTTACTTCGCTGTCATACCGTAGCGCTGTCAGTATAATGGAAAGCAATACTATGATATTGTCTGCCCTTCTGGAGTTTTGTTGTTCACCTTTCAGAAGGTTTTGAGTTTGACCAAATTTCGATCCGAGATGACGCTTGCATCTAATTTGTTTTGGAGAATCGTCGTCAATCTTTCGTGAATCATTATCAAAATACTTCAAGAAGTTTAATCAAAAAGTGAAATGACACTTGTCTGTGTTCCCCTACTTATCTAGCCGGGATGTGGCCATTCCCTCGGCCATATCTCATATCATGCACAGGTTGTATGGCATCATCATGCTTCTGATCGGTTCGGCATGCGTGAATGTGGTTAAAATCATCAAGTTCGTGGTAAAACTTAATTTAAATGTCAGGTCTGCCGATATTAAGATGCTTGCTAAATCAAGACAAAATTGGTCGATTTTTTAGGCCTTCAAGCATTTGCCTTCAGAAATAATTAATTTAGAAACCAGCCAACGGCTGGCCACCTCGGAAGAATAAAAAATTGGCCGGTTTTTTTCACCAGTGCAGTAGCTTCATAGACATAGGTACATATGATAGTGCTATATTGCGACATTCCGCTTCAAAATGTTGGCTCTACATTCCGAGAAAACAAAGGCAAATGTTCTTTTACCGAAAACCGTGTCATTTTCCAGTGGATTTACATGAGCTTTTCTTTGACTTTGTCTGACAGGAAGAGGACAGAACTCTGCAGGCGCGCAGATTCGTGGTAGTCATATGTTGTACATCATTATGCAAAAGTCTCATTTGCGGCCTCATTCCCTGCAGGAACTCGTTCTGGCGACTGAACTAATATGCGGAATTCTAGTATTTTTAGTCCTGCTTTCTTTACCTGGAATAAAACGAATAAGTATTCACATGCTACGAGCGGATATAAGTCCCACCAGGCATGATCAATAATGATAGTAGTGGCCATCTACAAGAGATGGTACATTTGTATCGTAATATTAGTTAGTATGTTATCCGTATCATTACTTAAGCAATTTGGAGCAAACAGTAATGAATGATGGCTTGATATTAAGTGTAACTCATTGTATTGCTGAATATCGGATCATTTTCTGATCCGTATAAAAGTGGTACAAGTTGAAAACATGATTGTGTCTAATGATGCAGTTAGAAGCAGATTTTCAAACGTAATGAATTCACATGGTATTGATTGTCGTTATGTTAATGCTTCTGCAATGATATATTCAGCTGTGACAGTTCAGCACGCCTCAGTGCACTTCACTATCAATAGTGGTCAATCGTGTTTGATTGCTTAGATGACATTACGTCATGATGTACGCTAGTCTAATCCCTTGATGATGAGGCTTCCAGGTATTGACTGTATTCATGTACATTTTCTACGCCAATAATGATCTGGCGATAATGATAAATCGACGATTATATGTGCGCACTTACATGGGAACTTTGGGTGGTCCATCGCTCACTTTATTTACATGGTGAATGAATCATTGCATGATCATTTGGTGCAAAATAAGCTTTTTGCTAAATTTGGTTATGATTATTTAGTACGAAGGAGGGTAGTTGGGGTCCTTCATTACACGTGGCTATTTTCTCGATTGAACATAAACTTAATAACTTAAGGTATACTCGTATATTCGATTTTTCTAGGAACTGCAGAAGGCATTCTCAAATTCGAAAAAGAAGAAAATGAAATAGTTTGTTGTCATTGCTTCTTGAATGATGGACTTCAATGACGGTTCTCCACTGTTACTGAGCCCTTAACAGGCAAGACTGAAAAATGCGCTGAAATTTGGTTTAATAATTTATTGTTTTGTTTCACGCATGTCTTCTGCGGACTTCCAATATTTTTCGTCTATCTGATATATCAACAATTGTGTTTTTACCTAAGGGGATTTTGTATCGAAAACGTTTTTCTAAAATGAAGCTTTCAATTTTCTGAATTAGTTTGCAGGATAGCTGAGATATTTTTTGTAAATGAATAATAATCCTGATTACTGTCGAGTGAAATTCCAGAGAATATTGGGAAGCCTTCTGTCATTTAGTGTTATTCTCGCAAATGAATCGGTTTCAATTATTTTTATTAATGGATATGATGACTCCTGCTTCTAAGGTATCTAGAAGTTCTGTGCACAATGGTTAAGCTTCAACAAGACGTAAGTCGAAAGGTTTTCGTTACGAATATCTCTGATTGAAGCGAAAGTAAAGCTTTCAGTGCTCACACTCTACATATTCAATGCTCTCTTTATTGATTGAGATGGATGTCGGAATTATTACTTTGTGAATATAATCACAATCAGGAATATAATCAATTTTTACACAATAATTACATTGCACTCTCCGTTGTGCAATTCAGCGTTGGATTTCAATCGAAAGCAAAGTTATTCTTCATATCCATCGTGTGTTCACATTCAGATAATGCAGCTTACATCATCGCTTATAGGCAATCATCATAACTACAATCTGAAACTGAATAATTTGTCAAACAAATGATTTATAAGAGAAAACACGCAAATTTTATTTTACTGAAAAGCTCCAAAGTCTGCTTCACATTGGATTTACATCTGCTTTTTTATCCTACCTTCCAAGAAAATGTGTCGGGTAGAACTCTGCAGATGCGCAGTAGCCATAATGCAGCCATGATTCTATGAAATTCTCATCTTCCATCTTCGCTCCTTGCAGAAACTCGAGCTGACAACTTCACTTTGAAAGATGTTTTCTCGATTGTAAATCCGATTTCAGATGATATTCTGAATCCGAAAACATGAATTTTGAATGATCATTTTGAAACATAAGCTGCAAAACGGAAATTCTTCATAGTTCAAATATACGCAAGGTTTGATGTAATAAAGATGTACTTCGATCACATCGGATGCAGGTTTGGCATTATTATCCGTTATTGACACCAATATGACACATGCAAACAAACAGATGAATGCGTGAAAACATTCGCTTACTTACAAGGATGGATTGTTGAAAAATATCAGGCTGTAGAAGTCTCACTGAAGTTGTACTAATTGATCGCATATACTGTCGTTTTGGACTACTATTAGATAAGAGAGAATGGCAGTCTACAGTCATCTCCAGATTTGAGGCGCATGATTCGGTTCTTCCGCGTGATATTGATTTTTTGAAAAACTGAAAGTACTTGGTGTAATTTTCAATAATTTCTGTAAAATATTTTACGGTTCATGCATCTGCAGCTGGACAGCTCTTCCCTCAGAAGTTGCTCAGACCATATTCGGAGAATTATTCATTTAATATAAGGACTGTATGATAAAAAGTTATTTTCTATGGGATCATGTGCTAATTATGAAATATGCTGTTATGCTTCTTACATGTTACAGGGGAAGATGCAAATATACTTGAGACGTTATGAAATGGATTTCACAGACACCTCTGTGGCAAAGATTGTGAAAAAATGTCTCCAGTCACTTGAAGTCAGTCGGGAGATGTTGGTGAAGACTTTGTTCGGATTCGCATTGAATAGTAGTCCTGCTGTGTTTCTTTGCCTGGTCGTTTTATTATTCATCGTGTTCGAACATTAGAAAAGCGTTATTCAGTTCCAGTAAAAGAGTGCAACTTTAGAACAAGGAATTCCCGCGTGCTTTAGTTGTCTATAATTGTCCGACTTCTTTGAAAAAACATTTCGGCCAAGTGTCATTATTTATCAATACTTGGAAGGAGTCGATTCTATTGGGTGTTGGAGATAAATTATTACAATTAATTTAATTAAATTTTGAGCAGCGATATATTACAGTTACTATTCGTAGCTATCGTCAGGCTTGGAAGGAAATTAACTTATCGTCAGGCTTAATTTATCTCTAACACCTAATAGAATCGGCTCTTTCCAACTGTTGATAAAGTTTGACTTCTGTTGAGTTCTTTCTGTGTTGATTATTTACTTTATCCGTCTTTGAACTTGAATAATATCTTCGAATTGTGCGATTCTCATTCATATTGAAATATGTACACATATCATCATCATCATATATAGACCTGTCACTCTTCTTCTCTGTTTGCGTCGTTCGTCGATATTTTGCAATAAAATGAATTTACATTGTAGAAGTCTATTATTTTAATAACAGATTGATAGAATGCACTTATTTCAGTGTGCAAATGCAATTTTGTTCTCCATCTGCTCATCAGATGGCTAGAAGTACTGAATTAAATTATAATCGGAAACCGAATCAAATAGACAGTCAACTTTTTTTCACTATGTGTCATTGATTTCGACCTCTATTTAGGCCGTTATCAGAAGCAAATTATTTATCCTTCACAATTCTTTACTTTTCCAGCACATAATAAATATTATCGCACCAGTCCATTTATTTGTTTTCGGTGATTAGCCAGGATTTTGCTTCTTGTAAACAATTTTTAGCACAACTGTGCCAAATGCTGCTCATGTAATATACCATTATGATTATTGTTTGAACAGGAAATATGCTGCTCATGTAATATACCATTATGATTATTGTTTGAACAGGAAATATATAGACAACGAAAAAAGACAATAATTTATCGGCAAGTCTGCCTCATGATTCAAAATTCAAGCTTATTACATCAATTTTTATTTGTTTTATCAATAACCTAAATGAATGTATGTGTAGGTACCAATATTTCGTGAATTTTTGTCTGACTTCGATAAACTTCGGTTAGATTAGAATTTTGATTTTACATGTCAAAGAATTGTCCCAATCTTTGTAATCATGCTGCTTTCCATGTAGCTACTACCTAAAATTAACTAATGGAACAAAAGTATTTACTACTTACAATTAAGTTAAATGTCTTCATCTTGTCGTAGAATGGTTGGGAAAATTCTCTTCTCGTGTCACGTGCACAGCTGCTCCAATACTTGGCATATCAGTAAGGATGTTGTCGATGTTATGTTCAGTTAGCGTCAATTTTTGCAAAAAAGAATCCTGATATGCTGTGCTGCCAACCAAATAAGCTGTCATTACCATCTTCCTTGACCGTCAGCTAACATGGATAAAGGCAGTAAGTCAGAGTTTTGTCTTCGACAAAATTGTGCATGTCTTTGAGATTTTTCATCGGAAGATTCAGTTCGCTGCGAAGAATTCACTTTCAATGTCCAAAAAGTCTTAAACAATTCTAAATTTAATAAAATTTAGGATATGATACGCGCTATTTCCTGCTTCTTCGCTGATCCATCGATTTGGTGACTCATCAATATTACCTGCTGACTTTTAACGTCATGAAGATAGTTTTCTGATTTCAAATTTCAGTATGGGTAATAGTAATTTTAAGCTTTACTGGTTAAACACAAGAAAATGATCCGAAAGTATAATTAACTTAATAAAGTATATGGAATATTGGAACCGAAATTTTTGGAAGATAGTGGAAAATTGATGCATCTATCAATATTTATGACAATGAAAAAAACAAGCAAGAAGCGTAGATAATCCATTAACTTGATTATCATCTGTTAAGAAGAATTTGGCTATAAAACGAAAGTTTCCTATGAAATGCGTTCCAATACTCCATATGCTATATTAACTACTTTCGATTCATTTTAATGTGCTTCGTCCTTGAATCTCAATCACTCAAACTAGAATCACCCATTTTAAATCGTAAATAAGAAGATTTTGGTGACGTGTAGATGCAGCAGCAAATACAAATAAATGAGCCGCCAAATCGATGTATCAGCAAAGAAGTGCGGACTGCCTTGCGTTATAGCCCAAATTTTAATAAACTTAAAAGAGCTAGAATTACGAATTTGAATTAAAATTGTCAATATTTAAATTTCAATTCAGAAAAAATTGTTTCTGGTGTGTAAATTAGACAATTATCAACTTTATCCTCCTGAAAAAGAATCTCTGTCGGAATATGCAGTTCACCCTTCCGAAGATGAAATGTATCAGAGAAAGAGTTCATATTTTGAATTTCGAAGATTATCATTTGTCTTTAGCAATCATCGTGGAGACGATAATCTAATTGATTTTCTACAACATAATTCCGATCCATGAGTCGACGTCTATCGATAGGGGAGGTTCTTGACAATCAATTTTGGTTTTCAAGAAATCTATCTATCCCTCAGCTACGACAAATAATTCATCTTGCGGTTGGTACAAGTAGCAAAAGCCCGACGCGTTTCGTCCTGTGGACAGGGTCAAGGAACCTGGTGGTTGCTAGAGAATACAAAAGTATTGCAGTAATGAGAGCTCATCAGATCGGTTCATGACGATTGTTTACTTTTGACTTATCAACGCAATGCAGCATGCTTCGGCCATCTTTGTAGTAAGCGCTGTTCTGTGTATATCCGTGATGGTGCAGTCGAATTATTAATGGTCATCTCATCGGAATGTACTGTTCAACTATGTTCACTTAAGGCATTTTTCGGTCACTGTTTTTCATATTCTTGAACTCGATTACGGAAAGTACTGCATTTTTACCAATGTAGAATGCACTGTTTCATCTGTGAACAATAAATTAAATGACGAAAATGACTGTGCGTGCATGCTATGTTTGTAAACATACGACCGAAGTACAGATGTGCTGACAAACACATGATTTATGATTTCACGTGTTAGATATGCCACGAATTATACATCCCTGGTAATGCCTCCTACCCGGCTCCATACCCACCACAGCAACTTAGCATTTCAAGTTATCTTGTTCTTCAATGGAAGAAAAGATCTCTGTTTGGTTGGCAGGTTGAAATCGGCATTGCCGCCCGCCTACTCATGCATACCTATTTAAGACGCTAGAAGGCAGGCGTCCTACTTACATTACATGATGTTTGCTACGTAACTCCAGAATATGTACAATTTGACTTGAAATGACCTTTTAGCGCAATGCAATCTATCTTATCTATCCATCAGTGTATTCTAAAGGAATAAGTCACTGATAAGAAGTCATGTTGATAATGACCAGACCGACCTACAGCATCTCTATACGTTCGTATGATGTATGACTCGTAGAGAATTTGTGCGCCTACCGGCTAATATTCCAGCCGATAATAAGGAATGTGGGTAGCGCTTAAGAAACATGCTTTGTTGCTTATTCCTGAGATTGACTGAACTGTTTATCAGGTAAATTGAATTGTTTGCATTTGATGTGTGTAAATAGTAATTTCACTTGTCTCTGCTAAGAATAAAATTCCGAAAAAAACTTTGCAACTTTGAGTGATAGTACGCGAGGCTGCCCAAATTCATTTCACAAATGAAAAGTCGATGTGTCACGACCGGTTTCAGTCTATTTCAGACCATCTTCAGGTGTATGTACAGACATGGAAAAATCGACTTATATACTAAAATGATTAAAACTAAAGGAGAAGTGATCAGTAAAATTTCGTCGGTCACAGAAATTGCGAAGGTCACAGAAAGACCCTCAGCTTGTATGACGAATCGTGTTCATTCAATGTTCTGTCAGTGCTATGGCAAAGTGCAATACTTTCAGCTAAACAAAACCAAGTACACGAAAATAGCTGAAAGTATTGCACTTTGCCATAGCACTGACAGAACATTGAATGAACACGATTCGTCATACAAGCTGAGGGTCTTTCTGTGACCTTCGCAATTTCTGTGACCGACGAAATTTTACTGATCACTTCTCCTTTAGTTTTAATCATTTTAGTATATAAGTCGATTTTTCCATGTCTGTACATACACCTGAAGATGGTCTGAAATAGACTGAAACCGGTCGTGACACATCGACTTTTCATTTGTGGAATTGAGTGATAGTAGTCAAAAATCACAATTTCGATGATTGAGTGAGTTTCCAAATATTCTGGAAGTCTAGCAGGTTTTTGTTGCATGCAATCCTGTGCTTTGTTGTTTAGTCTTGCTTCGTTGCCAGCGATGTTTAATGGTTTGAATTCGTGGAACAGAGAGAGATAAGATGCATCTGGTCCAACCCAATTACGACCCAACCACATTCTTATCAATCAAACACGCTTTGCTGCTATTGATTATAACATGCATTGAGATAACACCTGATTTAATTACCGCTCAATAATACCATCTTGCTTCTTATGCGAAGATATTAAACTAAGATTTAGAATAGTTTCTCATCTGACTATAAAGAAATATGTCACGTTAACTAGGGATGCAGAGTACACGCATATGAAAAAATTAGTAATCACCTTGTGTTCCAAAATTTGACGGCTTAGAAACTGCAAATTATCATTTTGAATACGCCTGATAATGTACAGCATTCAATCAATAATTCATAAGCTCGTGCATGCAAAATATGAGATGTATAGTGTGCACTATTATGATCTGTTTAGAATTCTCACACTTAAGTGAACTCTTCGCTGCCTCGGGATATTCTGTTTCACCTCAGGAATGATAGATATCCCGTATAACCTTCATAGATAATAAAATTCGATGCAATCTCGCCTCAATGATTTCTCTACCCTATGACTAACTGGCAAGTGAATAGAATATGCCCCGAGTCTGATTTCTATGACATGATGTGTAAAACTCCATTGTCCATTGTACGTGCGCATACGATCTTAGCATATTTATTTCTGTGTAACAATCTTCGGCTGGTTGCGTCTCTCCATGACCTCTATGCAAAACGTTTCTAGTGACGTAATCACAGCATGTTGATAAGATTTGATCACCTCAACGTTAGTCAACGATTGACGTATGAATTTTTCTTATGATGTCCATCAGTACATTTTGTTATGATGTCCATCAGTACATTTTGCTATGATGGGAAATAGGAAATGTGTCTTGCATGTTAGCAGGTGATCCTCGCGAATTATTTACCGATTCGAGCTTCTGCACTACGAATGTTAAGGGAATGGTTGCTACAGAATTCTGTTAAAAGTTCGCCGTGAATTGAATAAATATACACGCTTGGTGGAGTGCGTGTGTGTTTTTGTTGAAGTGTTAGATGTGTTGACTTATCGAAATTCAACGGGAATGAATTTCTTAAGCTTTTCCATTGACCTTCATTATGGCTCAAGTTTCGTGGTTAGAAAATGCAGGATAAGGAGCATTGAATTTTTTAGTTATACCTATTGAATAATGCATCGAATCAGACGGTATTGACTTCAAGGTTTAGCTGGAAACGCATGCATGAATTTTCTCGGGTTAAATCTTTGAAAGAGCGTAATGAAAATCAATTTTGTCTGTCAATGCGCGATAAGAAGATTCATCATAAATGCGTCAAGCAGTACAAGTTGTGAGAGACAGGTCTGAAAGAATTGACCTTCAACTTCAAATTGAACGCAGACTTGCCGGTTGCTGGATGCCTATGTTGTTGTCTACACTAACAGGGCGTGTTACGAACTATTGAAATCCTCTTTAACTTATTACTTTCTATTGTAAAATGTGATTGTATGAATGACCCAAATGTATGACAACAAAGTTGAAGTTTTTACACCCGCAAGCTATCGCAAAAGTACTTGATTTAATTTGAAGATGGCCCAGTAGCCAAATTTTATGTATTGCCATTTTATACAATATTTATTAATTTTCCTACAATTGATTGTTAGTATTATGCGTAGACATCTTCTATCTTCAAAGTTAAGTTTGATTGCATAATGAAAAAATGAACACGCGAAAATATATGCCGTGCAGAACTCCTTGCTCATAGAGTATTACGTAGATAAAATTTAGAAATCTAAACTAGAAACCTGATTACTTTATTCTTTTGCTAATTTCTTTCGCCTTCCGTCTTTCTAGTGAATCTCTATTTCGTTCTTTCATAGACGCGTAATTCATCAACATGATGAATAGTGTTGATATCGATTGGTTTTCTATATTTATCATTGTTTCCGCGTAGGACATGAAGTAGCAGATTGAAAGGAGGATTTGTTGTTATGTCGTCGTTTTTATTTTCTTGAAAATTTAGTTAATTTCAGATGAATCCCCGAATATAATGTACTGTCTCTGACTACCTGATATTGAACACTCCACACGGAAATCGTTATCTTTTTAAAGAATGTCAATGATAATATTTTAACTGGCATGTGGATGAAAGGAGTCATTGGACAACTATTTACGTGATTATACCGATGCATTTTGTCACCACACAGCGCATTAACTGAACAATTTTTCATATCTCAGTTTCGGAAAATGTTTTGATGATTATCCTACCATGTGCCAACATTTACTTCTTAAATAAACGTTCATGAGGAATAGTAACACAGAATGGTGAAAAGTCGGAGATGGATGGGCAGTGGATGGACCCCAGACGTGAGAAATGGTTGATTACCAATATTGATTAAAAAAATCAGGAAAAATTCAAGCGATTCCCATCCCTTATACAAGTATGATATATTTCAAAGTCCGGTGATAGGGTAGACATTAATTCAATTGAATGTAGCATGCGCAGAGTTTTATATGAAGTGAATGCAATCATTATCAAACATGTTATAAGCAACCCATTAAAAAACATAGATTTTTGCTTATTTTATAAAAAATATTGTATTATATTTTTCAAATATAGAAAGAAAGTTAGATTGTGCGTTCCCATCTACTGACTAGAGAGCAAGTAAATTAACATCGCAGCACATTTTCATTGAACCCCTTCCAAATTAATTCACTTAACTACACTTTGTCAAGGATTGCTGGGACTGGACCACCTAATCTCTGCTAAAATGTCAATCCACGAGTAATTAATTCACCTACGTGTCCATGTCGTGAAGGCAAAACAATATCTGTGGGATATCCCCAACCTCAATTGATTCTTAGCCTAATTGATTAATTGGGTATTCTCAATCCATATCTTGTTAAGAGACAACATTACTTTTCCAATTGCAATTATTTATTGCATGTGCCTCCATTTTCGATGGGAGTCGAAGACTTCAAACAAGACTGTTCCTCCTCATGGAAGATATGTCGACGCTCATTATCTTCGATGGCAGTCGATTATTTATTATTTCGATTAATTTTTTGATACAAATGAGAATATTGAATTTTGTCACATGCTTGAAGTCTGTTATTGTTATTGTCTTTCTGTTATAAGCAGTACACAAGAATTAATGCATCCTTTTTCTCGGAACTTGATAGTGAACACTCTGATTGGAAATATATTCTACTTTCCGTTGTCTCACGTGAATCTTTCCTTATTCCAGTATCCATGCTGAGATGACAGGACGTGGAGAGGATAACGCGTTGGGGAAGATGGTTCGTGAGGTAAGTCAGCGTGATGATCTCTATTGTGTCACATCACCCCTATGAGTAATCCATTAACAGAGAGGTGAGAATGACGTGATGATTATCAGGAATGTGTACACGGAATGTTGGGATTTCTGCTCCTGCTTTAACTCCTTTCTCCAACCATTGACTTAACAATGAAAACATAATTGCTTTAACGTCACTAATCCCCGTTTCTGGGGCGAGGGCGGTGCTGTCATAGTCAAACTTTAATCTTGAGGGTTGTGGTACTGTTAGTCCGGATGCCCTTCCTGCCGACTTGCAGCTCTTTCGAGGCTCGACCCCTGGACCGATAGGTTGCTAGGCCAAGCACTTAGCCACTGTGCCACGGAGACCAGCGCCATTGTAGGTTGAAATGAGGAGGATTGGTCTGAATAACCGGTATCGGTTGCCCGCTGGTTGTCAATGCACCAACGTCTTCCAACCCCAATCAAGCAATACCGGTAGTGAATATTTCGCAATGGTTTGCTGTGTACAGTTGGTTGAAGTAGTGAGCTTTGAAAATTGGATTGAATTTCCACTTTACTGGAGCGCAGCCTACTGATATCGCATTAGTAAGAACTTAAGAAGCAAATCGTGTTTTAACCCGGAAGTTTTTTATCGCCGGTATTCTGTGATGTGACGAGCAGCTATCCTGTCAATGCATCAGTCTTCATCTAAAAATTTTAATACGACAGGATTGTGTTGTCTCAGTGGTGTAGCGGTTAAGCGCTAGGCCTAGTCATCCTATGGTGAGGAGGTCGAGCCCGAGTCATTGGAAGTCGGCAGGAAAGGCATCCGGACCAGAAGTATCACAGAACCCCACCGTCTATGTCTGAGGATTTAAGAACTGACCGCCCAAGACCGCATAGGGATAGTGGTGTTAAATCTTCATATTTTAAAGAGGAAATTTATACGGAGCACGATCATGTCAGTAGCTCAGGTCATAAGACCTCATAGCTTTCTTCACGATGTGCCAGTCAGGAACGGTAGCAGCTGTGACAAACTCAAGACTCAATCTATCAATGATTATTCGAAATTTCAAAATATAGTAAATATGCATATTGAATCCATTGTTAGGAATGATTAGATCATCGATATACCAATCTCAGCTTTGTGACGGTATCTTCATGAGTGATATAAGATGAACGGTAAACATCCTAGCTGAGATGAAATTATAAGGACGAACTTTCAGCCAACTTAGATAGCGATCATCCATGATAACAGAAATGTTCACAAATTGCCATTGTACATTTGCGCTGATACCGTAACTAATAGCGTAAACCGTGGCATATTGCAATCGCATGTATTTGTGACGACCTTTGTTGAAGATGCCGTATGCCATTAAGCTTCTTTGATCATTCGAGCTTCAATTCAAATTCGGATGACAGGACTGCCACTCATCCGTTTTTTTCAGACCAAGCTAAGTAGTGGGAAAATGTTCTACCAAAGAACAAATAGTTTGGATTTAAAATCATTTTGGACTGTGAAGGGGCCCTTTGACATCGTGAGGAGCCCTTATTCTGTATGTAGATTGTGAAGGGACCCTTTGACATCGTGAGGAGCCCTTATTCTGTATGTAGATTGTGAAGGGACCCTTTGACATCGTGAGGAGCCCTTATTCTGTATGTAGATTGTGAAGGGACCCTTTGACATCGTGAGGAGCCCTTATTCTGTATGTAGATTGTGAAGGGACCCTTTGACATCGTGAGGAGCCCTTATTCTGTATGTAGATTGTGAAGGGACCCTTTGACATCGTGAGGAGCCCTTATTATGTATGTAGATTGTGAAGGGACCCTTTGACATCGTGAGGAGCCCTTATTCTGTATGTAGATTGTGAAGGGACCCTTTTACATCGTGAGGAGTCCTTATTCTGTATGTAGATTGTGAAGGGACCCTTTGACATCGTGAGGAGTCCTTATTCTGTATGTAGATTGTGAAGGGGCCCTTTGACATCGTGAGGAGTCCTTATTCTGTATGTAGATTGTGAAGGGACCCTTTGACATCGTGAGGAGTCCTTATTCTGTATGTAGATTGTGAAGGGACCCTTTGACATCGTGAGGAGCCCTTATTATGTATGTAGATTGTGAAGGGGCCCTTTGACATCGTGAGGAGCCCTTATTATGTATGTAGATTGTGAAGGGACCCTTTGACATCGTGAGGAGCCCTTATTCTGTATGTAGATTGTGAAGGGACCCTTTTACATCGTGAGGAGCCCTTATTCTGTATGTAGATTGTGAAGGGACCCTTTGACATCGTGAGGAGCCCTTATTCTGTATGTAGATTGTGAAGGGACCCTTTGACATCGTGAGGAGCCCTTATTCTGTATGTAGATTGTGAAGGGACCCTTTGACATCGTGAGGAGCCCTTATTCTGTATGTAGATTGTGAAGGGACTCTTTGACATCGTGAGGAGTCCTTATTCTGTATGTAGATTGTGAAGGGACTCTTTGACATCGTGAGGAGTCCTTATTCTGTATGTAGATTGTGAAGGGGCCCTTTGACATCGTGGGGAATCCTTATTCTGTATGTAGATTGTGAAGGGACCCTTTGACATCGTGAGGAGCCCTTATTCTGTATGTAGATTGTGAAGGGACCCTTTTACATCGTGAGGAGCCCTTATTCTGTATGTAGATTGTGAAGGGACCCTTTGACATCGTGAGGAGCCCTTATTCTGTATGTAGATTGTGAAGGGGCCCTTTAACATCGTGAGGAGTCCTTATTCTGTATGTAGATTGTGAAGGGACCCTTTGACATCGTGAGGAGTCCTTATTCTGTATGTAGATTGTGAAGGGGCCCTTTGACATCGTGAGGAGTCCTTATTCTGTATGTAGATTGTGAAGGGACCCTTTGACATCGTGAGGAGGCCCTACAAGATTGTGAGGGAACCTTTTGAGATGGTGAAGGCGGCCCATTCTAATTTGACTTTCCGGTTTTTATTTTTGATGAGAGTGGCAGCCCTAAGATGAATGTCGGACATTCGCAATCTCATTTCTCTCCTTTGTCAAAGAAATTTGATTTCGCACTTCTGTTTGTGTCGCGGTTGATCGACATTCTGCTTGCAGAAAACAGAAAAAAGAACAAAAATCTTCACGTATTCATAACGACTAGGTTGCACTGAGAATCATCATATAAATGCCTACTGTCCATTCACACTGCTCATAAAGCCAGAGTTGCAAGTAGGTTATCAAGATTTGAGATTACTTTTATACACATGATTTCTTTAACTCTTCAAGAACGCTCATGTGGATCCGTTTCCCGCATTTTAAAATTTTTGACATCGTTGCTACATCAACTAGCCATGCAATGATCCTGAGAACGTTGTACCCTAAGTTGTTGCGTAATTCTGCTTGTCAGATACTCCGTAGTTTTTTCAATACAGGATGCTAGGCATTTGTTAAAAGCAAGTTTTTGGTACCACGATATAACAAGATTGATATAAACGAACAGAGATCACGATATCAACGCTGTAGTGTCCTGGGTTCGAGCCTATCCGCCTCGGGAGGTACCACTGCTTTCACTAGAGGTTAATAACCACAATCTGGTGAGAGTTGCTTGTGTGTGGGCTATTCCATTCCTTGCTTATTAGTATGCCATCCACTTTTCGACCACTCCGCTGATTTCTTGACAGATTCTGTTTTCGGACTAATTTTCATTTATTTTCTAAAATTTATTTTGATGAGATGACATTGCCTTGCCATTCAGTTTGGTGGTAAAAATTTGTCTTGAATAGTTTCGTCTGTCAAACGTTCACTATGAAGAAGAGGCGTCAAATAGGCACTCAATGCTATTTGATCTCTCAAGTCATTTCTCTCATACCACAGTCATCTCAACTTCTATTGTCTCAGAGAGCGCATCTGTCCTTAGATGTTTCATGTAGTGCGTGGTTGCAGGATATCCGGTCACGTGATTGTCTCATACATCGTTCTCAACTCTGACAGCTCACTACGACGATGTGGATGAACGTCTTTTCATAACCCTGAACAAGGAAATGAAGATCAGTTAGAATTCTTTCATGCTGAGGCTGTCGCAGTGCAGATAGAGATTACTCTTTCCTCAAATTGAGGGATAGATTTTTGGGGTTTGCAAATGACAGCGGATTCATGAACTGGCTACGTTCTCAACATAGAGAGCCCATTGTACAATAAAATGGCAGGGCCAATATCATGAGGTTCAACTTTCGCTTCTAGTGATTAAACTGTAGTTCCTGTGAATTGCAGATCGATTGCTTCGGTACCTTCCTGAATGCAAGCTCCGAACTATAAAAGTATGACGCAGAAAATCAGATCCGGCTGGTGATAAATATTTATAGATTGAGCCTCTATATCTGCGGAGTTTCCGTTCGCAGATATCAGTATTCATATTCACCATCACAGTTTTACACAGTATATTGCAGCACGGCAGGTATAATCTGCAGCATTAATTGTTAACTGTGTCTTTGTTGTTCACATATAAAGAAGATTTGAGAAAATTATGATGGAATTTTTCCAGACGTCAGTGTTTCTACTTAGCTCTTGGTCTTTATCAGCATGGTTTGTGATACTTTTTTGATTCTGTGATCTGGTGGAAGTGCGGGTTTTTTCGAAGCAAGATATCATCGAATGTGAGTTCCTTCGAAGGGAGGATATCATGGAGCTGTGGGATTCTTGGAGGCAAGATATCATGGATGTGGGATTCTTCGAAGGGAGGATATCATAGAGCTGTGGAATTCTTGGAGGCAAGATATCATGGATGTGGGTTTCTTCTAAGCAAGTTATCATGGATATGTGTTCCTTCGATGTCATGGATGTTCAGGTTTCTCTGAAAGAAAGACGTGAATGTGTGATATTTTTTTAATCCAACTTGTGCGCATACCTCATTCAATGATTTTCTATTATTTTTACTCCCTGCTGATATTTACCGGTGATCAAAGAAAAGCGAATGGAGTACACATGCACAACAACATTATAGTTCCTATTTTGCATCAATAGACACTAGTAGGTCCTTTCTCATTTTTTGAATTTGTGTATAGGTATGAACGGTCAAGACATCTTGCCTTTGCGAACATAGAAATGTGCCAATTAAATGAAGTCCGGTTCCCGGGGTGGCAAGTGTCTAACAAAGACACGATAGATGTTTCAGGCAAGCAGTAATTTATCAGAATGATGCATTGAACAGATGACAGGCGAAGTCAGTTGATTTCACCCAAGCTGACTGATTTGAAGAAGCATTGTTGTGGACCTATCTTTTCTTCTGATTACCTTTGATGTCAGCGTCATGACCGTCTAACTCGAGTATCAGGCTCCTGCGATCTTGGCATTCATTTCAATGTGTGCAGACCACCGTAAGTGATTTTGACGCTTCACCGAATCCCACACATTAACATTCGTTTCAAATCTTACTTGGAACAGCGATTACTCACGTTTGAACGAATATCCAATTAATTTAGCGAGGATGAAGGATTGCTTATAGTCCAGGTGTGAACATGGTGAGGATTGTGACGGAGAAAAGAAATCGATGAGCTCGTGCTTGAAATTTGGAAGTTTGAACACGTTACGCAGAATGATGAATCCAGGAAGCTGATTTGGGCAAACGTATATTTCCTATGTCTATCCTGACTCGGATGAATGAAGAATTAGACGAGGTCATTTATTTTCCGTCAGTGTTCAGTCAATTTCGTCTGAAGCTCTTCTCAAACTGCTTATTTTGTAGATATGTAGCGTAATTGGTCATTGCGGATTAGCATTCAAATAATTTTTGTCACGTGATTTCAGTGGCTTTTGTTTTTAAAGTGCCTACTGAACAAAGTTGATGACTGCAGCTAAAAGCTAGGATATCTACAAATTGTGCCGTATTTAGGAAGAGAGCTCTCGTGGATAGACCTTCCCTCTTCTAAAATGTATCACTTTCGCATGCTACTCAGGCAGAATTCATTTATCAGGCCTCAATCTTTGGCGTCTCCGAGTGTGATAAAATCTGCTATGTTTTGCAGTTCAACCTGAGTATATTGCGACACATGTCACATCAACAGAATTCTTTCACCCATATCTTCGTCATCCTCCTTGCCAACCGGAACTATTTCTGCTTCCTCAATCGAGTTGTTACCAGACGAGCTACTGCCACCTCGTTTCTCATCATTTCCTGAGCTTTCTAAATTATTGCTTTAGTCTCTCCTTGCATATAAATAGACTTCTCCATCTAAATTTCGACTGCTCTGTCTGCTTCTACAGATAATTGGTGATATAGACTTTAATGAGAGCGAGGAGATGGAAAAATAGATTCTAATCATGATAAAATCAGCAGTGAGTAGACGTGGCTTAAAGATGCATTCATCTAATCAACTGATGAGTTATTAGGAATATAGAAATTAAAACGGGTGTCACAGGGTTGTTTTGGTCAATAAGTCTTCCGCCAATTACTGGTAACTCTTCAAACAAAATTGATAGTAAAAATACTCGTACTATATTGTGCGTGCACATAAATATAAGTTGAATTCTATGTTGGATTAAGCTCATTTCAATCAATATAACTTGAGTGAAAGCATTGTAATAAGCAAACAAACGACATGTTTTCGAGCGTGAATTGAATCAATTAGATGACTTGAGGCGCATATACACGGGCTAACTACGTGAACTTCCACTAGATCTCGCGCGTCTTGTTACACCACACAGTTCGAAGCGTGTGTCGGTCAAGTAAGTTACCTCTTCGTTTACACGGCAAGTTTCCTCGGACTTTCATTAGCAAAAAATTCATTTATTTTCATTCTCTTGTGACTTGTCTAGCACATGTACATGATAGCAATATTTTTTAGCCAGAAGACCTATACATCAGGCATTTCAATCTTATGCAACGAGGGTGCACTTTCAGATATCTATGATTTTCAGGACTGAGTAGCAGTGGCACTGGTAGCAGAGATTGCAAGATTAACGAAGAAAAATAAGGCCTCAGTCACAGTGCGAGCTTTTCCAAGCGTTTTGCAGCAAATATGAAGTCCTCATTACGGTGTAGACTGCTTAATGTAGACAGTTGTAGACTGCCACACAGCGAGCAAAGCAAAGCAGAGCGATTGATAGCTTCCCGACATAAGTTTGCTCGGAACGACATAAGTTGCCGTGTTTACTTTGCTTTCAGACTGAGGCCTTAGACTCCTTAACACGGGTTCACTAGGTGACCGCTAGACACACACTGCTGCAGACACAGACACTTGCTTCAAATTGCGCGTGCGCATCGTCTCGATTCATGAGATCGGTCAACTAAATCACTGTACTCTGTCGGTAAAGTAAGCGGTCCACGAAACCAAGGATATCTTAAAATGTGTAGGAAAAGGTATGGGTTTGGTTCAGAGATGTTGCTATGTTACAAGAGTTGGACAATTTTGTGAAGGATATGTTCAGGTTAATGATTTTCGTATTTGCGAACTGCGTTCTTCCGCAGTCAACTTTCGCTGAGAGTCAAATCTAATATTAAAGCTTTCTAGTAATGAACAACAATTTCGCCAAAACGGAGGGATTGGTGGAAAGATTAAACTGTCATTAGTTAATGGCTGATATTAATTTGCTTCCTCCTAGGTTTTTTAGTATCTCGAGACCTTTCGCTTGACTCTCTTCAAATCACGCGTGGAGAAGACAAAGATAGTCAACAAATAATTTTTATATGCGAACAGAAATGAAGTGAGATTTTGTTAATACCACACTGTGTAAGGGTGAATACTCTGCTTTTGGAGCCATTATACTAGACTGAAATAACGAATGAACATGGCGGTCTGATAATGAGAGAGGAAGTATTTCTGAAATTGAACAACTTCGTGCCCTGTGGGTCGAGAATCAAACCCACTTGCAGCAGTGAGTTTAATCGGAATTTCCACCAACGTCTGTTCAGAATCTCCCACTTGATGTAGTTGATCGAATGACAGGAGGTCGGTCATATTTTCAGGGAAAGCCAGAAAAAATCAAAAAATCCCTTTTTCTTCAATTTATGGGCCGATATAATAAAGTAAAACGTTAATCGTTACAGAGAGACAGACTTTCGGCGTCCAGCGGCTTCAACGGTCAATGTTCGGATGGCCTATTTTTATTCTGATTTTGTCCCACTTAATCCCAACTTCCATCCTTCTCCACGCGATATAGAGTTCTAATCTCAGAAATTTATGCCGACACCCAACATCCTGTTCATATTTTTCAACCGCCTCTGGTCGTCAATTGTGATGCTTGTTATCTTTTAATCATGAGCTGAATCATGAATCATCATATCCGGAAATGACAGTTCTCAATGGACACATTGCCATCCGAATATTATTATGTTCCTGGCTATGCACTTCTCTTTGAAGCAGGGAATCGGCTCGCGAGATAACTTGATGAGTACGATGTGGAGATGGTGTCCATGCTTGCGTATGTTTGCGTCGACCGGATTGTGCAATACAGAATAGATGATTCATTTCAGACTCACTAGTTCTCAGAACCGTTTCTGTCTATTCTAATAGCTTAAATCTAATCCTAATAACAGCATTACAAGCTGTACATTTCTTGATGTCTGATTGTGATACCAATTTATAGATGTCGACTAGGGCACACCACTATGCGAGTAGAGCCATACCTAACAAACATATATTAACTTTCAAAGTGGCTGTAGAATACATGGTACACAAATCTAGCGTACCAGGGATGTGATTTTCATATGTTTGAAGATTTCCTTAGACGTCCCAGTGTTTTGTTATTTTTTCCTCTACCTGACAGTAAGTAGGAATAAAGATATGGGAGTTATGGGTCCTCTTGGGTAAGATAAACTTATTTCCCTGACTTGATAAGGCAATAGTCAATAATCATCGCATGCTGTCTACCTTCTTGCCACACGTAGGTGGGTGCCGTGCCGTGCTGTTGATGGCTACAGATCCATTTAAATAAAACCAATGGACTTTCGATCTGCAACTTGGTTTCTTCCATCGGCATTTCACTTTATTCAGGCCCCATTAGCAGCTTGAATGCTTTGTTCAAGCGGCACTCTGCTTGTTATGAATTATCAGATGAAGCTTGTCCGATGATTTGTTGATATACTTGTGCGAAAGGATTTCAAGTTCCATGAAATTTCATTCCCAGGCAGCATTTCTCTTATTGTCCTTATCATTGACAGGCGGAAGCACGTCGTGCAATGAGGCAACAAGCACGAGATGAAGCTCGCGCCATTCGTCACAAGGAGATTGAGCGCCAGCAGCGAGAAGACGAGGAAGAGGAGGACATGAACTCCACCGCATATCGATCTACAGCCTCCTCAGTCGCCTCTGCGCCTGCCACTCGGTATCTCAGCAGTCGGCGCTCCTCCAATCAGTCCGTCTCCACAGTGGACAGTGTTTTGGGCGAGGGCGGGTCAGCGAGCCGAATCGCAGAGCTCAGACAGAACCTGAATGCTCTGGATGAGAAGTACAAGGAAGCGATGATCGCCAATGCCCAGCTCGATAACGAGAAGCAGAGTCTGCGCTATGAGATGTATCTGGTGAAGGACAAGCTGGAAGACATGATGGAATCTCACTCCGACACAGTGCGACAGGCGAATGATCGGAAGAGGGTAAGTCAGTGATAAACAGCAGAAAGTTTCGGGATCATTTGATCCCACATGCGAAAAGGACGTTTTGCTGACAAAATTCTGCTTTATTTGCATGAGCATGCAAAACAGCGCCAACTTCAGGGATCACATTGACAAGTCTCTATTCCTTGCACATTATAGGTTTCGTATTTGTTTATGAAGGCTCTGCACAGCCAAACAAGAATAGTAAAAATTACCTACTCGAATCTGCTTTTGTGTTTTTGCCGTAAACGTACGGACATGTACAAGTTAATGTGCATGAAATTGACTTGTAAATGCACAATGAGATCTCTAAGCATGATAATGCAATACATGTATTCCAAAAACGAATATTAATTGATACTTTACATATCGAAAATATAATTTGCAAATTAAAGAAATTGAGGAACTAAAATAAGTTCATGTATAGACCCAACACTGAGATAAATTTGATCAGGGTGGACATTCATGAGATGAAGAGAGGGACGCTCACAATGGAAAGTTTGAGAAGCACTGATATAGAATTACAGGAGCATTTTTTTTCATTAAACAGCTTAAAATACATGATCATTTCCTTGTATCATACGAACATGGAACTTCATATGAATGTTTCAACTGGTAAATTCGATGCTACAATGGCGCTAGCGATTCAGCCACAATCTGATTAATGCAAACATTGATCAGCTGCGACCGATTACCCAACACTGGCGTCAAGGTCGAACACGTGACCGATCACTGTGGTTTTGAATAATGGGCAGTCGCGGTTAAGGATGAATTCATGATCGGACACGGAGGTTGATGTGATTCATTTTGTCTCGCAACAATATTCGAGCAGAATTGACAATCAAAATTACTCATATGAGGATTCGACTGATAATGTCATGGAAACAAAGG
Organism: Prostheceraeus crozeri; assembly: GCA_907163375.1. Classification (NCBI taxonomy): domain Eukaryota; kingdom Metazoa; phylum Platyhelminthes; order Polycladida; family Euryleptidae; genus Prostheceraeus; species Prostheceraeus crozeri. The sequence continues at coordinate 132,391 of CAJQUW010014373.1, forward strand.
TAAATTAAATTAAAATGGTACTGAAGAAATTTATGCGAATTAGTGCGAACTTCTTTCTCCGTTTACACGACTTTCTTCCATCATTTGGAAGGAGGGGTATAGCCGACTAACTAAAAAATATCAGGAGGTTGTAATGTGTTTGAAGGATTTCTTCTTGGTGATATTTTATACTCAGATGTCTCATCTTGAATGCACTTCTATTGTTTCAACAATAAATTATGACAAAATATGTGAAGTGGTCAACATAGTGTTGGCTATCACACTTCATGCAGCATGACATCAATTCTGTTCGCTAAAGCGTATTGTTGATTAATACCGTTTGATTTCTCTAGTTCAGTTTCCTCTGCGATAGAATTGCGTAATGCATGCGAATATCTGCTGTGCTGAATAATAAAGTTTTACACATGCTTTCGGAACGCTTCTTCTGCACCGACCGTCTGGTCGTGTGGACAGAGTACTTGTTCATCTTCCTAACTTGCATGTGTTCGGATATTGGTCAGACGAGTTTCAGTCGGGAAGACAGAGTGGTTAGCGTTCATTCTGACTTAATTTGTGTCATTTTTTATGGTTTAGCGTCACTGCTCACTACTACTCCCCATACTGGGGTCTTGGATGGTGTTGTCATAGTCAGACTTTAATCTGGAGCGCTGTGATCTTTAAGTCCAATGCCCTTCCTGACGACTTCCAATGACACTTTCGGGGTTCGACCTCAGTACCGAAACATCGCTAGGTCAAGCACTAAACCTTTGTGCCACGGAGACCCAACTGGTGTCATAGCTATGTTAATCCGATGTCATCGTGTGAAAGGTCCTGCTGTCAGGTGTCTTTCAAGGTGCCTCGACTGTAGTTAGATTACTTTTCATTATCTCAAGACCACGTGGATGAAGCCTCGACAATGTGAGTGACTGCGATCTCTCAGTCTTGTGGTCAATTCTTATGGAGAAAGCCGACAAAATGAACAAAGAGCATTTGGATTGAAAGTATTGTCTATTACTCTGATCACGACAAGTGTCAGTGGAAGAAAGGTAGTCTACATAATTCAATAGTTCAATTAGTCAGTCTCCCCGCCGGTTAATGCACGAATTGCGATTTCAAATGCTTTTAATCACACATCAGTTGGTATGCGTTTGTTATCAGTACTTATAGGAAGCTATAAGCGAAGTATTGGATTTCCCTAATGCGAATCACTAATAATGCATCAGACGAGGCAATAATTCTTGCGTACATGATTCAAAACCCTAATTTAAGTGCTTTCTACGGATTTCGTGTTTCAACCACAGTGTTTGGGTCTCCTCCTGCCTGTCTAGTTTCTGTTATTCTACCTCACATCTTGAAACACTTCCGTCTTCTTTCAAACAGAAAGTCACCATTACCACCAACACGGATGTTTATTTCCCAATTCGTGAACCAATGTGTTCATCACTTACTATTCCGTTTCATTCACGCAACTGAAGTGGCTCTTCATTTCACAAAAATTAAAATTCAAAACGAAGCAGATATCATTTGCTAATCATTTTGAATTGTCTACATGACAAATATTTTTAGTATCTGACTCCTAGAGATCTACAAATCAATGTATTGACAGTTTATCAAGTCCTAGATATCTGACAATCAGTGTATTGAGTTTATCAAGTTCTATGCATCTACCAATCAGTGTATTGACAGTTTATCAAGTCCTAGATATCTAACAATCAGTGTATTGCGTTTATCAAGTTCTAAGCATCTAACAATCAGTGTATTGAGTTTGTCAAGTCCTAAATATCTAACAATCAGTGTATTGACAGTTTATCAAGTCCTAGACATCTAACAATCAGTGTGTTGAGTTTGTCAAGTCCTAGATATCTAACAATCAGTGTGTTGAGTTTGTCAAGTCCTAGATATCTAACAATCATTGTATTGACAGTTTATCAAGTCCTAGATATCTAACAATCAGTGTGTTGAGTTTATCAAGTCCTAGATATCTAACAATCAGTGTATTGACAGTTTATCAAGTCCTAGATATCTGACAATCAGTGTATTGCGTTTATCAAGTTCTAAGCATCTACCAATCAATGTATTGACAGTTTATCAAGTCCTAGATATCTAACAATCAGTGTATTGAGTTTATCAAATCCTAGATATCTAACAATCATTGTATTGACATTTTATCAAGTCCTAGATATCTAACAATCAATGTATTGAGTTTATCAAGTCCTAGATATCTAACAATCAGTGTATTGAGTTTATCAAGTCCTAGATATCTAACAATCAGTGTATTGAGTTTATCAAGTCCTAGATATCTAACAATCAGTGTATTGACAGTTTATCAAGTCCTAGATATCTAGCAATCAATGTATTGAGTTTATCAAGTCCTAGATATCTAACAATCAGTGTATTGACAGTTTATCAAGGCCTAGATATCTAACAATCAGTGTATTGACAGTTTATCAAGTCCTAGATATCTAACAATCAGTGTATTGACAGTTTATCAACTCCTAGATATCTAACAATCAGTGTATTGACCGTTTATCAAGTCCTAAATATCCAACAATCAGTGTATTGAGTCTATCAAGTCCTAGATATCTAACAATCAGTGTATTGACAGTTTATCAAGTCCTAGATATCTAGCAATCAATGTATTGAGTTTATCAAGTCCTAGATATCTAGCAATCAATGTATTGTTTTTATCAAGTCCTAGACATCTAACAATCATTGTATTGACAGTTTATCAAGTCCTAGATATCTAACAATCAGTGTATTGACAGTTTATCAAGTCCTAGATATCTAGCAATCAGTGTATTGACAGTTTATCAAGTCCTAGACATCTAACAATCACTGTATTGACAGTTTATGAATTTCTTTCTATCTAGAAATTGCTTCTTTCTCTTTTTTAATGTTTTCTATCGACGATCCGTTTCGTCTTCCTTTATCACCCAGCTGATCGTGAATAATTCATCAGAGACACGAAAATTGAAGTGAACTCATCGAATATCTTTCCTTCACCTTAATGTCCTCTCTGTATCACCAAATGCCGAGCGGCGGGTGATCGCCCAAGTCGGTGATGAGTCATAGCATGCGTTACGTCTAGGAGATGAATCATTGAATATCCTCATGTTGGTCACGACATCAAGTCCCTCATGCAAGCGATGATCCGAATTCAATGCCAAACGTATTTTAAGATTCCATGTATGAATTGAATCACCATACCTTGAAATTCAATGCATTCTCCATCTGGCAATTCCTCAATTTGAATACCATATGAGAGTGTGTGAATGTATTTGCGTTGATTTTAACTTTGATCTTATTCACGCCACATTGGAAGAGGATTACTGTATTTGCCTCGAGGCTTTGAACAATGCAGCACATGCGAGTACATGTGTGCGTTGATGGTGTATCGGTAGGCGCGCCGTCTATTGATCTGATGGACAGAGTTCGAAACTGCTCCGAGATGTCATGAGAATTCAACCGATGATGGAAATCAGTGCTCTGACAGGTAGTATTGTGACACAAAGAGTTATGAAACAGATGTAAGATAATTACTTGCAACAATCTAAAAATTGACGCAACATTGCTGATTGATAGCAGCACTTCGTTTAAGACGTATCGTATGCGAATATAGATGATAAATGTTTAAGTAATAAAGAACGTGGCATGAATGATGGACGATTTTATAATTGACACTGTCAGTATATATTCAATATTGCATAACATTTTCTGCTGGAATTGACTCTTTATCGAAATTGACTTACATAGTACTGTAACACTAGTTGGAGTTGATGACATTTTTACCTGCAATCCAAAGTAAAAATGCGGTTTCACAAATTTAAGTTGGCGTCCAGTCGCATTAGTTACATTCGGTCCTTGGATTCGACGAGCGAGTTTTTGCTCGATTTATCTTAGTAAACACAGCCTACAATCTGCGATGCAGACTTGAGAGAACCGGTAATTTGAAGTACTGTTGCCTAGCCTGGACATTATGGTTTTGCCGTAAAGAAAACTCAACAACGATCTTGAATTGACATGTGTGACGCAACCATTCTCATCAGAGCCTTCACTTCAAATTTGGCATCCCTTCTGGGGGATCTAACCCCACACAAGAGGGAAATCATTTTGATACAAATAATGCTCGATTGTTTTACCAAGTTTCTGTTTTGACTTTTTGTCTGGAACTCGTTCAAGACACAGAAGGGAGCCTGATCCCATCCCTGCTAGCTACGATAATGTTCAAAATAATGAAACTTCGGATCCAGTATTACGGGATTTGGAGAATGCAATCAGTCCTCATGTGCTTGCGAGTCAGCTTGCGAATTCCCCTTGGTATCAGATGGTCGGATGGCCTTGTAGTTAGAGACTGTGTTTGTATGTCATCTTGCTCCAGCTTCGTTGGTTCGAATCTGTCGACGACTGATGAAGTCCAGAAAGTCGATATGACTCGTGATGGTTGCATCTCTACTGATGTTTGATAATGTAACTCGTTACAGCAGTGCGCATCAAACAATTAACCAACGAAGCATTCGGAGAATAGAAAATCCGCAGCTGGTATATGTATCAATCATTTGAGAGCCTCGTGTTTGCCATCCATCTGTCAGGCAAGGCACTTCACAGTCACCTAAGATGGGATCTGTGTTCTGTCAGTTGTCATCAGCGTAGATGATGCAGTCCCCTTGTCAGGGCTGAATTCTCTCTTTTTTAATGGTGGAAACCCCTGCCAGGGTTATCAAAAATTAATAGCAATTGATTTTTGGCAAGGAATCAATTAATTACAATTGTTGGCTGATACCAATAAATTAATTGTAATTGTTCTAACATATATTATTCCAATATACTAATTGTAATTGGCACCAATCAATTAACAGTGATTTTTTGATGGAGGCAATCAATTGACTGCAACCAATTGATTGCAATGCAATTAGTTTTTCATAGCCCCTGACCCAAGAAAAAGTAAAGTATTTCCTGAGGATATTTTGTCTCCGCAGATGCAGAGCATGGTCATGACCTTGAATTGTGATCATGCCCTGTATAGCTACGGTTTTGGTAGGACATGGGTTTCTTCATGAAGCTAGTCAGTGTTTCTGAGCCGTGTGTGCATCCTACGGCGATCCTGGGCATTTCGTTCCGGATTGTTTTTTTTTTGTCGCTGATTATCTGTGAGACGAAAGTTCCTCAACGATACAAATAGTTTTCAGAATACTCGTGCATTCCGTCCTTCCATATTATGACGCTGCCTTCTGGGTATAATTTCATCAAATCTCTCTTTGTAGGTGATTTCTTATCAGCGGTTACAAATCGAAGAATTGCAGCACAAATGCGACTTCCTGGCCCGTCAGATTGAGGCTCGAGATCGGCTCATCAGTGAACATGGCCTGGTCCTGGTGGGAGGCGCCGAATTGTCGAACGAGCAGCCGAAGGAGAATGGAATCGGCAGTACCAGTGATGACGCGTCCACTACCTCTGATTCCGGTCTCATTCATGGCATGGCCATCCTCTCCCCCGAACTTGCCAAGCGATTGAGTGCCCTACCAGACGGCAATTTAGGTAAGCTTTCAAGGGTTCAAATGACATGGCTCGTTTTAAAGCACGCTTTTATTTACTTTTTTCAATGATGACGCTGATAACATATTATCAGTGTACCTTCATAAACGTCTTATGCTGGTGTTAGGATGAATTTGATTGCGCATGTACATTCTAATGATGTTCATTGTCCCATATAGTTACAGCATTTACAGCATTTTGTCTTTTTCTAAATGAGAGGTCTTCTAATATCACTTGAGCAGTTTATAAGCTCATTCTTTCCGAGTAGACTGCAAATTCATTTTTGCATCATCATAGATTTTTTTTGCAATTTCTATACAGCTTGTACAGCATGCTTTGCGTCAGATCTCCATTCAAGAGCAAAGCAATGTAATATACTTGTATAACTAAGCTTCGGTATAGTTGACTACATTGTGCTTTGATAAGATATCACAAGTTACTTCGCAGCAATTAGACAAAGCGCATCAGATGTGACTGGCTTCTTTGTGCGCGTCTCTTACCATTTGTCTCCGTGTTAGATACTCACAGACTGATATCGCTGCGAAGGTGTAAATTATTTCTGCATTTTGTTCTGACGGTCAACATAGGTGAAATTCCAAATTTCAAGGAGATCTCGAAAGCCATTAATGCTGAGAATTTTAGCATGAGTGCAGTATTGCAGTGCAGCTTGTCATTTGCTTTATCTTTCATAAGTAATTCAAGCAGTCTCTCAAATGATGTTCAGAAACATACCTCGTTTAATTATATGTACCGTTCTTAGCAAGCATCCAGCAATGTTCAAGGGCCGGCCTCAACAGACGTTTTGCAGTGTCGAATACCAGTCTTAACCAGACGTTAAGTAGCGATCGACTCTCTTCACCTGACGATTAACGATTGAATTATCTCTCACATCATGACAAAGACATGTGATGCCAATGTAATGCTGTGCTCCTAACATTTGCCTTATAGTGTAGTTACAATGTCTCTTTTATATAGCTAAACCATTCCAGTGTGTTCACTTTTTCGTTTATCCTGGATCATCCTAGCATGCCTATCAAAATTTCTTGGTTCTCCCAAGCGATGTAATGATAGGGTAAGTTTGTTTCAAACTTAGTTTTTTAAGAATTCATAACTCTCATTTTCTGAGCAGCGCATTTCTATCTAAGCTTCTTTGCAGAATTGATTAATTTATTTCCTTTGATTTATAGAATCTCGGCTACAACATGTTTTCGCAGAGCAAGACCGACTGGTTGAGCGTGTATCCCGTCTGACTCGGCAGTTGGAAGGAGAAAAAGAGAAAGCCGAACAAGCCCTAAGAGATCCGCGAAGACCTGGATCAGATGCCCAGGCTCACTACGTGGAGATGCAGAGTAAGGAATTGATTTCACACGCGTTTGAATGACAATCTCCATCCCTGGAAGCACATGGAAGTGATAGGATAGTTTAGTTGACGAAACTGCACTGTTAACCCATTAATGCCGAGTGGCCCATATCGACCCGCATCTTTAGGGACGCCCAAATAAGTGACTAAATGAAAGTTTTTGGTGTTTTCATTCTTTCAATTACAGACTAGCGATCACAAGCGCCATGATTGCCGGTAGGCGTCATTCGCCTGCGTATCGTAGCGTATGCTGCAACCCAAGCCATTGAAATTTAACGAAATCCTATCCCTATGCATGACTGTATAAAAGAACAACGAATAATTTTTTTAACTGTCTATTTCAGGAGAAGCGAGCCGGCAAATAAACGATCAAAAGTTCAAATTACAACAAGCTCAACAAAAGATCACAGCATATGAAGGCGACGTGAGTGTTTTATTGGATTAAAGAATGCAAATTCTATACCGTCATAATGAGCTATATCTCTTCGTTTGAAGCTGTGTTTATCCAGTCAGTGCTGCAGAGATGACGGTTCAGTGTCTTAGACATGAACAATGAACATCATAATTCAAACTGATGCTAAATTTAACAATAGACGTTGAAGTTTTAGGCGTGGTTTGGGTGTATTATCACCAGAGATGCAGCCTCTGTTGTATCAATGTCGTCTCCTCGAACAGTGTTTTTATAAGATAAGGCACACTTCGAGAGGTGGTGGGACTTTGCACTCTGATAAATGTCCTGAGTAACGCGAAATCGGAGCCACTAGTGAACTTCAACTATTTAATAACTTCATATTTCTATAGTTAGCACATTTTAAAATAATATAGCATCTTTTGAGAAAGCTTGAACTAAGCTGATCCCTAACTTCCGTTGTACCTCAATGCATTCGCTTTCAGCTTGAATGTCGAACATGTCAAATTAACATGCCGGGCACAGAATCTCAATCATAGAGCTCAATGGAAAGGAGTGAAATAGGCTTCTCTCGACAGCACAGAGCAGTGATCGCAGAGACACTTATTTTCCATCGAACTCTATGCTTCCTATCTCTGTAGCCATGCAATCAGCCTTTTATTCATCTTTCTGTAACCATTTTATGTGAAATTTGAATTTCTCCCTGTAAATCCGCAAAGCAGTTTAGAAGATATCGAATAATTTGATTCCATACTTCTTCTTTATTTAAATTAAAATGTATCTCAATTGGTAAATGCAACAAGCTTGGACAATCTGACTGATCCCAACTGACACACATGTTTGGTATGGCCATTTCAATCTACGTTTATTCATCTCACTGTTTTTGATGATGAATGATGATGGTTTAACGTCAGTACTCCCCCATGCTAGGGGCTTGGATGGTGATAAAACAGACTTTAATCTGGAGCGCTGTGATCTTTTGTTCCGGATGCCTTTTCTGCCGACTTCCAATGACACTTTTGGGGCTCGACCTCTGGACCAATAGATAGCTAGGCCAAGCACTTAACCACTGTGCCACGGAGACCATTCACACTGTAAAGTATTCGTTGGTATATTCCTATGTACTCAAGCCACTTCCAACTTAGCTTCATCATGTGCTGCGTAGTCTATGAAACTCTTGACAATTTCATTCACCTTCGAACTATCCAGGTCTCCTCAGCGTCTGCTATCACCTTATCTGATTTCACTTCATCCCTATAGGAAAATATACAAAGTTTCCAGGATCGCTCTGTCTCCAGGACAAGTGTAGCTTTCCACTCCAAATAGCATCAGATAATTGATAAGGAGGAAAGCTAATAGGTTTTATTGATGTCGCGATCAGTGCAGCAAGTGAAGATTTAGAAGATGACATGACTTTCTAGTTGGAAGAAATGCTGATACCTTTGACAATGCTTGCTTTGTCAGGACTCAAACACTAGACGGTGTCGACGTTAAGTCTTTTTTCATTGTGATTTTATCCCGTGTGCCTTTCAATCTGACATCCATAACGGCGGAAATCGATTTCATTCCAATACCTTAGAGCTGCGCAGCTGGCATCTTAAAGGCCGTGCAGCTGAGGTGAAATAAACTGATTACAACTGTTGAAAGTATGAGCCGTGTTACTATTAGTTGTTAGTTCAGTGAACAGGGTGTTAATTATGTGATTTTTGTCGGTGAATGCTCATAAAGCCACAATTTATAGTTGCATAACACCTAGCAATCTTAATGAGAGATAGAAGACACTAATAAATGAGGAAAGCCATTGAAGTTAAGGAATCTAGACGATTGTCCGTCACTTGCGTGTATGCACTAGTGTGACATGCATTACATGAAGGATTGTAGGTATTGTAATTGTAAGGTGTCTTAATATTACATGATTTTAATTTCAAATTGTAAAACAGTCCAACCTCAAATCATTTTTCAATGATTGAATTCATCACTTGCAATATTTCACGCGGTGAATCATTCTCATGACAATGTCAAATTGATGTCACTGTGTTGTCGAAGGATAGACAGTCGATGCAAACCTATGATCCGCTTTACCATCGACAAATCCGTGTTTCTCTCTAACTACAAGAATTGGAAGACAATGAAATAGACGTGTTGGTCTGTTTTCGTCAGGTAGACTGGACATTCTGGCATTAAAACGGAGTCATTTTCGTGGTTATATTTCTTCTAAATTAAAAGGCAATATAAAGATAGCCTTGCTATGGTTCATCTAGTGAACCACTTGATGTGAAATTGAACACTTAATTGAGTTAGAGTCACTCAGCCGTAATTCATTAATCATTTGTTGATCGAAACATTCTCACAGTGATAGACTGACCTCTATTTAGGACCTTGTCAAGTCATCTGCGACAAATTTGAAACGATACGATTAATTGTCGATGCTACGCGGAGTATGACGGCTAGTTAATACGTAGTATGATGTATCTAATCCAAGAAATAAGAACACGAAAAATGTATTACTGAACCATTAAATAAATGCAAACAATAAATAATGGAATTAGAAAATATATTATTACCAAGTAACAAGACCAGAAACCGTTCACCGTTTGGTAAGGTTTACCTGAGGTCGCAGTGCGGTTGCAGAACACGCAATCTAATAGAGGAGAGGGTCCAGCATGGCTGAAAAGGGTGCCAATTTTCATTCAGAGAGTGATGTTCAGCGTACTTCCGCGCTTTAGGAACTGGACGTCTGTTGGGTCCGTGATGGGTGTGGCCAAAACCACGCTAGGCAAGCTGAGAATGGTGCGCATTGTAACCAGTCTCAAATCATTAGGCATCATCCACATCAACGAGAATGGACAATGACAGACATTTTTAACAAACGGCTGTCCCGCACACGTTGGATGAGCTGAGGTGGGTGCACCGTGAAACCAATGCCAAACGGGGTGTGGAGACTTAGACAGACACACCGAAGTCCCTCTCAATGTACAAGGCTTCACTTTGGCTGAACCTCATGGTTTCCCGGTCTATAATTGGAACTGGATTTCGGTCGGAATTTACATAACAGTTTTATATCATCTTAGAATCGATTAAAGGGACTAGGAACAGAATTGTGGTTCGAAAAGAAATAGAATCCCCTGGAGCTGCTCACACCAAGGACGCGCGTCCATGCCATGTGGTCGCACTGTGCCTCGCCCAGTGTGAATGATGAATGAGCCTTCAGTCCTTTTCAACATTATTACCAACTGTTTCGATCATTGTGTCACCGGTAGAATATCGGATTATGCGCGCCGCTCTGCTTCCTTTAATTAGGATCACAGTGAAAGGCAGCAGTACCTAGATTCTTTTAGCCACGTCACTCCGTGCTGTTGAAGTCAGGAACTATTAGCAAGATATAAAGAATGATGTGATGATTTAAAGTCACCACTCCTTCATACCGGGGGGCTTGCACGGTGCTGACATAGTCAGACTTTAATCTGGACCGTTTAGATCTTTTAGTCCGGATGCCCTTCCTGCCGACTTCCAGTGACACTTTTGAGACTCGACCTCTGCATCAATAGATTGCTAGACCAAGCACTTAACCATTGTGCCACGGAGACGGGCAAGATACGTGGTATTGATTGTTTATCGTCGCCTTATTCAGAGAACTTATAGTTTTCATGAAGATAGAATACGAACACAATTCTCATGTCTTGCCGGTGACATAAGCTAACAAATGACTTCAAGTCACGGTAAGGCCCACACCCACATATCAAGCAGCAAGCACACATTCATCAGCTGAACTGTAAATTCCTTTACACTTCACATGATGTCATTTCTTTATACTAATCATCTATGCGCATTATCAATGAAGAATTGTGATAATCATGCATCTAATGTGGCAAACAGCATGTATTTTATTTCGGCTGAATACTTTCATCAATAATTCACAGAATCTGACACTCCACGATTTGATATTCCTCCAACTGTTGAACATTATATAAAGAATATTCCTTGTTTATACTCGGAAGCACATTCGGCGACACGCCTCTGGTCCATGTGCCCGAGTTCCATTTATCCCACTTTCGTTCTTTTATGCTGAGTGTCTATCAATAATGCAAAGTGTCTTAGTTTTGACCCGACCTAAACTCCGAAATTCTCCCGGACGCAGAGCGAACACTACCACAAGGCTGAGTACACCGGCATATGCACGTACGTGCATCATTGTAAAGTTAAGCATTATAAATGAGATAAGACAAAAATTGCGCTTGATTAGTGAGAACGAAGTAACATTATATTTATTTCTTAAGTGAATTATAGCGCAACATGCCTTGACATCCGAGGACGCTGCTTTTGTCCTACAGGGTCTCGTTAGGAAGATTCATGCAGGCTCAGACTAGCTTCTGGAATAGCTGAGCAGGCGGGTGACTGAACTACGGCTCTGCTGTGTTTAGTTATCATAGCTTTGCTGTTTGGCTGATCATGAACCACAGGATGATAGGAGCTGTGGGCTAATAGATTTGTACAATGTTGCCTGGTCTGAACAATTTCAGCACGAAAAGATTTTGAATTGCTCAGATGTGTGATGTATTTTTCAAATATGTATTCTTCAGTCTCTCATTTTATGAATATTTTATCGAATATTATTTTATACATATAAATAATTGAAATTGCTCCTTTGACACGCAAAAATTGAAAATTATTTAGATCATGTATGTATTCGCCAATCTGACCTTCTCAAATGATGCAATGCAGTATTTTGTTTTAATACTAACTAATACATCATTAAAATTATCAAAGATATCTCCAATAGGGTCCTACATTCTTATACCTATCCAATAGAAATATAAACCAGCAAAAAGAAGTTAATGGCACAACAATTATGTCAATAACTGAAGCTGTGGTATTCTAGCTTTGTTCAACTCTCGCTTATTATTGATTGTCTTTTCTGGATTTAATTTTGATATTTGCACTGACCTTGAGAGCTGTCTTGCCATTAGCGTTTTGACATCTTCCTGTCATACTCATTCTAAAGCACCAAGGCATAGAAACTTTGACTTATATGAGAAGACCAGATTGGCGAATATATATGATCAAAATAATTTTTGCGCGTCGAAGGATCAATTTCAATTTTAAGATAATATCCGATAATACCATCGAATGCCTTGTTGCTTCGGCACACAATTTGAGTCCAAAATGAATATTTTTACGAATGGCATGTGCACGAAGATATCATCAATGGAGAGAAGAGACATTTATCTCAACAATTCATGTAAAAATGACATAAATCAAAACTGAGAGGCGTGTTCTTTGCATTAAAGGCTCAGAAAAATCCATTTGAACGAATGCAATTTTTCAAGTAACAATTTTTATCAATGAATGAACATCAAACGAATCTAAATCTTCCTATTGGCTCTGGTATCAGGAATGTTAATTAATATTTACGTTTGATTGATAAACAATTCGACAGAACCTACATGTCTGCAGCACTGACTCTCAGGTTATCTTGTCTGCAATTTCCATCTGTCTCCTTTATAGGCTCGCAAACTTGAGGAGAAGGTAATGTCCGTATTTCCCATGCATTCCTGAATCTCAGAAATATGCTGGACTGGGATTAGTACCGATCTGATTATCATGTGATTTGATGCAACATTCACTCGTGCAATAATCCACTGCATTCTGCTACTCCCCACACCCTATCTACATCTCCCTCCCTTTCCTTTACAGTTACTAGAAGCCTCTTCCATGCCATATCTCTTAATTTCTATCTTTTTTTCTTCTCGTTTTCTCGCTGTCCTCTGATTCTACAAGTTGGAAGACTCCAACTTCTCCTTCACTTTGTCTTAAACTCTGTGTAGCTCAGTTGGTAAAGCGACAACACTAATGGCAGTTAGTACGCAAGGACCTGGGTTCGAGACTGATTACTTGGGGGAAGTACCATCGCTTCTCAGGAAGGTTTGAAAGGTTATACTAGTCATAGCAAGGTGGGAAATGCTATTCAGTGGAGACTTTATCGTGCCTTGCGTTATACGAGCGCAGTTAGGAATAAAAGATCGATCATCGAGTAAGAAATTCCCGTGGCAGAGGGCGTCTTGACAATGAGTGGAAGGAGATTATAGATTCTGTGTTGATATCATTATCACTATCATTGAAGAAACAGGAGTCAATTAGAAGTCCAATCTGTCATATTTCGCTACTAATCGCAGATCTGCTGCTCCCTGAGGAGGCGAGCTTGTTCTAAAAAATCATCTATGGTTTGAAATTTTGCATCTTTGTAATGATCTGTTGAATCTGCATGAATTATAAATGAATGGATTGTATCGAATTAATTTCTGTTTATCAAATCGATTAAAGATTTCAAAACTATTTCTTAATAATTTTTGTGAGTTTCATTTTGAATAGATGTCTGAAAATAAACATCTTCATTTATCATACTTTTGTCCTCCTGTGTCTGATGGAACAAGGAGGCTGATCAACAGAATGAAACCTCCACGGCTGGTCAACATTCGCGAACTCTTCTATAAAGGGTTGATGAAAGCGGGAAAGTCAAGAGAATAGCGATCTCACATTCCTTATGAGTGCTCGTCATGTTACGGTGTAGATAAAGAACATAGCCGTCTGTATCTTCCTGGGAAATGAGAACAAATTTTGAAAGGGAGTAGGTCAGGCGAATCAGCATGAGTGATTTCAAGGAGAGATCACAGAACCGACTGCGGGGATGTAAGCAAGTGAAGTTCAAACCATAGTGCTTGTTGCATGTAGGAACACAAGGAATGGTTTAATCACTGATACAACCACCCAACGCGACAACAAAGCAACTACTCAAAGGCACTGTCACTTCGTTGGCCCCTGCATCACACACAGACAAAACATCCGAGTATGTTCATGTACTTCTGTCTATGAAGCTAAGCATACTTCGATTTGGCAAGCCTCATAATGTCGGCAAACACAGGCATTTTTGCCAATTTGATCCTGATGTTACCACATTCTCGCATACATCGCCGATAAGAAGCATGATAATAACACACACATACGATCGGAAATGACCTGAAGACATTGCATGCCAAAAATTATGACTCTAGACTCAGTAGGTTCCTCTTAACGAGAGAAAACATATAAAGTTCCATTTCAATTAAACTCGCAGACGCTGAGATTCGTAGTAGGCATAAGATGTACGTCATTCTGTGAAAGCCTCATTTTCGTCCTCGTTCCCTGCAGAAACTCGTTCTGGCTGCCGGACAGATGATGATTTATGGCATAAGGGTAGCTGTCCAATAGGGCTCTTACTGCCTTTACATCTAATTTCTACCCATTCACTGCTGAATCGTCTGATGTTTCAGAATCCGGTAGGGAATCGAGCCCAAAACTTTCGACACCAAGAGCCAATGCGCTTACCACTGAGCTACCACATCTATCCTAGGGATGGTGTTCCAATTATCAACAGAAGCGAATTCGTAATTTAGTAACAGTCCTTGAGTAAAAGTTTCCTGTTTAGAGAAATAAGGTTTTTACCAACACAACATGGTCTCATGTCATTGATTTGGATCATTTCAACTTTCTTAACCATATCCCGTCTGTCTTCATTAAATCCATCGTAGATCCCAGATCATCTTCCTCATTTCACGATTACATTTCATTAAAAAAATGATTCCCTTAACATAATTTGTAAATAAATAAAGACACCAAATTCATTTTGATAAAATTAAAAACTAATTTCTTGCACAACACATTTCGTCTTATCTTATTCAAGTGCAAACATGGACTGAATGCAAAATACAAAATCTGAAATCATGTACTTCTACAGTAACTTCTATCGGTTGATGACCGGTCCTGTGATCATGAAAACACTTCCATTTCAAAATATGCGGATGACTTTCTTTTTCTACATTTCATTCGAAAATCTACAGAGGATAAACTTCAATCTGAATAGAATAATTTGATTGACTGTTCTCGTTCAATATCTCTACCTATAATACAGTATATTCGAAATGCTTAGTTATGGATGTAATTGCAAAATCTGGATTATTTAACAATAACTCTTATTTGTGTTTCAATGACTGCATTTTGCAAAAAGTGAACTGCTTCTCCTATCCAGGAGTTACTTTATTGTCTGATCTAAAATTGAACAAGCATTTTCAGAACAGTGTAAGTAAAGCGTCACGGAGAATATTGATTGTTCGCAACCTCCGAAGGGCTGGTCGTAATATAAATATTATATGGAAATGTTATCTGACGTTTATCCGTTCAGTTTTACTATATTCCTTCCCACGTTTTTGTAATCCCCCACAGTACTTGTTGAATGACTTTGCAAGTGTTGAACGAAGAGTATGTCGCATTATTGGTATAAATAATACAGATCATGAATCTCTTACAGTTGCCGGTCATAGGGCGTGTGAGAAGCTATTCCTTTCAATTGTGAAAAATGATAATCCCTTGTTGAGAGACATGTTTATTGAAAGAAATTCACGACTGACTCGCTCCTCCGCCACCTTTATGCTCCGCTTTCATAGACAACTCGCTTTTGAAATTCTTCTATGAAATTTTGTAGGTAGCTCCATTTTTATTTCTGTATCAGAATTATAATTATTATTATTCTCTTTTGGAACCATTGTTTGACTTACATACTGTTCTCCATATTGTCATCGCATCTTGTGTGTAACATTCACAGAATCTTGTAGTAGTGAATGAATAAAGAAATTATCATTATTATGAAGCTATGAGCAAATTGAGAGCATGCAAACCTATGATCTATCAGACTTAAGAGATATGAACTAATAACAGTTGATATCAACTATAATTTATTTACTCAATTGTTATTAGTTCATATCTCTTAAGTCTGATAGATCATAGGTTTGCATGCTCTCAATTTGTTCAAAGATTTATTGCTGTAGAAGCATATGATTTCAGACTATGTATTTTACATTCAGTCCATGTTTGTACTTGAATAAGAGTGTACGAAATGAATTTGTGCAAGAAATTAGTTCTTAATTTTATCAAAATGAATTTGGTGACTTTATTTATTTATAGATTATGTTTCAGCTATCATTTGCTCATCTAACGCCATCTATTTTGCTCATTTTCGCATTTCATCTTAATATTGTTTCATATTTGCTTTCTACTCTTCGCGTCTTATCTCTTGATATATCAGCAGCATTCCTACCAGTAGAATTAACAGCCTCGCACATTTGTCTTGACGTTTTAACACTCATCGCTGTCTCTATAAAAAAATTATCACTTTATTCTCTACATATCGGAATTTTATCACTGTTGGATTATTAACCATGTTGAAGATTTCGTGTTTTATAGAATTGTAATTTTCGTTCTTATTGATCCATGTAAGATATTGTCTTTTCGAGGATAAATAGTCAACAATATGAAGTATTCATTGTCAGATCGTTTCGAGGATCAACTTTGTTCTTGCGTGTAACACTGACTGTAGTGATGAATCCTATTATCGATGCGCTGACTGTAATGATGATCAAATAGCTTCATGAAGAGATGTTCAGTGATGGGATCTAGGGGCAACTGGTACCCTCACAGAACTAGATTGTTTAATTCCTTAAGTTTGCTAGAAGTGAAGACTAATTGAAAACGATAGCACATGCTGAAACTTAGTGGGTAAGAAGGAATTCCAAATACCTTACAGAGACAAGTATAACCGTAGTGCGACGCTCGCGGATGGCTGTGAATTCCTCCAAAATGCTTCGGTTGCCACGATTCCTTCAGCTTCGAAGAATTCAGATCATTGCGCACAAGTTTTCTCGTCAATTTAGTTCATTCCATCTCTTCGAAGGATTTATCAATGAATGGCACTGTGACAGCGAAGTGTGACCGAACGAAGAACTCGATGTGTGTGACACGCAAGCCATTGGCTGCTGTCTGAGGCTCACTGCTTATTCAGTGACGTCTTATTGTTTGATCGTAAATCGTGTGTGGTGTGTGCTATTTCAATATCGCATACGAGACATGACACTGCCATTCTAGGAAGCGATGACTAGGAGGAACGAGCAGTCTAATTCTGTGTGCACCCTTCTTACACCAGAGGTCTTGAAAGACATGGAGGTTGAGATATATTCTATCCCTTCTTTTACTGTCACTGAACAAATGCAAAGAAGCATTGAAATGAACTAGAAGATACTTACATTAGTGCTGGCGAGTTACCCATGAGTATCGAAGTTAGTGGTAATCGGGAAGTCTCAGATGACCTTGTGGTTTTGCCGCGCGAATGGTTGACAAGGAATGCGCGCTTTGATATAAATATCTAACTTTGATGCTATTTTAGATGGTGATGAATAAATGTAGCGAATCATCAGTCAGTATTACATTGGATGACCCTTGAAATGACGGACAATATTTACCAAACTTCTTAAAACATTCTCCTTATTCATTTCCTTCTACAATCTTCCCCCATTTCTTCATTATAACCTTGATTTTGGGAATCGTGCACAGTTGAAATGTCGCTTCCGTTTCGATAACAAGATTCTTTTGATCAATGAGATATCATCGAAGTTGACTGTAATTTCTCCCCTTAACCTGGAAACCGAGGTGGTGACGAGATTTGATGTTAAAATAATGTCTTTGATTAGCTACGGTCGACTGAGCTGCTGTCCTGCGTGAGTTGATGTGTTGAGAAGTTGATTCCAAGGCTGTAAAATCACAAATTGAGAAATTTTATGGGATAGAATTTGTTCAGTAGTAAATGCGGAATGTCAATTAATTCGAAGCTTTTTCACTTGTAAGTTGGCATATTCTTAGGCCTATGCTGCTGTTGTGATGGTCTGATATGCTGTACTTGAATAACATCCTGCATTTCAAATATAGGATAATTACCAAATGATAGTAACCCACACAGAAGTAGTATAGGCGTGAAAACATCATAATTGCAATTTCAAAGACTGGGATATCCCACTGGCAAAATAATGTATATTTGAAGATCAAACAACATAGAAGTTCACGACCATTGTGAAATCGTTGATATTTTCATCATAGCGCAGATACGATTGGCAGCAAAACGCTTGATTATGCAATTCCTCGTTTTTTCACTATTGATGCATTTATTCACTATTTGAATGGTATGGATAGGCAGTTGGTACAGATGATAAATTAAACAACATACCAGCTAGAACCTCCTTGCGATGATGGCTAAATTGGGACGTTTTCAGCGCATAAAAAGGGTTTATGATCGAAAATTGTTGCTAGTAATAATATACTCAAGAGCTGAAGCTGAGAAGGTGTCAATGATTTTATTTCAATATCTCAATGCTTTCTTACTGTTATCTATGTGCTATCATCATTCTCATCGTCTGTATCTACATGAATATAATCACAGGTGATTTCCATTTAGGGCCATTTCTAAATTTTATCAAACATATTCCGTCTTTCAATTTGTTATACTGACGGAGGCTGAGCAGACGAAAATGTGGTTGATGATAATTGCATTTAGCATATCTGTAAATGACTCAAGGATTCCGTAGCAAGGCTTTTGGTTTTTATTTCATTTTGAAAGCCCACATTGGTTCACTTTTTGAACAATTTGCATGTTCAGCCGCAAATCCTTCGCAACATCATTAAGAGAAAATGTTGATGACAACAGCGTATGAGTGCATCTGATACGCCAAAGGTTTTATCAACTAGCACATCTTTTCTCCAACATGTTGAATGCGAATTGACTGCTACTGTGAATTTGTTATTGGACTTATTTTCACATGATCACTACAGAAATGCACAATCACATTAGAAACTGTACATGTTGATGAGAATATTTCTGTATCGAGGCGTGTAACTCACTCATCCATATCATTGATTAAACATTGAATGCTACGTGTAGCCTCCATGGAAGCGTCAAATGACGAATTGGAATGTCTGAGATCATGATGGATGACAACGTCACCTGTGACTGTATCATCCTGCCGTGCAGAATGTTCACATGCCGGTGTTTATACTATTCAGTGATCTATATTGACCAGAGCGCGCGGTAAATAGTTCCAATAGTGATTAACGCGTCGAGGTACGTTCTCCTTCAATGGATAAATTGCCTATTGATCTGATGAACATTGGAGGTTTGTTTATGAGAGAAGCGGTGAAACGTATTTTTACCTTTTTTTAGTAAATATGATTAATAGATGTTGGTTCAAGAGATTGCAGGTTGAATTTTACAATTTCGCTTGAGATATCTTTAAAGCGGAACACCAGGTGATTAATACTTCAAAGTTATCGCTCTTTTTTTCATTGAATTTTATGGATAAACGATTTTATTTGAACCATTATTGTTTTTGGTTAGAAATCGAATTTATGTTACTTCCTGCATCGATGTTATAAATTATATTCATATCTGATTCATCAAAAGTCACAATTTTTGCATAGTCGCATCAAATTTTAAAGAGTAATTAATATTCCATGTAGGCGTTTCATTCTGTTGTTAAGGAGATCCGAGTTCAGTGATGGCATGCAGGAAGTCACGGCTGCTCGAGACGTGACGATGTATGCATTTCCAGCAGTAAGATTTCGATTCCAAAAATGCTATTGCAATATGCAGCCAGCACAGATGCATTCCTATTGTTTTTTTTGTATTTTATGTTTTATCGGCTTTTTCACTGCAAGGTATCGTTTAATACTAAATGTATCATTGCCTACACGTTCATTAAAAAATGCAGAGCTATGTAATGTCATTCTCACTTCTTCATGTGAGATCCGATCTTGAGGGGAGTCCGGCGTGCCATATTTGAGTGTATAATAGTACTTACCATGCTCACGAGGTGAAGGAGGCTGTGTCCAATATCGCAATAGCATATTGGTATAGCAGCGTATGGATTCGTCACTTACACCCACAGTTTTAAATATTTTGTTTATCTGCTTCGGTTTTCTAGAAGTGTGATTAATACGAAATCGACGGAACATCGAGGAACCTATTAAGTGGGCAAAAAGGAATTCTTAATACCTTACAGAGATAGGAAAAAAAGTCGTGCGTCGCTTGAGGATTAATGTTAGTTCAAGCAAAATGCTTCGATTGCCAAAATTCAGATCATTGCGCACATGTTTTCTCCATAATATTGGTCCCTCCGATCATAAGTAAAAAAAAGCAGGCGTACGAAAATTAGTTTACTTGATGATCTCACCATCCTTACTTCATAGTGCATACGCTGAATCGAATGTTAGCCAAGATGTGTGTTTTGGTCTGTGCAAAGTGATATCACAGCACTCACGCATCTCTCACTGGCTCTGGTGTCCTCTGCTGACAGCTTGTTGTTTGCCATTTCCAATAGCAAGCGATACACGAATTATCGATTCGAGAAGGAGCAAGATGTCTAATTCTGTGATGTGCCATTTCGATATTAAGGTTACATATAACTCTTCCTTTCTAGGAAACCGAAGCGCGCGCAGATGAATCTAATTCTGTGTTCCCTGGTGACAGAGTCCTGTGCCTTCATAGTTGTCATTTCCTGCTGACGGAGTCGTGAACCATTATGTCTTCTCTAGTTATCCTTACTTTCACACCTTTACGAATGACTGTCTTACGGAGATCATAGTGAAAACAATGTCCTGTGAATGGTATTGTCAATGATGCGCATTTGTCATCATTTAGATCTGTACATTTGGGAATAATCCTTTAATTGAATTGTTGCTAATAATGGTCGGGATTGCTGAATTGTGTAGATCTTGATTCCGTGTGTTGTCTTGTGGCTGAGGAGTCGACCGTAGCTTAATAATCGCATGTAGTTCACCTTCTCCGCCGTTTGCATCTTCATTGAGACGCTGGTGGCATGTGTTGGGAGCATGAACCCTTGGCATTGTGTACGGAACCTGAACTCACTTTCTCTCTTGCAGATCATTCGATTGGAAGGACAAGTGAAGAGGTACAAGGTCATCGCCGATAACTGCGAAAGACAAGAAGAAGAACTCAAAGCAGAGAAACGAAAACAACAACGAGATGTAAGTGAGAGATTAGAAGCGATCATTGCGGCGAAGTTAATGCGAAGGTATTACGTGAACAAGTATTTTCTAGAATCAAAGACGGCATCGATATATGCATCCTTGCTTTGACACCGCCCATACTGTTGTACATGCATCTTGCAGGGTAATTGAAGAGTTTTATAGTGAAAAGAGATGAAAACAATAAATTTGATGAACAGTCCGAAGCTGAAGAAATGTTTTGGTTCGTTGGTAGTTCCTTTCGATAGTTAGATTTGCACGAGATTTTGAATGTAGTGATGATAATTAGTGAAATTTCATGATCATGCAGCACCATTGTCAACTGATGTAGAGATATTGCCTATTTTACGACTCTCATATGACGAAATAAATGTGTTTGAATGCTTCTACGTTGTATTACACAGGCAGTTGAAAGGACAAAATGTATTCACTCCAAATCTATCGACTTTACTAATCACAGTTTAGAATTTCAAAGAACTGAACGTGATAATTTGAATGGTTTTTACAAATCACTCATCTGTCGGAGAATTCGGGGTTTTCCATCAGTGACTATAAAATCAATTCAGTTTGAACATATCGCTTTTTTATCAATGTTCTAGCCTTGTCAAATCATGCTGACAAATGTTAGTCATGTATTTACGTGTTTGAAAATAGTGGAACCTCCTATCTGTAAACTTGAATTTCTCAAATACGACAGCGAATTTGTGGAATCTGAGCCCAGATTTGTGATCATGAGGCTGAAATTGATATAGTAGTTGTTCCGAATAGAATCTCGTTGTAATAAATAATGGTTCCGTTGGGTGGATCCGCCAACTTCACACACGTCATGTATATTAGGGGTGGGTCGATGTGACAAAATGTCAATATGTGACATTTTTTCATCTCAAAATAAAATGCGATATAATGTGTATTTTCATTGTTAGTGTGACAAAATGTGACAAATTTAAATAACCAGAAAACAATTTGACAAAAGTGATGTTTTTGCGGTGGTATGACATAGTATAATGAGGTTTAAACTCACAGAGGAGCATCAACTTCGTCTGAGTGAAATAGCGACAACTTTTTTCTTTGACTTTGATTAGTACTCGGAATATGTAAGATAGATATGCTTCTCTGTGCTCCCATTGGTGACTTGCACTTTCGCCAGGTAAATCGTGATGCTACTCGTTCGCTTGTTTAAAGTTGACTTTGAGCTTGATGGCCCAATCGCAACATTCATTCCATGTGGTCATACGTTTTTCGATTGTCATTTCCAGATCGCAGTATTCCTTGCGAAGTTGTAGATCTGATAATGCACACAATCCAAGGAAAATAACAATTGTAACAAAACTCGGTGTGATATTTCTTCACTGAAAACAGAATTACGGGTAAAAGTGCTCTTTTTTATGCGAATTTATATTGTCTGTGAATTCATTTTGTTGAATTTATTCCGAATGCGTGCTTATTGTTTACCATCAAAATGAATTCAAGACATTAAAAATAATCATAATTGCAATAAGACCACAACGTTTGAGTGTGCTTTTTCACTTAAAGCAAAAATAAAGGTGTTAAGGTCTTACCCATGGTTTGTTTCGCTGTTGCCACAAATCTCGGGAAAACTGTTAGAAATCTTAAATGTCAGTTTCTATGAAACTCCTTATATGACAAAGAGTAGTAATAATAAATTAAAGGTTTCTCGATCTTGTCCCATTATAACGCTGCTTGATATGCATTCATCGATAGGGCAGCAAAAATGGCAATTTCGATAGCTGCCAATTTCCTGGACATAATGTGTCAAATTTTGTACATATGTTTCCATCAGCATGTGACAAAATATGACATTTATGTCAATGGGCATGTGACAAAACGTGACATGGACACTCATCGATGTGTGACAAAATGTGACAAATCTTGAATATCACAGATCCAAGTGGGGTATATTGATTTACCCCACCCCTGGTAATTGATTTACAAAAATTGTCGAATTCAAATTAATATCATTATAATATATACAGAAAAATACTCGATTACCGATTTTCTGTACAAGATTTCCTGTTTTAGACACGATAGCAGTTCATTTTGTTTCTTGTCGATTGATTTCGCCGTTCTTTTCATTTATGATAGTCTTATTTGATGCTTTACTCATTCACGTAGAGGTGGACAGATATTTCTGTCTCGGCTGTCAAGAGGTGACACAAACATTCCTGACATGCAATGCGTGGGAGTTTTTTCTTTCCCCACGCTCTATTCCAGCTTCGGATCTTCACAGAGCAGAAGCATGTCTACTGTCGTTATTATATTAGCATATTTACAGTATTAGCTTGTCTACTGAGCTGTTATGTTCGTGGAGATGAGGCCCTTCCACCTAAATGATTCCTTTGTTTGCTGTCAAATTTGAATGAATTCTTCACGTCCTGATCGCTATGTCGTTATCCGCTGAGGCACCGGACCCAACATAATGTGAAGTAAACGATAGTTGTTGTTGGACATCAATGCGAATGTTCCCCTCGCATGATTGGTCATTTAGTCATCGCCTGATGCCGTTTTCAGTCAGCCATTGAAGACATCGGTAGGTGACAGTGAGATCTTTGACTTGAGTTTTCTCTGTGATAAAGTCATCAAATGGAAACATCGTCCAAATGGTCTACCTTTTCCCGACTACACTGTGCGCATGTTACTCGTCATCAGGAAAGTTCTCCTTGTGGACTTGGGAGGGCGGTCTGTGTGTGAAGTTCTATGTTCGCATGCGCCCTCTGCATCACTGACTCCTGGCAATTCATCACAACGATTCTTTACCACTCTGAAGCACTGCAGTTGAAAGTAACGAAATGAAATCATTGATCTTCTTCTGATATTGCTTAGATCAACACATGGACACTCTTTCACTCTCTACTAGTACATGTAGATATCTCAACTATCTGAACTGCAATCTTATGCAGAGAAAGTTATCAACCTTATTGCCCAAATTTCCGGTTCCGATATTCATATCATGTCTTGTAGTACACATGGTGGTGATAATCAGTCTGTGATCGATGTGACCCACAAGACAATACCCAAGATATCAAACGCTGCGTATCTTCACGTGATCGCGACATCCGCATCAAAGTTCATTGCACACGACACCAATAAGACTCCCGTATTGATCATCACGATTATTGTAATCTATAATAAAACTATTTCATATTAGTTTTGTCCTTTCATAATTCAAATGCACCAATTATGAGAAAAAAGAAAACCACGTATGGCCTTTTCTTTTTTCTCATAATTGGTGCATTTGAATTATGAAATCACTGTGATCAATCGCTTACCATAGTTTTTTCCTGCTATGCATTCAGTTATAAATTCATAGCTATAACCTATAACTAGACTAAAAGTGACAATGCCATTGATTACGGACAAGTATTACCAATCAAGTTGATACGAGGGGGAGCTGGGTTCATTCTAAACGAACATTCGCATCTTTTCTATAGTTTCTATAATAATCCCCTGGACCCTGTTACGGAATCCGTCAAGTACTCTCTATAATCCGCGCTCCCTTGGAATATTTATTGATGTGTGAGTGTTGTTGGCACTCCATGATGATCAGATGTTGGTCTGATAAATAAAACTGCATTATATTGACGTTTCTTCTAACGAACCTGTTCTCAGGTGAACGTCACTTGTGAGGAGTAGGCCGAAATGAGACAGTATCGGGTGACGAATGCCCCGCTATACTGATGCCGTTGATTTCGAGGATGCCATGGCCAACAATTAGACGAGGCTGACCGAATTGCGAGGATGCCGAAATTCGAGGATGCCATGGCCAACAATTAGACGAGGCTGACCGAATTGCGAGGATGCCGAAATTCGAGGATGCCATGGCCAACAATTAGACGAGGCTGACCGAATTGCATGTATAGATAAAAGATACAATATGAAGATTCCATCCCGATGTTACCAGTTGATGCTTAGTATTGCATGTATTGCATTAACAGTAAGAATGAGTAGTGTTACAAGTCTTAAGATTTCGATTGTTTACACTTATTGGGCCAAAGCTGATCAATTTTAATTCGTTGTCACGAGAAAGCTCCATTGAGTTCTCTTAAGAACTGATTAATCCAATGGCTACAGTGGCATTGCATCTGTACACTTGAGGATTGGAGAACGCCATCAGTCCTCATTTACTTCAATTAATAATTTGAATTAGTAAGCATTATATTATATTATAGATGGCTTCTGGAATGATTTCCATCATCGTGAGAATGTGATGTAGGTATTCGATCAGACACTGGCTGTGATTAAGAGCCGATCAGTGGAAAATTTTTAGTAGAAATGTCACAATCAAGAATTGTGTGGACGTTTTCGAAAGAATCAGAATCCCGTCGTGTCCAAACCACATGCGATGTGGACACGTGGTAGTCCTACAAAATTAAAAACCTGCAAACAGAACAGGAGTAGGCCTAGTCTACCACATCTGTTTGTCTCTTTTTGGAATAAAGAAACCATGCTTGGTTCCATCCAATGTCCCTGCTCGGGGAAAAAGCAACACAAAGCCGATCACCATCCATGAGTACATACAACAGCATCTGGTTAGGATGCTGCGGACAAATACCTTCAAGATTTCAAAATCTGCAATCCAAAAGGCAACGATGGTCCTATACTATAGGAGAAGGGAGCATAATTTACAACTTGGGCCAGCAGATTACATGGATAGCATTTTTTTCTTCTTCAAATAACTCGAGTAGACCATATCAACTTTTTCAAGCCTATACAGGCTAAGCATCTGCAATTGGCGGCGATAATCCATGCATAAACGAAGAATCTCTTCAACTCCCTTGAATACGACATCATGCACGCATATTAGTATAGCCAGTGCAGATTTCAAGAGAAGACAGAAAATCATATTTTCTTCGTCCCCAGTGTCTCAATTAGCCACAGCAGTGCCGTATGAACATAGTCCACATGCAATGCACGCAGTGATTATGATTGAATTCAGCTTGCTTAATGATAATGATATAACCTCCAGATTTATATTGACCGCACCATTGGCCGTTTCTAAACATTAGTGTGCCTTAAAGTTTATGATTATATGAAATTGAGTCGTTTACTTTGCATCAAAAAGTGATAATAATACATTGGAGCAGTGGGGGGTGCAGGTGGAGCAAATTTTTTCAAGGGCAAGACAACCGTTGAACAAGCAACTGCACGCTGTGATGCTTGAAATGACACTGAGGGCAATGAAATAATCATGATAGTGTTATTCTAGTTTTTTAGAAATCAAGAACTGGTAGTTAGGCTATCTGATAGACAATGATGATTATTGACATCCTTTGTTAGACAATATGAAATGTCTAACACTTATGCCTGATCACTCTCCAATGACAATGATTCTGTGACAACTGGTAAAAAGACATTTCATAGAAACATTGAATCATTTGAGCAACTTTGTGAGACGATTTGTCGCAAACTCTGCGATTTTGGTCGCGTGGCAGTCATTGCAGTTTTCGCAGTCCGGCGTGAAAAATGTGACTCGGCACGAAAAAGTTATTTGTGCTTGTCATGCCCTCAATTTTATGTAATCACTTTTCAAAATTTTAATTAAACGCGCCAATTCTGTTGCCAGAACGACGTCTGCCATCTTGTCACTCTTGTCAAATACTTGTACTGGTAAATGCTGCCTTGCAGTTGTGAAAATCTTCGATGTAGTGTAGAACTCAAATCTTGAACTGCGGAATTTAGGTTCAGGTTGTTATCGGTGGTGGGTTCTATTCGAGAAATACGGTATGTCATAAAGTTTCGTTATACGGAATGCCCATGTAGAACATTTGACTATTCGAAACCACAAATCTTCATCTGCCATCTTCCATATCTTGTTCCTGTATTTTGCGTGGATATAGAAATATTTCTGCCTCAGTTACTTCCCGGTGAGTTGAATGATAGAGAGAGACGGAAATGTCAATGAATTAGAATCAGGATACATTCACTCGACGATGGTAACTACACACTAGTCTTATCGTGAATAGGTTGACATGAGATGAGTTTATGATAGAATGCGCCGACTTTTCACCTATAACTTGCAAGTCTCACAACAGAGCCAGGTGAGATGACTTGTAAGGCATGTTTGCAAAGTTAAACATCACAAATCATGATTTCATCAAACCGATTGTCAGTGATGTCTTCTAAAGAAGCATTATTGTATCAGGCGTGAAGGTTGAAATGTGATACCACAAGGTGTCCTGTGCTGACTTTGAACGTCATTTTAAAGGCCGGATAATTACAGAAGTCGATACTCTCTGTCAGCCACGGTCTCTTCGGAAGTGCTCTCCGTGTCTTCTTCGTCAATTACTGAACAATCACGTTTCATAGAAACAGTAAATTATGGGGGTAACTCAAAAATGAAAATGATAGTGATCATGATTTTATTACAAAGCGGTGGCATTTTGTGACATCATCGGTAAGTTCCCCGATGTAATCACATGTAAGTTCATTTTCAAGCTTTTGATGCTTCATTTAGGATCAACCAAACTGGTTTAATCTGAAGCAGGGTTTATCAAAAATAAATTGCAATTAATGGTCTCCGTGTCACAGTGGTTAAGTACTTGGCCTAGCGATCTTTCGGTTCAGAGGTCGAGCCCCGAGAGTGTCATTGAAAGTCGTCAGGAAGAGCATCCGGACTAAAAGATCTCAACGCTCCAGATTAAAGTCTGACTGCGTCAGCAACGTCCAAGCGCTCAGTATGGGAGAGTAGTGACTTCAAACCATTTTTTCATTAACTTTGGTTAAGTAGTCAATTAGTTTTTATTGAAGCAGGAAGCAATCAATTGATTGCGATTATGCGATGACAGTAATTAATTAACTGCTGTAAATTTGTGTCATAAACCAATTGATAACAACTATTTATCATCTGAAAATGCTAATCTTTGAAAGTTATGGTTTAACGTCACTTGTCCTCCATACTGGGGCTTGGACGGTGCTGACACAGTCAGATTTTATTCTGTAGCGTTGTGGAACTTCTAGTTGGGATGCCTTTCCTGACGACTTCCAATGACCTCTCGAGGCTCGACCTCTGAACTGAAAGATTGCTAGGCCAAGCACTTAACCACTGTGCCATGGAGACCACGCTAAGGCAAACTCAACGTCAATGTTGTGAAACGACTGTCGCAAATTATGTCCGATCTTTCGTCGTATGATCGAGTCCCAAGTGTGCGCTTAGAAGGCGGAGGTAGTACTCACAGTCCGTCATGCTCTGAATTCTAAATATAAAATTTTGATTTTATGAACCAGTATTACAGCTTGAACCCTACTGACGTGAACGAAGCTTTTATCAACACTTGTGTTGGCAAATATTGCCCTGCAGTTGTACAAATCTTCGATGTAGTGTAGGACTTGTTTCTTTTTATCATAGTGAAAATTGACAGAATTCATGCAAGCAAGCGTGAATTAACATGATTAACATGTTAAAATAAATTAACATGACTAACAGTCACACGATGAAGAAGTCACGATACTTCTGTCACAGGCGGAGCGAAGATATGAAGGGAGAAAAAAGTATTTGATCTTAGCTCGACGGTTTCTGCACATTCTTCGCTAGGAATCCATTACAGCAAACCACGCTTTACTAACCCACCGATTATAAATCCACCCGCTGAAAGCATCCAAAGTAGTCTGGGACGGAATTTCTACATTAAAAATACATCTCTAACAATAACTCCACCACCCCGTTTCATAAATCCATGTATTCCCCAAAAAAGAATAACTCCACACTGTGGAGAAGAGAATCTTAGACTTCCAGAGTCGGAATTTTCGCTTCAACGTTGGCCTCAATTCAAACTCTGGGCTGCTACCAGTCTCGTCTCTCAAGCACTTGCGCTTGGAAGGAAGGAAGGCGTACGCGTGTAAAATGAAAAAGCTCGATGTCAACCAAGAACCTGATGTTCGTCAATCGCCTGTTGAATTGAATGAAGAGAAATTGTTGTCTGCAGATTGTGGTGGATCCAGAGGCAGAAGACAAACTGAGCAGTCTGATTCATGGCATTCTTCAAGTGAGAGAGAAGAAGCTGAAGTTAATGAAGAAAGTGATGTAGATGATGTGGAAGAGACTTCTCCTGAGCCTCGAACAGTTGCAGAAATGCGACAATACGGAATTCAAAGTACTGAAAACAGTAAAATGAACTCTTTTGTCACTCTTAAGAAAAGCATTAACAATGAATTGCGAAAGAAGTGCCCGTAGAATTAAACGACCATGGACAAATTTCTCCTGTTTCAAATTCAGAACATTTGCTGATTTTGCTATTGGCCTATATTCACATTGTACTTCGCTTGTTGGCAATTCAGAAGTTTTATGCTGATTTGAATAGTTTATTTAAGGCTGCCCCACCGACCCATGGCTTGCTAGAATGACGTTGTGCCCGGGTGGGATAAGGATATGGATCAACCGGGAACCCGGGCACGGGCTCGGTCATTACCCGACTTTTTCCATGCACGGTTATGGAGCAAGCACGGGCACGGCATTCGAAACCAATTTAACCATGCTTGGTTGCCGTGCCTAAAAAGCGTATGGCTCAACTACATTCATTATTCAATACTTAGTAGATTGTAGCAATTTACCTGTTAAGAGAATGTTTACCTGTTCCTTTTCATTATAAAATTGCTTGTAGGACTAAACTTAGACGAATTTAACTTAGAGCCAGTTAGAGGGGTACCTAGTTTAAAAATCGATCTCTAATTAGATTGTTGTGTGATCTTAATCATAGAAGGCCCTGACGCAAATTGATGATGGAAGGGAGTTTCAGTAGGTCAATCTAAATTCAAGAAATTTGTATTAGAGGCTAGAATAGGGAGCGCAACCGAAATGTCTGTAATCTCCAGAAAAAAACACATGTCTGATAAGAGCATTAGTCAAAATCTGACTACGAGAAGCCAAGCCGGGTTTCTGGTCATGAACTATTCGCTTACATGGTTAACTGGACGTGAATACGGATCGGGTCTAGTGATCACACGGGTACCCGGTCACGGCACGGTCCGATTAGAAATTCAAACAACTAACCCGGGGCACGGGTACGGTTAGAAATTCAAACAACTAACCCGGGGCACGGGTACGGTTACCGCTACAAAATCAAGCACGGTTGATCCCTAGGTAGGGATGTGTTTTAAAGTAACTGTGGCAATCTTCAAGCAAAATTAAGCCTATAAGTCTGATGTTCCTCACCTAAGAGTATATGTGTCTGTTGTACACTTTCTATCGATGACCATCTAATACATGTCCTTTCCCATTGCAGCTGCGAGATGCTCACAATCGAATCGAAGATTTGAAAACGGACAATAATTCCCTTCAACGCAAGTTGGAAAAGCTGACAAGATCGGCTGGTATGGGCAACAGTGCGACCTTGTCACTAGCCGCCAAAACTCATAATCTGCATTCGAATGCTTGAAATCCTTCCTCGTTTCCTTGACCTTTCTCTTCCCTGAAGACGTTGAGTGATGTTGCTGCTGTTCAATTCTGTTTCATAAAATTACATCGGATGATTGCAACGGATTTGTGTAAAATGCTGAAGATAATTTAACAAAATTCTACACTCTTGGTCTTTTTTAATTGTGCTGATCAAATTAACTTCTTAATTTTCCAGCTTTATTGACTATTCACCGTTGCAATCATCTTAACAGTCAAAAACATGAGTCTATATGGGACTCTTATTCATAAGTTGTACATAGTGCGGAATAGTGTGCAGCAGTCTCATCGTCCTAGCGATTGTCCAATCTCATTTGAGGCGTTTCATGAGGTATATCATACTCTGTGATTTGAGATAAATCACTTGGTCAACACTTTCCCTTATTTTTGTAAGAAATACGTGGCTTTTCAACAGCTATGGGCGGTCATCCTCAGCCATTTGAGTGCGATGGTGTGTGGATTTGTTCCCTCAAGGTTCACGGACTAAATCATCGCATGTAGATCTAAAACGAGAAGATAAAATGGATATGCAATATATACTACTGGTAAAATCAATATCAGTAGATATGATGGATCGTAAAGTTGTAAGAGAGGATTGCAACATTGAGTCAAAAATTCTTACAGTTGCTTCTGCGAGCGATTTCCATGTCCTAACTTAGGAGGGATCCAAAGAGTCTCTTTCATCACTCTTCGCTTCCAAATTTTCACTTAGTTAATTCGTTGCGTAGTTCTCTTTTCTCTGGAACACTCTGTACATTCATCAGTCATAACCATCATGCGATAGGTAAATATAGCTCGATTTCATGTAATTGATTGATCACATAACTGATTGGATGTCAAGCTGTCGAGTTTCGTCACACAGTCGCTTCTATTCAGTTGCTTTGCAGTTCTAGGAATTCGTCTCTCTTCTTGTTGGACTTCAATTAGCTGATAGCCAATACTTCTGAGGAACGTATAGTGTTGATCACTCCACTTACTGTCTTGTTCCGTAAGAAGCGAATTGTTTTTCTCATTCCTTGGATCGATACCTGCCATAGTTTTCATACATTGTCCAGTATTCCATGATTCTTGTAGTTGGAGTCATGAATGTTCATCATGTGCCAAATATTATCTACCAGAACAGTCTCATGCACTTCCTCAAATTCCTCGTCACTTCTTTGTATGAAACGTAGGAGAGGGTAAATAGAACTTCGAATAATCAGCGAGTTAACTGACCTCATTTTCGTCGTTCTCCCGCCTTTGACATCCTGTCACAATGATGGCCAACGTATTATGCGTTTGCCTCCTAGGTGTCATTAACTCGTCTATCTGTTGCCTGTAAAGAAAGCGTCCTTTGTAATTGCTAACATTGACTCAAGCCTAAATATCTTTCCCATCTATGAATAACAAAGGACATTATGTCAATATTTCTAACTTTTATCTATACTTGTGAAGTTATTAATGGTGATGAAGCTTCTCAGCAAAATATCGTGTAATTTCAGAAGTACAGACTTGGTCTCAGCGTATGATATACCCAACAACTTGGACAGTCGTTTACAATACATAAATGTTTGACCAAAAACTATATTATCTATTGATCGCCGTCTGGGTTTCGGAGATTTACTATCTTGTTAGGTCTACGACTCTGATTTCTGTATTTCACATAATTCGGTGTTAATTTTTGAGGGGTCTCTAAGACCATAGGCAATTTGATTTGAGGCTTAGATGTTTCTTATCATTTGTGTATAGTTACTCGTGTTATGATAGGCTTAATCTCATGAGAACTGGTTGCTAGAAAGAGGAGACAAACTCCTATTGCACGTGTCAGTTTAAGTCATTTTAGATCTTGTGGAGGTTTGCAGTTTGTAAGATCGATGCTATGCGCTTAAGAAATAGGTTGTTGTTTTTGACATTCATTTTTTCAAAAATTACCTTGTCTTTTCTATTCAGTGTTTAAGATTTAGAATGCAATTCTCATTTCTCTTAGTCGTTTTCTATGGATTTAGTACTTGATTAGTTGATACTAGTTCAAATGAAATCCATAAATCGTGATAGGTGGTTTTGTTTATCAATTGATTCTAACATTTTCTCGTGTCTTGACTTTTCCCGCATTACTTCTCTCTACTGACATCCTACACGCAGCCGACTGGATGGGGTCGTAGTTTTATCGTCTTGAAAACTCCGAAACCCTGTCGTTGTTTTTTTATGGATTTGGTATACTCTTGTTCTATTAATCACAGACTGCTGCACACATATACCGTAAGATTATGTAACGAGCTTGTGTGTCAATTGTGCATTTCCAATCCCAGTCGTCTTAATCTCCTGACTTGTCTTGCATCGCTTTCGAGTATTTCAAATCTTGTCCCTGTTGCCGACATCCTTTTTTGCCACCAAGTAACAACAAGTCTTGGTCATGATGTACAATCTTTCCCCAACACAAGATAATTTCTTTTCACCTCTGGTGATAGTCAGTACTACTATGTTGTAACAGTTCAGGAGATACTCATGTCATTGTCGATTGCGAAGTAGATATGAGGTAACGCGGTGAGCGTTGATGGGATCATATTTGATAAGAAATGAATCGAAAATCTGACTTGAAACAAGTTGTTTTCTTCTTGAAGTATACTTGTTAATTTGGGAGAAATTATGATGAAAACGTTTGTGTGAAAAATGATTGCATACTTTTGTCTTAAAGTAGGACAGTCTTTATCGAAGAAATGCTAATCAAGGTGAACTAAATTAGGCACAATATCAAGATGAAGGTCACCAGATTTTCAAGCTCGGATGCATTAAAATATGTCGCTCACATTGGTAATTTACAGTGCATATCCAGTTTCATGGCCTGTGTTGCGGTGCTGATCTGGGTGTCATACGTCGATGGACGTCCTGTGCCTCAAGAATTAGGGCCGGCATGTGATTCTTCCGGTTTTTCAGCGATGAATTTGATGCCTCTCGTAAATCGAGAAAAAATAGGCGGATGGTCATAATGAGATTTTTCAGGAGGAAATGAAAAAAATCAAGGAAGTCTCTTGTTTTGTCCTTCAATTACAGAGAAATATAAATTTTCATTTAATGCTACGATCATTTTATTGAATAAACTTCTAATCGAGTGGAAAACTATGAAAGTTCTGTCGCTTAACTTGATTCAGTCCACTCAAAGTCCCCCAAACCTCCGTCAAAGCGTTTCAA
Organism: Prostheceraeus crozeri; assembly: GCA_907163375.1. Lineage (NCBI taxonomy): Eukaryota > Metazoa > Platyhelminthes > Polycladida > Euryleptidae > Prostheceraeus > Prostheceraeus crozeri. The sequence continues at coordinate 166,141 of CAJQUW010014373.1, forward strand.
AAGTTTTCTGGTGAAGTTTAAATTGCATGGTCATCTTTGCAATGGAAATGAATTGACAGCATAATTCGCTGACCAAGTTGCTGTGCGCATGAGCCGCGTAATTCCAACAATTAATTGTCAGAAGATATCGAGGGTCTTTGGCACATGTTTTTTCGATAAATAAATTGATGTGCATAGGCCTAGGCCTACTCTAGTGGAAAAAAGTTGCCCACTATCGTCAAAAGATAATTAGCTAAGAGGTGAAAAAGATTGTTTGGTCCAATTTCGGGTCTTTGTGATAACTAGCTCAAATAGCTAATGTGGAAATACGTTTTCCTATTTGCTTGAAGATGATTACATCTTAAAGGAAATTCAAGATCTTTGTTCTGTGAGCGACATTTACAAAAGTAACCGAAAAAGTGTGAAATGTTTTTGAAAAAGACGTGAACAGTTTCTTGTTTTCTTCTGTAATTGGTTAGTGGATCACGTAGCTATTATTGGCTGTGAATTTTTAGGTCAATTGATAGTTAAATGGTGGACCCATGACAAATTGCAATGTGCAATGAAAAGAATTTTTTGATGAAATGCTCCTGATGTATAAGATTAATTATTTGCATGAAGTTCATATAGTTAGGTATACTAGCAGCCTATAACTGCACAAGGCCTACAGGCCCTATATATATACGCCCCTGCCCCACAACTGTACGCTCCTGCCCCCATGTGCACTCCTGCCCCACTGACTCTCCTGCCCCACGTATGAGCTTTTGCGGAATATGATTGTGCATTGATATGTACTTTTGTGAAAGAAGTTCTATGGCTGTCAGCGCCTCCAAATGCCTGGTCCGACGATTGCTGTAGGCCCTGGTCCCTTCAATTTTCGTATTTAGAGTTAGCTTTTGCGGAATATGATCGTGCTGTGATATGTACTGATATGAATGAAGATATATGACAGTCAGAGCACCTCCAAATGCATGGTCCGTCCATTGCTGTAGGCCCTCAATTTTCGTATTTAGAGTTAGCTTTTGCGGAATATGATTGTGCATTAATATGTACTGATGTGAAAGAAGTGCTATGGCTGTCAGAGAACCTCCAAATGCCTGGTCCGACGATCGATTGCTGTAGGCCCTCAATTTTCGTATTTAGAGTTAGCTTTTGCGGAATATGATTGTGCATTGATATGTACTGATGTGAAAGAAGTGCTATGGCTGTCAGAGAACCTCCAAATGCCTGGTCCGACGATCGATTGCTGTAGGCCCTCAATTTTCATATTTAGAGTTAGCTTTTGCGGAATATGATTGTGCTGTGATATGTACTGATATGAATGAAGATATATGACAGTCAGAGCACCTCCAAATGCCTGGTCCGACGATTGTTGTAGGCCCTGGTCCCTTCATGTACAAGTGGGGCAGGAGAGTACAATTCTCGGTGGGGCAGGAGAGCACATTTCGTATTTATATATATATATATATATATATATATATATATATATACTTATATATATATATATATTGATATATATATATATATGAAAATATCAATATCAAAATGATAGGAGTCCGCATCCCTGGTATATTTACTAAATATAGCCTATGATACATCAATAGCACAAGACAAGGACAAAAAATGGATGGGGCCTAAATAAAAATGCTATAGATAGTAAATACCTACGTCATAACCTACGTGTATAGTTATGGCTGGCATACATCAAAAGGAAATATCGCTTAAAAAATAAAATTTTTTGGGCCTGCCCAAAATCAAAGTTACATTAATTGATCAAAATTATTCAAGTTGGGCCACCGAGAATTATAATGGCCCAATTTACATTTTTTTTATTTGTACCACAAAATTGGTGAGACTCACTTCATCAGATTTCTGAAATCCTACATAAGGCCTATCAGAATTTTCGGATGCGATTATTGCGATTGGTAGGCTCTATTCGGATGTTGTATAATGCCAATATTTAATCCTTACAAAACTGGTTCTGCTTCGAAGAAAATAGATTCTCTGGTACTTCTATTCTTCCCCCCCCCCACATTTCTGTTGTTAATTGACGTCAGTAAGTGTTGCATCGTCAACGATCTTCTCTTGCTCCTACGGGCAGTCTCACTAACGTGGCATAGCGTTGAGTGTGTAAAACTACTCTTATCTGACTTGTGGAGCATTAACAGCCTCAGAATTAAACAACTGCTCATCATTTGTCTGTAGACAACAATCACACGAAGTTCATGATCACAGCTGTATCTTGTATTCTAACTGAGTATCCAAGAGACCAATCCTTCACACAGAACAAGGAGGAGGTAGAATGAGTGTTTCCCAAAATCTGTGAAGCTCTCGCTTAACGGTAATAATGTCACATCCCAGCGAGTGGGAAAATGATCGATAGCGCACTTCAGTCGTTTATCGTCTCTCGGTCTCTTACTCGCTTGCATGCACTAAGGAGAGACAAAGATGAATGAATGAATGACAAGCACTTTTAAAGTCCGTAGCTTCATAGAGCAACATATCATTTATGAAATTTGCCAAGTCAGTCGGTCCATATTGCTCTGCATACAGATGCTCAAATGCACGAGGGGAAAACGAGGAATTATCATTTCACACATTTCCAAAAGATCCTAAAATTCGCAAGAAATGGGTAACTGCCGTTCATCGAAAAAATTTCCAACCATCGAACTACTCCGTATTGTGCAGTGAACATTTTACCCAAGACTTATTCGTCGAGCATGTGTCTGCAGTGGCGTAGCGTGTATAGTATTCACAGTATTCACTGAATATCTATTTATTTTCTGTATAAAGTTGCGAATCAATTCCATCGATTTTATGATAATTAGTAGACTGTTTTGCGGCTTAGTAATTCGGTTTGATTCCAAAGTAGCTATTGCAATAAGCAACGACCAGTATTAATCAGCGTTAATTTTGATTCACTTCTTGTTCTTGACGTCTCCTCAAACATTTAGCCAACAATGACACTTAAATAAAGTGCGTTATCGCAAGACTCCTTATCCGCACCGTGTCAACGCTTTACTATCACCTTCAATGCACAAGCATGAGACCATATTATTCAACCGGGTGGGTTGAATAACATTGTCGGGATGGAGAATGAGGGGCAATTGGCAGCAGCTGTTTTTGCCATCATTCGTGAAATCATGGAATTATACTCAGCTATACAGAGACAAATGCAGAACCGCTGAGGATTCTTTATCATATCCACTATTCAACCAAGGAATTTGAATAGTGTGGCTGAAATAGGGCAACTTTCAGTTGATTCAGATACACTTTGACAACTTTTGGAGTGAAATTTCAGATCGTTTGGAGTGCTTGAAAACATACAAGAAATGGATAGGACATGTGATTCGAAAGTAATTGAAAAAATCTGCTTATCGAACTTTCATCAATACAAAATTTTTATGATTTGATGAATTTTGTAAAATGAAGTAGCGTTGTCGTGATCTACGCTTGTATGTGTTCAATGTTTGGATTATATTTATGGAATTCTTCATAAGCAAGCTATCATTTAATTTTTTCAATTAGTTAATTTGTAGTGTTTTCGGTATGTGCAAGTGTGCATGCATCTAGCGGCCCTATAGGCCCTACATCAATACAAAATATATGCGGAGTATGGTTTGATTTAAGGCGAAGTTTTGCACATGTCCGCATACAGTAGGCTACATTACAAATAATTATTTGTCTTGCATGTAAAAGTTTACATATGAATAGATTGAAGTAATGTATGTGGGTCACCCTATATTCAGGTTTTCCATGAATACCTTTTTCAAAACGACACCCTACGCCGCTGTGTGTCTGGAAGGCCAACCTCAGAGACATCGCGAAAAAAACTTTATCCGAATGCTGTGCCATCTATCTTCTTCGCTATGCCAGAACATTTGCAAGTGACACCGAAACGCCGTAAAACGAAGGCTTCTGAAAAAGCAGCGAGTGTTGATATTGATCACTTTTTAAGCATCGATCATCATCCGTCGACTTCGGAAAGTGTGAGTCAATAGTGTATTACATCGGCGGGGCGATTGTTCGTCGGATTCAATCAAAAATAAATTGTGAAAATTGTCGAAATTCTCTGTACACAGTTCATCGTGTGGACAATTCTTTGCCGTCAAAACTTATAAATCAAAAAAATTGTCTGAACAAATCCGGATCAGGTAGTTTAGTGAGGCCAAGTAAGGTTGTCTTTGAAATACTCCTCTGCACTGAAAACTGATAAGAACATTATTGAAAAAAGGAATTAAGCAGCCTAACGCACCGCGAATTATAACCAAAGTCGTCGAAATGAAATCACATACATTTACTCATGAGTGTGACTTTTTTGGAATTGAACATCACCAACTTCATTTGATTCAACTTATCACTTCAAGCTACATCTACATACGGTATAAGAAACTGGCGAAGGATATATCACAGGAGAAAATTGGTCGACGCAACGCCTCCATCGCACGGTGATATTCGAGAACTTGTAGTGTTTTTTGGTAAGTTAACTTAATATCATATTACAAGTGAAAAAATAAATCATTCCACTGCTGTTGTTTAGTACAATACATGTTATGAAAATGTGCGTTGACTTTAAACATTGTTTTGTATTTATTCATTTACAATCATTTCTATTGTATGAAGTCAAATTCATGTCGCTAAATTATCAACATGAACTAAATTTTCCCCTTGAAAATATGGGGATCTCAATTACTTTTAAATCAGAAAATCATTCCGTCCTAAAAAGCATTTACGACAAGCGACAAGGCTTAAAAATATTTAAAACATCTTTTATTCATAAATGCAAAGAAAACCTTGGCAATTTTGTAAAATAGTTTTTGGACTTGCCGCTTGAATTAATGGAAAATATATTTCTTGAAATTATCTCGTCAGATTTCGGGTGTTGTTCGTTACCAGAATGCATTGACTACTTTGAATGAAATCATTTGCACCATACCGTTTTGCAATCATGATTTTTGGCAACATCATTCAACAAATATTCTTCTGCCTGTTAATAAATGACTTTTTTCATTTTTGCTACAAGAGTCCATTTATTACCTAGAGCTAATTGCATAACAGACGTGATTGATTTGCGCTTAGATTTATTTCTTGACGAATGATCGACACAATAGAGATATTTACATTCATTTTGTCGGGTTGCTAATTAGCGCGCACATGTCTCTTTTAAACGCAATGAATTGTCTGAATCTTCTGTCTACCGTCAGAAGATACATTTTATTCGACAGCTACTAAAGGAGATTTATAAGGGTTACCAAATTATAGATCAAAGCCAGCATTTAGAGACTGTGTGAATAGGTGTAAGCCACGTGAAACGTTTATCAACATGGACAGACGGAAACGCTTAGTATTCTATTGATCGCTCGCGGGCGAGAGGAGTGTGACACTTTTCCCACTGGGAGTCAGCCTCATAATTCACCATGCCGGCAGCCGATAACACGCAATCTACTTCTCCTTGTTCTGTGATCCTTCATCCCATAGGGTTCAAGTAAGACTTCTCAGTCGTTTTGTAGTGGCACTCAGTGACAGATGAAGTCTATTCCAAACCCAATGTGACTAACTTTGGCGAAATTTAATGATTTTGAAAAACTTGAAAAATGTGAGGGAAATAATATAAGTACCCGTACCTGTCCTATTAAATATTCGATTTCTTGTAAGCCTACTGTTTCAAAAGATTTCATCGCATTGGGTTATGAGCAATTTATACTGCTTATTTTATCGAAGTATACTCTACAGCACCTCATCATGTGTAAAACCCTCAGGACTTAGAGAAGGACTTCAAGTAATTTGATTCTTCTCTTGACTCTTGAGCAGCATTGACTTTTTGTAAACTGTCATCAGCAAGCAGCTACTGTCCGTTAGCAGACACTAACTATTAATCAAACAAAGCGGAAGATTGATTTCCATGGTTACAGATTTCAACGAATCACGAGAGCGTGTTCCCCATTGTTAGCGCTATCGACAGGACATCCTTCTATCGGTGCGCCATCTCGATATCATTGTGTCAACTGACCTATTTCCTTTGTGATTCTCTGTCTGCTACGATGGATAACCACGGAGCTTACACTGACGAGGAGATTGCGAAATCCCTGCAAATACATGGATCTGCAATTTTCATTGTAGTGAGCATTCTGGACTTTATTTTCATCATAATCGTCACATGGAGTGGATTTTGGAGATATGTCTCCACCGATTCTCTGAGAACTTCGAGGGCTGATAGAGTTCCGACTATTCTGCTCTGGCTATCGCTGATGTTGCAACTGTGTATTCTACGTGCTCACTCATTGGATGGTCATCTTGGTTTGGGAGGAAATTGGCACATGTGTTAGCCTTCTTTTGTTTTTCAAGCTCTTTTTCCAATTTACTGATGGAGGTTTCCTACTGGCTCATTGCTTTCTTGACCTGTGAGCGATTGTTCCTCATGTATTTCCCAACAAAGGCACAGAAAATATTTACACGGTGGTCCGCATTCATGAGTATTATCATCTTCATAATAATTTACCTTTTATCACGGATTCCGGCGACGTTTGCGTTCATGCCGCTGAATCGAAGTGATAGGCCTACGTTTCAATGCACTAAGAATCAGAATGCCTCAACTCAGGTGGAGATTTACCTTCCACATCATGATGTCAATAATTATCATGGAATCCCGGCTTTATTGGTCGCAATATTCTACGTCCTCATCGTCATCAAATGGCACAAACAAATCCATCGGAAGCAGTCATTGTCCGGAGACGATGATGGGATGTCCAGACTGGGTACTGGTTATCTACCTCCCACGTTTTCAAATTTGTCTAAAATCCTTAGAAATTAATCAATCGTCAGAAGCACAGGTAAATGAGGATGTTTTCTACCCACATACCAAAATTTGTGCAAATTGGACAGATACTTTTTAAATTACGGGCGATATCTTGAAATGCAGCGATTTCTGGAGCTTGATCTCACTTCTAACCTCATAGTCAGAGCAGAAAGCACTTAAGGTTAACAAAGTCATTTCCCGGCAACTCGTGAAGTGATGATGACCAGGCCACATCCATTACACTAACATTCTTAACCTAAACAGGGTAGTTGTCGTGGGAAGATTTTAAACAGTGGATGAGACGAAGAAGGAGAGAGAGAAAACAATACACACACGACTAACCATACTGCGTCGAACAGTCTAAGGTAAATCAAGCTGTTGACATCGCCACACTTCACGTGATCGTCTCTCATGCAAATAGTGCTTATCCGATCTGCATAGATTTTCGCAAGTGGATAGAAAATATACCTAAGTGTGTATACCTGAAATTTGGTGACGATAGATTCATTTTTGCAGATTTTAGACAAATTTGAAAACGTGGGGGGAAACCCATAAGTACGCAATTTTCAACGTCATCAAATGGCACAAACAAATCCAATGGAAGCAGTCATTGTCCGGAGGAGATGATGGGATGTCCAGCTCCCACTCATAATTGTGACAGGAATGGTGTTTTTGATTTTCCTGATGCTAAGGGCGTTACCGAGGTTCCTTGTGCCGGACTCATACTTTAGTTGTTTGCATTGTGTAAACATAACCATGTTTCTAGTTAAACTGTTAAACAGTTGCAGTAATTTCATGTTTTACATAATTTTCTCTCGCCGATAACGTCAAGAATTTGTTGATAAAATACGATTGATATTTCCCTGATTTCGGGGACAGTTGGACCAGCGAATTGACCTCCGCAACAAGTACACACAGATGGAAGATTGTTTCACGATTGTGTGAGAGAAGTTGGAGTGAACTGTATGATGTAATTGCACAAGATGCTTATTACAAGAACAGTGTCAATGAATGAAAATTCTTATAAACTAAATCTGCAACGTGTTTATCATAGATTCCTTTAATGGCAGCCCCTCATGAAGTGAGCATTTATTAATAAATTCAATTGTATCTTTATATTGTCAACATTTTAATTGTGGCTAGAGCTGGAACGATTAGCCAATATTCAAAAATGTTGATTATGATTAAAATGTTCAAATATTTGATTATGATTATGATTGATTAAAGTTATGAAGAATGTGATTATGATTAAGGCGGCCACAGGCTTGATTATGATTGAAAGGTGTTCGAAATTGGGACTATATATGATTAATGTGGTCAGACGCTTTGTCATGAAGGCTGGGTAGGTTGAAAATGGTGTTGATTACTGCTTTCAGACGCATTGTCGGATCAGTGATAATTATAGTGCGTTTAAGTTATAATTTGGATCCTGATAAAAGTGTTTAATATTGTTAAGTGATTGACTTTTTTATTAAAACGCATATCCTTGTTCAATTAAGAACCTTACTGAATTAGTAATACCGTAGGTAATTATTCGATTTTCTTCAACCATCATGGCGTACAAATTGACAAAAACATTGAACTCAGCAGTCTACTGAGTTTTTTTGATAATCTTAAGCGTACAGAGAAAATATCAGAGGGATGATATTCTATGACGAGGCTCATGTTCATGACCGTGCATCAAGGATTGGTACTCTCTGCGACATTGCGTACTTTCAGTCCTTACGCATTCTAGCTGTCCCTCTGCCACTGGCGGCCGAGTTCTGATCTCAACTGATGTTCGGATGACCAAAATTAAGTTTAATAAACGTGATTTTGATTATGATTAATGATTGATTAAATTTCAATGACGTGATCATGATTGCCTCAAAAAGTTAATTGATTATGAGTTTGATTGATTAATCCAGCTCTAATTGTAGCACTTCAATTCAGCCTTCGAATTCCGTTATTATGCTGTCCATTAATTGCAGTAGATGTTGTCTGAAAATTTATCTTCCGATTTTGAAATTGACGGTCCCTAGAATTTTGATTTTTTTCCAAAATTCAGACAAATTTGAAAATTCGAATATTGGCGCGCAGAGCTTGGATGCAGTGATCATTTATATAACTTGATGTACTGGAATATTGCATGACTTCAGTTGGTATATCTCGAATACGATCAAGCTTCATGGAGCAAAAGAATAAAAAAATAAGGGGGAAGGTGAATAATAAGGTCCACAAAAAGAAATTGAACAAATCTCGCAGCCTTCTAGATTCTAGACATATATTCTTGTACAGACGACCGTGGTTAATTGATGTTCAGACAAATGACAGCTGTCGAGCCCGCGGTGCAGCTGGTGTATTTAATGCGAGATAATCTGTTGAAACCAGGGCTGTGGAGCCGATGCGTTATCTCATCGGCTCCGGCTCCGGCTCCACGACACTGATGTGAAAGGCTCCGGCTCCGACTTCAAATTCAGGTTCTATCTATGCTGGTTATCCTGGATCCGTTGAACGGTTTTTTTGGATAACGGTGTGGCCTTTAGAGGCTTGCTACAATCATCAAATTATGTTTTCATTAACAAGCAACGACTTAAGTTAATAATAAGAATGATAATAGCCTAATATAATGACAAATAACATACTTGTCATATATTTTTGCATGAATTGACTATCTCTGAAAGATAAAATAAAGTTATAGCCAGGATAGGTTAAATTAGATAAAGATCTCCCGCACTGACTAAATATAAATTGGCCTAGCCTGCAACCAGTCTATCACGAGACTACATTAAATAAGACCACATGAGTGATGATGATATACCTAATAAGCCGTCACAGGGGCCGAATAGTAGTATAAGCTTTTTAACAAAGCTTGAATATGAAACTGGATAGCGTATGCCTCTAAATAGCTTATAGGGCCTGTATCTACTCGAACATGGAAAGGGTATCGGTTATATAGCCAAATATACCGTATCAATAAAGATATCAATTGCTTTATTGAATATTAAAGTGTATATAGGCTAGCTTATGTTGTTATTGTTATTTGTTATTGCCTTTATTCAATAGTCTGTTGGTCCATGAATAATATGATCGGTGGGTAGCCCACGACTCATCATCTGTAGAAATTGTAATTTAGATAGCCTCATTGCAGTGTAGGCTAGAAATGTACAATTGAAAATTATACTTAAAAAAATTAAAAATATCTCATTTAGGACAAGTTTTGTAATTCTATGCAGCATACTTAAAGGCCTAACTTACACTATATAAAATTTCGTATTTTTCATTATGGCGTAAAGTTGCACTAAATAATTCATCAATGATTCATGTATATTATTATATTCAATTTATGTATAACACATTACCACTATTCCTCTGATGATGGTTAGGCTGATGAAACTGAACTCGGAGTATCACACAGTATGTTGCAGGGTGCTATGCATAATAAAAATTTGACTGCGAGCACCGAGCAGAGATCCCATCTACTTTGCTAGCTTTCGAATGCGCGTGCGGTTTAATGTCACAGACAATAGAAAAGGGGGTCAAAAGGCGCCGTTACTGAGAGCGTCTCAGTCTTTTTTTATTGTTTACACAGCATGATATCAGCATAAAGTGTTGACAGACGGAAAAAATAATAATGAAAATTCTTGAAATCCACAGGTCTATGACATTTGGGGAAATATTATTACACGATACGGCTCTTGTGCAGTCCTCCCCCCCCATTTTTTCTCTGGTCAAAAGATGCAGCACCATTGGATGTCCGTTTCAGCATCACCGGTTTGAGTGAAGCATTCCGTGCTGTTGTAAAAATCTACGTGGGTAATTGCGATGTCATGGTCGAAAACTTCGTCAGCAAGTCAACATTGTAATTTGCCTTCGGGTTTTTCGCATTGAAATATACCCTTTGAATTTTGAAGTCAAAGGAAATTCATTGACCAAGGAAATTCATTATACCTTTAAAATAATAGGGCGCTACTAGAAGTGGCTGGGTCGCTTATTGCTATAGCCATGTGAGGACTTGTAGTCAGGTCATTCGTGTGAGTGTGAAGAGTTATCCCTCCAATCAAAATTGATCAAATTGAATAATCGATTGTTTTGAAAAATGTAGGTGGGGGGACTGCCAGTGGCGGCTTTAGCGATCATGCCCTTCATGCTCAGCATGACGAAGTATTTTGTCTAATTTTCCTCCACACAAATCAACGATGTCAACCACAAGTAAGGGAAAGTTTTGAATCAACAAAAAAACTTCCAACATCATTTGATTACATTTGACAACATTTGATTACTATGTCAGATCATGTTGCTGTGACATTAAGGTCATACTCAATTAAGATTTATCAAGTAGCTAACTTGTTCTAAAAAATTCAGGGGAACGCAAGTCAATTCGAGCATACCTCATTTGTTATTGGCCGGATCATCTGACGGGAGAACAATAGCAAAATCTGCGGATGACGATTTTCATACTCCATCTCATGCCGTGGACGGGAAGCACAAATGATACGTATAGCTCGTTTCAACCAACTAACGGTAGCTGATTGGACAGCAATCTGCTGATTTTATCGGTGTAGTGAGATCATGAGATGTCTCGAGTCTCAGTTGCACGATTGAAACCCCATCGAATTGACTTCCTTTATAAGTAATTCAATATCTTCCAATGTTAATACAGCTTGTGATTTTGTGCGATTGACGGTGTTTTTACTATCTTAAATGCATGCTTCAAATAACTAGAACTTGAATATTATTTAATATACATTATCTGGTGATTAAATTTAGCCGTGGTCTTCTACATGCTTGCATATGTAGATATGTCTAGGAGCAAATAGTATAATAGGCTATGCATGCATCAGATTATCATCGGATGTACTCAAACATACAAATTCATGTAGCCTACGCCGGAATTTTATTTTAAATCGTATTTGGCTGATACAAGTATTTAGATCCATAAAATTATGCCTAGCCCTACACCATATTCACTGGATTACCTGATGTGAAAAGTAGGCGGCTCTCATTTTTTGAATATAATTAGGAAAGGGCAAATGCAAATGAATGAGATAAAAATTGTTCATCGAATTCGTAACTGTTTCTTAAGTTGCATGATATTAAGCTACATTATGCTACATCAGTTGCATGGTTAAAAATCCTCGTATGATAGCTGTCACACATACTTTTTTCCTCATGATGCGAAAAAATTGATGAGCATGACCTAACAGAAATCCATAGAGCCGCCACTGGGGACTGCACAAGAGCCTACAATACAATCTAAGGAAATTGGCATTGTCACAGATGCCAGTAGCTTCTGCCAGTAGCCATACCGATAGATGGTAACAGTAACCGTATTAGATTTAAGACATTGCGCAAGAAATGTAGCTATATTATCTTTGTTGACTGAACTGGAAATGTGTACATAAATGACTGGCGACTTGTCTCTAGGAATCTACAATCATCTAGTTAGCATGCATATAACAAGTTTTCAAATTAATGGATTTTGGAGAATACGTTGTCAATATGGAAATTAGTCTTACGAAACATATGCAATAAAAAAATATTACACATGTGTGTAAATATATAATAAATATAATACAAAAGAAGGCGACAACTGCAAAGAAAGATATCGTGGAGGACAGATCATTGGTATACTTAAAAGACATATCTTTAGATTTCAAATGATTTAATTTTTTTATGATGCCAATTAATAACTTTCAAAATTCTAGATTTATATCAAAGCTCAAACTATCGGAGCCGGAGCCGGAGCCTTTGTGATAAATCGGCTCCTTAAGGCTCCGGCTCCGGCTCCACAGCCCTGGTTGAAACCAGTGTGTAAAACGAAAAATTTTGTTTTTTATAATTGAATATAAGCCTTACTTAAAAAATAATTAAGCTACCGACGTGTTTAAAACACCATATGAAGTAATTAAAGTAGTGTTTCAAGCGCGCAGAATTCTTTCAGCAAAATTAATAGTTATTGCAGGCTTACATATATAGCTGTCTATACATGGACCGTGGTTTACGCATGTCCATAGAAAGATATTTAAGTTTCTATCAGTCTTAGAAATTTATTATAGTTGGTCGCACCATGTAGGCTACATGATGATGAATAGAAGTTTTTGAAAATATAACATACGGTAGTCATTGATTCATTGTATGAAATCGACGAATTTCATGCAAAAACTTCAATGAATGGAACTTTCAAATCCTGGGATTCATCGAAAAGTAGTTTACAAGAGCATTTTTAGAATTTACGTACACTACATGAAATTCCATGATACCATGAAATTTCAGAAAGAAAACCTATAGAAATGCCCCATTTCATGAAAAAAAACCATAAAAATATCTCCGGATTATATTAAAACATAAAACAAACGTAAGGATATTTTTTGTCATCAAGCGATGTCATTTTATTTGTAGGCTAAGTTAAAATCCGAGAAAAATGATCCACTACCTTTTACGTAGACTACAAATATTGTAAAATAAAAGTTTTCAGTTAAAGTTCCCACTATCTTGTACGGGCTATAGCTAACCCAGAAAGCTTTCCGCAACGTTTCTGGATAAATGAGCAAAACTAAGAATACTTTCTGAGTTACTATGAAAAAGTAATCCGCATCTGGTTGCTCAGTGCTTAAAATGAATATCTTAAGTGCAAGAGTGATTTAAGTGTATAATTATTTTACCCTCTAAGAAATTAAATGTCTCTAATTTTGATAAATAACATCTTCCCAGAAGTAGTGATGAAATTTTTCCGGAAAATTTTGAATCAAAATTTTCCGTGGAAAATTATGGAAAAAATTGGAAAGTTTTGATTTTTTTGATAGGCCATAATTTGAGCGCTTCCACTGCCGAGGCAGCTATACGTTCCATTAAATTGGGTCTGACTCTTGATTTCATCATTATTTCGATTAAAGCGAACGTAGCAATAACGAGTTCCGTACGCGGATTTTTGAACATTCGATCCTTTGCCACAATATGCAGTGGCTTGTGCCAATTTGTTAGCATTTTTAATTATCACACAGACACCGTTTGGGATAACGTGGATCTTGCTTTACAATAGGGGTATAATTTCATGCAATGTGAAAGATCTGGAGCAAAAAGAATATACTTCATCTTGGAGTTTGTTAATTGTTAGCTTGAAAGTTAAGCTTTATTATGCAGCAGCGTTGATCATAGTGATGCAAAATTCTCCATGTGTTGATGAACATGTGCATGAAGCATAAGCACACAGTCCACATACGCAGCATTCATGAACGACCATATTGGAAGATATAAAGCTGTAAACTCGTGAGATATTTGGAAACTAAAGATATCTGTGATGAGTAAAAGAATATCTATGATAGCTTCTATAGGTTTTCCGACATTAATGTAGAAATATGCAGATCAAATGTAGAATATGCAAATTAGATATCACCCTTTGCAAATGAAACATTGTTTTCAGATCAAATGTAGACATATGCAGTATGAAATATGGGAGCATAGAAATGAATGTGATCAAATGTAGAAATATGCAGATCAAATGTAGCTGCTCATCAATAAATTGTACAGATTAATTATCAATCACTGTAGAGACTATCACTTAGGATGATGATGATGACAGATTCCAGTGTCATTCAAGGTACTTTTCATAATTATTTGCCCCTCATAACATTTAATATTGCATCTCTAATGTACATGTAGCTCATGCATCGTGCTAACCAAGTCGAGAATTGAAAAGATAAAACAAATTGATGAATTTGATGCAAACAATGTTTAATAAGCTAAAACATGTATTAACTCCTCTGTTGCCATTTGTGGGCAATGGACCATGACACTTGGTGTTGTGGAAGTAGGAGTCCAAGCCAGGGGAATTCAATTCTTCGATGATGTCATTCAGTGGACGGCAGTGGAGATTATCGAAGACATAACGAGCTCACATTTGAACAGATAAAGTCTGAGCTATGATTGCGCGAATCCCTTCAATCTCACATCTCCGTTTTCTAGTTATGCAGTTTTCTTGTGATAGGTGTGACTCTTTGGGCCGTGTGACCGCCGGATTTGACTTTGATGGTTTTGACAAATTTGATGATCCGTAATGGAGCCGAAATCGTCTTGAAAGCGACGAAGCAAAGAAGGCAATGAGATAAAGCGTTGTAGACTAGTTGTTCAAAATTGAAGTGACCCTCTCGAAGTTTTTTGAGGAGATCTTTTTTGAAATGAGCTTCAATGCCGGGGAGAAAGTTAGGTACAAGAACCCAGTTTGTGGCGACACCGCAGTGATGTTTGGCCCCTGCTTTCATCCACCAAACGAGCAGTGTATACGTGCTCTCCCCAACGTACTGCTTGTTTATATGCAAATCAAAGCCAGCTTCAAGATACAATTCTTGAAATAGCAAATTCTTGAAGTAACCACTAAGCAAAATCGTGACATTCATCTGGACGTGTGTGGAATTTCTTTCAGTGGGGCATCTTCAAGCCCACAAATGGCAACAGAGGAGTTAATACATGTTTTAGCTTAAACATTGTTTGCATCAAATTCATCAATTTGTTTTATCTTTTCAATTCTCGACTTGGTTAGCACGATGCATGAGCTACATGTACATTAGAGATGCAATATTAAATGTTATGAGGGGTAAATAATTATGAAATGTACCTTGAATGACACTGGAATCTGTCATCATCATCATCCTAAGTGATAGTCTCTACAGTGATTGATGATTAATCTGTACAATTTATTGATGAGCAGCTACATTTGATCTGCATATTTCTACATTTGATCACATTCATTTCTATGCTCCCATATTTCATACTGCATATGTCTACATTTGATCTGAAAACAATGTTTCATTTGCAAAGGGTAATATCTAATTTGCATATTCTACATTTGATCTGCATATTTCTACATTAATGTCGGAAAACCTATATCTTCTAGCGTAGTGTCCGATATCTTCGTTGAGGATGCACATCCTCTATTTCTACATGTAGTTCAGATGGTTCAGATAGTTCCAAATCGATTTCAGATCTGCCCAAATGAATTTCAGATATAATCCAGATGAATTGGAGATCTCCAGTTGAATTTAAGATCTTTTCAAAGTTGTGCTTCTGACAGATATCTGAAATTCAGCTAGAGAAATGTGAAATCCATTTAATTCTGAAATTCATTTGGAAAGATCTGAAATAGACATGGAAAAGGTGCAGTTGCAGGTTCCAAAAGTTAACATACAGGGATGATAGAGAAGTTTTCGGTCTTTTCAAACGACTGTAATAATAAGTCTCCAAGGAAAAACCCCAATCACCGAAAAATAAATTTCAAAATTTTTCATTTGCATCACTACCCAGAAGTAGAAAGTTTCCGCAGTCGGCGTAGTAAAAAGCATTGCATTTTATAGTAATAAGGTAAGTATGTTTCGCTAAATCTAAAAGTGTATTTACCTATCTCTGAACATTTAACATGTCTATACTACAATGATCACAAAACGCAAACTCTTTCCAAAAATGTGTACAGTGGAACAAAACAATATTTATAGCTGTTGATAATCTATGCCAGGACATTTTTACAAATTGATGCGAATGCAAATTAATCCTGCAGTCGATCAGCTAAGATGAAGAGCTGCTATTCCATCATGCTTTCATTAAACAAGGCAATTTGGTTCAAGCGCGATAAGTGTAAAGAATCGCTGTCTCGACCGCGATCGCCAATGAAACCGCACACAAGAGAGCTTATTATTATTAGATTTTGGGTAAGGAAACAGACTGGTCGTAGTCAAAATTCTGGCAGCTTGTTTCCTTGCCCAAAATTTACTTATTGTTAAATAGCAGAAATTTATCCTTTCAACAGGAAAACATAAAAAATGCCCAGATGATCTGCTTATTTGTAGTCGTAGGCCTACGTGGCGACACGCGAAGCAAGTAGGTTCACGTTTTCAACCATACATTGACGACGATTTGTTAATGATGAGATTGAAACGACTCAATATTTTCTGCATGCTCCAATTTTACTAAAATTACCATCATTTACGGTGCCCCTCTTCAGAATTCAACATCAATTAAATGCTTAACTGCTCCCGGTTATACCAAATAATCAGCTGAGGAAGTTCGTATACTAAAATGTCGACAAGTTCAGCACGGCAACTTTGCAGATCAAATTGAACAACCGCAACCCCTTTGAAAAGCCTTACGATACTCGGACAACGATTTCAAATTGCAGAAGGAATGAAAACGAAGTAATTATTACGAATCGTCAACAATTATATTTCTTGTAATTTTCTGTCATTGATAAAAGCCGATCTAGGCTCTAGATAACAATCGACCAGTCAAATAGAAGACTGATGTAGAAATAAGTTACTGATATGAGTTACTTCTATGCAGGAATGCTGTCTGCTTCTGGTTCAAAGGATTTCCAATACTCAATCATCTGAAAAGAAAATAGGCAATGAATTACTACCGATGTTGTTTACATGGTATTTAAGCATTATATCAAATAAATTACATCTATTATATTCATAGTATTATCTCCTATATAACAAGCAAGGGTTATTGTACAGAGGAGCGTCCGGGTGTACAACAGGGATGTGGAGTCGGAGTCCCGGAATCTTATCATTTTTGCTGGAGTCGGAGTCCGGCCTGATGGGACTCCGGCCTATAACTAGACCCGAAATATAATACAAACAAATTATTTATCCTCGTGCATAGCTGTCACTGTCTTGATGTCAACTTTCTCCGTCAAACAAAGGTACAGAGAAAGCAGTCCATGCAAAGCTTGTAATAGTTGAGGGAATGAACCATGATATTGAAAAAGGACTGTCTTTTCACTCGGTGATTTAGTAGAGAAGACAAGCCTTCCTAGCCTCGATTACACCTACGCGCCAAAGGTCACATCAGAGAAAAAATGAAATACTAGTTTGTTTGAGAACATTACCTCTCACCCTCACATTAATCCTGTATGTGATGGTTCCTCTAAAGCGCATATTAAAATCGAAAGTGTACTCATATTTCTTGGAGGAAGATTGGGGATTTCCTGCCTGGTAGAGACTGGAGAAAAGCCGTGTGAAGCACACCTCAACAAGATGGGAGGAGGCAAGTCGTATGCATCCAACTTAAAGCGACTTTTGATAAACATTCATCGATAATGATTGATAATTGATGCAGCAATGATCACTAAAAATAGGTTCAGCTAAGCCTATAATGATCTATGATGTAGGTTACCGGTTTGTTTTTCAAAAAACTGGGCTTTATACAGTGTATACTTGCTACTCGGAGTCGGAGTCCTATCAAATTGATAGGACTCCGCATCCCGGGTGTACACTAACCATCTTGTTGTAAGTGGCACTACGTTACAGATTTCCCATTGCGTTTACCTTTTTCTCTGAACATTTGCCGTCAATTACTTATCTGTTTCACATAGTTCTACTGATTGGTGTCAAATCTTTCCTTTAACAGCTAAAAAGGAACCTGTGTCCATTGACCAACTTTCGCTGTTCGTGCACGTGTGCGATATCTAACTCAGCGCTAAATTAGGAAAGTAACTGTCCCGACATCTAAAAGTCCTCATCGGTCGCTGTACATAAAACCGATTATTGCATTCTGTCCCTTTTTCAATGCTGTTATCGTACCATCTACAGCAAGATGGTTGTTGCACACCTGGACGGTCCTCTCTACATTAAAACCCTTACTTAATGCTACAAGACCATTATACAGCCAAAATTTCGCATGCTATGCATTAATGAAATGACAGAAGTAGTACATATTTGACAAATATAATTGCACAACGTGCATGTGACGTTCATGTGTGTGTTATTGCATGCAGACGTATATTTCAGGACATAGAAATAGGGCCATTGATTTTTGCAATAGTTAAGCATGGAGTTATTCTGAAGCACTTGCCAAATATTTTGATAAACAACGCTAAGGTAGCGTATTCCTTAAAAACTCGATAATCGAGCGATTGGCAAGCCAGTTCATTGCTATTTCAAGCCATAGAAATCGAATAATTATTATCAATGGTTTACGCTATGAAGACGCTAACTTAGCGTTCCATCAGTAGCTCTGTTTCAGATTGAATAACAGTGTTGACAAGATGAATAGATTGAATTGTTCTATACAGCTAATTTTGAAAATGGTTGATTAGTGCCAAAGTATGACAGCGTGCTGAAACCATGCAGTTCGTCTCCGCCGCACTATCAAGTACATGATTCCTTCGCGTCTTCAAACAGTGGACAAGCACTCATCAATTGTTTCTAATGTCCATCGCTATAGATTCAACCAAAGTGCGAAGGGTGCAGCGTGACATAATAGTGCACAATGGAGTGCAACATTAAGTTAGTTAATGCGCCTTACATGTCTCGACCGCTTTGCGGTCTCGATGTTGTCGTGCATTAACCAATACTTGTTGTAGGTGCCTAGGTGGTACGATGAAAAATTGAAAAAAGGACAGGATACAAAACTGGGTTTTATGCACAGAGACCGATGAGGACTTTCAGATATCGGGACAGTTACTTCCACTGACTGGGAGTAAGTGGAATTTACTAGGAGTCAGTGGTTACTTTCCTAATTTAGCGCTAAGTTAGATATCGCGCAGGTGCACGAGTAGCGAAAGTTGGTAAATGGACACAGGTTCCTTGTTAGCTGTTAACTGACTGTGTTAATTATTAGGCTCACAAGGAATCACGCTATTCTAGCGTCTCTCAGGAGAGATTTGACACCAATCAGAAAGAAAACAATTATGTGAAATAGATAACTTGTTAACGGCAGATATTTACAGAAAAAAGTAAATGCAATGGGAAAGCTGCGACGTAGTGTCACTTACAACAAGATGGTTATTGTACACCCGGAATATCCTCACAACTTTGTTGTTCAGACGCTTCTCTGTACAATAACCCTTACTTCTAACACGTGAAACCTACGATAACAAATAGATTCGAATGAAGATGTATTACCCTCTTTTCCATCCCATGTGTGGTCTTAGTAAGCGTGTGTAGCACTTAAATTGTATTATATGCAGTTGAGTGTCATTGTATTTCTATTTTACCTCCATTATCCATTTTCACACTTGATCCGTCGGTTTTATCTTGTTTTTTTTTCATTTCCATTTTCTTTTAATTTCTTCAACTTGGGAACCATATTTCTTTTCTATTTCTACTGGTGTGTGTACTAATAATTCGGATGTGGATAATAATGGGGATGATACTTCGATCGATTAGTTAATTCCAGCATAATGAAAAGAGAAAATGTGATACCACCGGTGTTACAGTATACGTTTTCCGTCCACCTCTTTTACCGGCGGGACATTGAAATGGTGTTTACATTTTCCTGTCGGAAATTTTAAAGTATGTTTGTCACACTGATTTAGAGTTTCCGCTTTTCTCTTTTACCCCCTCCCCCGAACTAGCTACGACTGCATGTGTGTATTTTAACCCCTCATTAATCTGTTACCCCTTTCATGAGTATAACGTAGGATATTTATAATAAAAACGAAATTCCATTATACATTGTACTTTTTCAAGTGACATGCCTTTATCATTTTTTTTAATCTTATACCTTTACTGCTTACATAGTAGGTGCTTCTTCCCTTTATAGCGTCAATGGTATAAACAGTAGAGCTCCATGTGGTCTCCAACTTGTTTCCTTTTCTGTCATCTCTCCTCTTGTTTCTCATGAGCACTTTGTCGCCTACTGAGTACTCTGGTGGTGCATTTCGTCTCTGATGGTATTTCCGCATCTTCTCCTGGGAGTCCTTCATCTTCACCATCATCCTCTCGTGAAGTTTTCTCCTCGCTTCGTTCTTGACTGTCAAATATTGAACGAATTCTGCGGACGTCATCGTTCGAGCATCATTTGCTTGGTCCTCATGAGCGGGATCAGAAGGGAGTGTTGGCTCTTGTCCAAACACAGCACGATATGGTGAAACCCCAGTTGTACTGTGACGGCTGGAATTGTATGCCATTAATGCTCCAGGAAGGTCTTGATCCCAGTTACCAACAAGTCCATCTTCTTCAATCCGTTTTCTCAGTATGGATTCCAGAGTCTGATTGAGACGCTCAACCTGAAGGCCTTGAGGTGTGTCTTGTATCAATCATTTCCGTTAATGTGTCAACAATCTGGTTGCACGATTCTCTTCCTTGATCCGATAATAAAATTGAAGGCCATCCGAACATGCCAAATACAGTATAACCTCCATATTACGGACACCGTCGGGACTGCGCCTTAGTGTCCGCATTTTAGAGGTGTCCGCAATATGGAGTTACCGGTGATGATACGAACATTATTCGGGACTGAGCTTAACTGTCCGTAATACGGAGGTGTCCGGTGTATAGAATGTCCGCAATAGGAGGTTCCCCTGTAATTCGTACAGATAGCTTGCCACAGTCGGTGCTTTGATGTCCATTGTAGCACGTGCGAATGCAAACTTTGAGAACTTGCATGTGACGACAATACTATTCGAGTTCCCAGCAAAAGATTCAGGCAGATGTGTAATGCAGTCTATTGCAACAAAATGAAAAAATTGAGTTTTTTCTATTGGAATTGGATAGATTTCCTTGCTTCTGCTGCAGAATTTTTTATTCACTGTTTGGCAGGTATGACATCTTGAGACAAACTCCTTAACATCTTTCGACATGTTAGTCCAGAAATACCTCTGCTCAATTTTGTGTAGAGTCTTCATTTGGCCCAAATGACCGCCTTCTGTACCGCTGTGGAGTGCATGTAGTTTTTCTTGCTTTTCTTCAGTAGTAAAGAGAACCATTCTTTGTAAAGTACTTCTTACTTTACGAGAATCAAGCTTCTGTCCTTTTGACTTTTTTACTTTGCAGTACAAAGTGCCATCGAAAACAGTGTAATTTACAGCTTTGCTTCGTACTCTTCTTTTCATCGCTTTATCCGCCTCTTCTGGGTAGGTTCCATCTCTCAGATAGTAGAAGACATGTCTGTCGGTCACTTCTGAGACAGTTCCGACTTTGGAGGGACCTCGCGTCTTTCTTGTTGATAATGTAGCATGTTCAGCAGACATCTTTGATAATTCAACCAGCAAACGTCATCGTGTCAAAGAAAGCCACACATTTTATATCTTTCATGACCCTAAATCACTGACATAGCACTCATGATCGAGAGAAATAGAGACATGACGGAATTATGTAATGACTTTCTTTGACCTAGGGGGCTATTCAGTAACGCAGATATCTGATTCTCTGTTTCCGATCAGAAAAACAGATCAGGGGGTAAAAGCAAGTCATAACACCGGTATTAATTACAACATAAAGATGAAAATTTCGTCAACAAACTGCGAAACAAATTACTGAGTAACAAATCGCAAAATAAGAAAACTGAATATCGAAGTAAAAAAGTGAATATCGAAGAGTTTTTGCTACTTTAAACTCCTCATACTCGGGTTCTGGTGCGATTGCACACCTGTTCTGCATGATGAAGCCTTAGCGTCACTACTCCCCCTTACTAGGGGCTTGGACGGTACTGACATAGTCAGACTTTTCTGGAGCATTGTGATCTTTTAGTCCGGATGCCCTTCCTGTCGACTTCCAATGACACTTTCGGGGCTCGACCTCTGGACCGGAAGATCTGTAGGTCAAGCACTTAACCACTGTGCCACGGAGACCACACACCTGTACTGCATGTACATTGCATCAGGTGTCTGTGTCCAACGTGTATGCCAACGTGTTTACCAGTTATTGAGTCAAAACTCATCAATTGCAATTCGTTGCCAAGAGAGAGCTACATTGAATTCCTTTAAGGACTGGCTAATCTGGCTATTGCATTTCTAAGCTTGATTTGGAGAGCGTCATGAGTCATCGTTAAGATTTTCATTTAATTATTCAAATGGCAATTCAAATAAAATCATATCAGATTCAATTATAAATGATTACTGGGACAATTTTCATTATCGTATCAGAACGTGCAATTTTAAGCTTAGCTGCATGCAGCATCTAGGGCATGCAATACACAGTCGATCAGTCGATTTTAAAAACAGTTCGGCGTCTTTCGAAAGCGGTTTATATGAATAAATAGCATTTCAATCGAAAAGCAAGACCGTGTCGAAAATTCGATTGTAAGTTTTTCTCATGATATTTCAAATTTTTCAAACATTGACAAGAAATTCAAACCAAAATGATAACTGAAATCATATTCCTATAGAAGCATTTACTTCAGAGGAACTGATGAATCTAGTCAAATACACTTTTAAAAAGCACAATGAACTTTAAATGCAATGGTTTCATAGCAGTAGACGAAAACGTATTATCACTTTTTAATTCAGGTGCGGGCTCTATTCGAGGGTGGTTTCCGTTCGAAGAAAATGCAGCACACGGGTTAACAGAATTTTCTAACTGACATTTTAATTTTTCCTGCTTCTCTTTCCCGATGTGAACACCCTTTACGTCTACAGTGTACATCGCGGATACAATGTGGCGTCAAACAGGCTGAGTATTGTGTACAAATAATTGATCATTATTTGCTGCATACATTGCAACATTAACCTACTAAAATTTCAAGGTAATTATCAATATCAATTCATCTTTTCTTTAACTTTCTTGATTATGGATTAGATAAGAGAAATTATACTACATTGATTATTTTTCATTTCTATTAATGTGAAGTTGAATACAACTTTGTTGAGAAAAACGGAAGTGTTAGCAAAGCTTCATAAATTTTCCTCACTAAGTAGAAAATCGAGTTATCGCTCATAACTGTTAATCTCTTTGAAAGAGGGAATGGCGAATTGATTGCCAGTGACACATAGCAAACTGATCAATGTTTTGTTTGAATTTTTTGAATACACGGAAGTATGTTCAGTCTAGTTCAAAAATTATTCCCCCACGCCCCCAATTAGTGACATCTTTTCCCACTGAAATCCTTACCTTTTCTTCGTTCGCTAGCATATCCTTCAGAGTTTGGATCATTGCGCGTTTAAAGTCTCGAACTCTTTCTTTCTCGAAGAATCCGATTTCTTTCTTCAGAGTTTTGGAAATAAGATCGAAATCCTCTTTTGCTCGGTCGACTTTTCCCTCACATTCGCGAATTTCTGTTTCTACTTGAGTGATTTTCTCCAACTTCCCGGACAGTTCCATCTTCACTTTGGTTTCTCGTTTCTTGGCAAGAGCAGATTCAGCGTCTTTGTGAAGTTTGTAGGCCTTCATTCTCTCGTAGAGGGATTCCTGCATGTTTGAAAATAAAGCTATATTAATCTTTAGACCAGAGACATTTTTAGATCATTCTTAGATGTAAATAGATAATATGTACAATAAAATCCGGTTATCACTCCCTTTAATTTTTGCCGATAAGTAAAATTGAATAAATTGAATAAAAACAACGTGTGTTTTCTACTCGGACGTTTCGGGTCCCGACCCTTTATCAACGAGTTTTGGCATCAACTGCAGTTACAAGTGGCTTTATATACTTCAGACATCTAGATTTTGATGTCAATATTTTTGAATGCGTGAAGAGACCGCTTGATATTGCGTTGTTAGAAGCTCGTTGGATTAAGCGTAGAAGACCGGTGTTGAATCGATGTGATGAGCTGTCTGAATGGTATTAAATGGTCAAACCGCATAGATGTCTTGAAGTATATAAAACCACTTGTAACTGCAGTTGATGCCAAAACTCGTTGATAAAGGGTCGGGACCCGAAACGTCCGAGTAGAAAACACACGTTGTTTTTATTCAATTTTACTTATCGGCAAAAACTAAAGGGAGTGATAACCGGATTTTATTGTACATAATGAAGAACCTTCCGTTTACAGCCATTACTTATAGATAATATGGTCTAAATATCTGCATAACTATATACAAAAGTTACAACCTCCAGCCATCAGTATCATGCTATAAATGAATTTCGCTTCAAGAAAAATTGAGTGTGCATGCATTTTGAGAAACAAACAATAATACTCCTGTTAATAGAGTATTTAATCCACAAAAAGTCAGCGATGATTATAATCACTTATTATTGAAAGTATTGAAAGAGATATTCAACACAAAAAATATAAACGATTTACATTCATTAATATTGTCAGCATAGACTGTAGAAACATGCATTCGGATCTTATTCAAAATAGATTCTGTGCTTTTATGTAATGACCGAAAGATGATGCAGTAAATTAATGTAGCGATGATAAATCAATGCATTTTTAAAAGCCAGTTACTGTCAAATGTCCCTTCTCATCACTGCTTTACGCTTTATTTATGCAATCTGAGCGTTCTCTTACTTTTATGCTGGCGATGAGACCAATATAGTGCTTGAGGAGGATACAGATATTGGAGAAATCACTGTCGCCTTGACTTGAGTGAATACTTTGGACGCCTTCTTCTGTTTCTGCCAGCTGGGAGAGAGCCCGCGATAACGCTGTGTTCTCCTCTGCGCTCGCCAGCATAGAACACGCTTGTGAGAAGGCTCCAGTTGCATTGGATAAATCTGAGGAAAAATGATATTGCATGCAATGCTACTTAGAAACATCAAAACGGCTACTTATGCATTCAAATAGCATGAGAGAAAGATTCAAACCAACTTTTCTAGCTTTAATTATTTTTTTCATCGTGGACGAAAATATCTTTGCTGATGTTTAGGAAGAATTCAACATGCATCTAGCAATATTTCTATGCAAGAATGCAGCAGGATAACTAAAACTTTTGAATGCAATCTGGTGTCGCTATTTGCTCTAACATGGAGATGATTCGTATCGATGATAAACTGATCTTGTTAGTCGATCTCATCAACAATCACAGAAACCTATATTCTTGATCCTTCTGAAATTTTCAATAGCTAAAAGTTCTGACAGTGGCGACAATCTCTACATCGACGAAGCGCCAAACGGAGTTTTTCATCATACGCAAGCAACTAAAACTCAGTATATAGCAGTCATATTTAGGAATATAGGCTACATGTCGGGAAAGTGAGGAGGTATGGGCCAAACTGAACCAGAGCGATAGTATTTTCTCTTTTCCATTGATGACTCCTTATATATCATGGAAAGTTGTCAAATATACCACGGGGAAACTACTAGCACAGGACCTGCAAATTCTGTACGCTTGAAAATTCTTTGTCTACAAGGGTAGGGGCTTTCCAAACGGACAACTTCACACCAGCTTCTAGCATTATCAGATAATCATCTTTAACTTCATCCAGTCTCAGCCAAGCTCACATAGCTGAACATTTCTCCGATTTAAATAGCGAAGATAATTCGCCGACTTCCAATGACATTTTCGAGGCTCGATCTCTAGACCAAAAGGTCGCTAGGTCAAGCATTTTGTCCATTGTGTCACCACTTTCAATTATTCCCTAATACAATATGATTTCGAATATTATCATCAGCATGAGAAATATAAAGCACACATTTCGATGTTTTTGCTGTTTAATGTCACAACATAATCGAATGAATATACATGAATGACTTTTCTGAGAAGTGTCAATACAGATGACAATTAGAAAAGGCGAAATTGTAAACTACGTGTTTTCAAAAAGAAAGGACCAGTCATTAATGTCTAAGATGAGAGAAGCATTTTTTTGACACTTTTCTTTATTTTACCAACACGTCTCATCTTACAAAATAAACTACGTGTGTATAAATTATGAATCTCTATCAATTTTGGTGAAGATGATGTTGTGAGTCAAAGGTTGACGAACACCGCCACTTTTGCAGCTTAAGATTTCATCCAATCGGTTTAAGTCACTACTTTTCAATCGCACATCGAAGCGTTGCATCATTGAGGCCACTGCAATAAAATACTCCATCCTCGCCAGTGATTCACCCAAGCAGGCACGTTTCCCGAGAGAGAATGGAATCAGATATTTCGAAGGCTGATACTGGCCATCATCATCCAAGAAATGCTCTGGATAGAATTCATCTGGTTTCTCCCAGAGTTCAGGATCATGATGAACCAGGTAAAGATTAGAAGTGATCATCGTATTGTACGGAATGAAATGTCCCATCAACTCCGTATCACGCAGCGTCCGATGACCAACATTAGTGGGCACTAGGCTCGAATAGCGAAGCACTTCGTCCATTAACGCATGAATATACGGCAACTCTTTCAAGTCGGACATTACTGGAGTCCGCTCTGTTCCGACTTTATCGGCAATCTCTTGCTGAGCCTTCCGTTGGATTTCAGGATTCATGGCTAGGAGCAGAGTGGTCCATGTTAAGGTGGTCGAAGTAGTTTCAGTTCCGGCCAAGAATAGTTCAAACATGTTTCGTATCACCTGCCAATCAGTAAAGGTGTGCGCGCCAGGTTTCTCTTTCTCCTGGCGATGCTGCTCAATCACATAGGCCTCGCATAAATCAGAAGCTTCCGACAAATCGGCAGGTGCGTCGTTTTCATCACATCGTAGCAGTTTAACACGAGCAGTAATCTTCCTTGCAATATACGTATGCATTTCCTCGTTCTTAGCCCTGATTTGTGAGAAATACTCGACAAAGCGCAGCAGAGGTGGAATCCTTATAATCCAAGGGAACATCAGAGGAAGTAGATCCACAACACGGAAGTTGAGGATGTCGTCAAGATGTTTTGTAAATATTTGAAAGTCCGGATCCTCTGAACCACACCGTTCTCCAAAGATCAGCCGTGCAATAACATTGTTGATGGCTGAGGTAAAAATATCCCTTGTATTTACATCTTGGTTCACCATGGATTCCAGTCTATCACACAGTGCTTCACACTCGTCGCGTACTATCGTCTCCCCAACACTCCGACCCAATCCAAAGTCACGCAACATCCGTAGAGTAAAACGACGATGTTCTTGCCATTTCGGGCCATCGTGAAATATGATACCGGAATCATGTGTGATCAGATCGAAATAATCCGTTTTGATCCTTCCACCAAAGATATCGGCTTGTCCAAGAAAAGCCTCGTTGATAGAATTGTATGAATTGAGAACTACAATTGGAGATGGACCCAAATGTACAGTCATGACATCACCGTATTTTCTCCACCGCATGTAAGTTAGATAATCTCTTGGTAAGATACCGAACAAATTTCCCACAATCGGCCATTTGAAAGGTCCTGGTGGCATGCGAGGATCAGGTCGAGATAAATAAATGAATAAAACCAATACGAGAATCGCTCCAATACCGACCGTGATTAATTCCATTGTTTCTGTTTACTTCAGGGGTATGCGCTTCAACGTTGAAATTCAGACGCTATATATGACGATGTCGGACACTTTGCGTAAGTAATGACACAATCGACAGTGAATTAGAACAACAGATCTGAAGTGCATTATAGAATTAGGTTACGTGAATAGAAATGTTCTGTTGTTGATAATGACGCTTCTGTTGTCTTATGCGGTATTTGACGATCACACGAAAGCATTTCATTGCCTAGTGGTGCACGTGGGGGAGATGAAATTCGAAGCGTCCTGATAATGACGATGCTATCTCCCCGCTTTGTCACGATTGGGAAGACTGAATTCCCAGTTGATGTAACTTAAACGTCATTCATCAGATACCTACAAATAGACCGCACAAACAGAGAGCCAAATAAATGATGAAAGGTTCATTAAGTTCAGCATGCATCTATCTCAGCAGTGATGGCAATGAGATGAAGCATGCACTAAATGGACTATGACTTTTGTATTGATTCGAGATCCTGTCACTACGAAGGAAGTTTATCGGTCAACCAAAAATGAATCGGATTGTGCATTCAATTCCGGATGCAACGAATTTTTCTTATATCGTTCGCTTGGAATTTTATATCACAGGGAACTATTATTAACATTTAGAACAGGCCAATAATTAAAACACACAAGAAAACTTTATGCAGAGATTCAATGTCATTGAGGCGCGGGAATGGTAGAGGTTGATTTTATATCTCTTAGAATGCAGATTCACAATCATTGATAAAAAGACCACCGAGATAGATATACAGAAAACATGGTTTTATACATACGAGAATGATTTTAGCGCCAAAAGCTCAAGTACACAATCTCCTATGAGCCTATGAGTGACCTTCGTCAGATATGATTGCAACATATTTGAAACACACGTGCTAGAAATGTTTTAAAAACATGGTAATCGAAAATCCGACCGTTGCCGGCAAATATACTTTCATCATTTCAACTTTCTATTGTTCTTACACTTATTGTCTGAACTTCAACTTGAACATCGATGTTATTGAAATGCATAAGCCATGCCCGATTGCGTCAGATGGCTACCGCCTCTCCATTTGTCTCACATTCCTCATATATCCATGATGTGATGGTATCGAGGTTGATGATGTCTTACGTCCAACAGTTTGATGAAAATCATGTTTGAATTTGTCCATCAGATCGCTACCATGGAAATGACCACAAAATATTTTGAAGACTATAGAACATTAACTATGCAATTTTTGTGGACCTCAGAAATTCTTTATAATCGGAGTTGACTATAAAATAAGCTTCTTGTTGTTAACAGTTGCCATCAAAAACATAAGAACTGTTCATTATCCGACATTTCAGCACATAACCTTGAAGCATGCTATTGATGAACACATTACGTGGCATGGATTAAGTGTCAAGTCTAAATGGTCTTGATAAAATTGTTCCAGAAAAAAATATAATTTAGATAAACCAGGCTGGCCGCACGGCTCCGAAAATAAAATTCGGGTATATTTTTGGTGCAGAAGATTCCCAAGTTAATAAAGAATAGGCATGGCAGGGATATCTAAGGCATGGTAGGTTAAAACATAATGCAGTTATTGCTTCCACGTTATTATTTTTTATTGTCATAAATACCTATAAATTCGTGTCCAAATAATTGGCTTTCTGCAAGAGTTGTAAGTCAAGAAACTGGAAATTGATAATCATTTTAAATACTTTTATTTTTAAAGTTTTAAAGCAAAAAATACAGACAGTTACAGGCATGATAATAAGTATTTTTATTCAGCAAATAAAACAGACTACAATCAAATTGGATACAGAAATCGAAAGCCTTCTCTCAGCGTAATAGACCCAATGGCAAGGCCGCGTCCTGATGGATTCTCTTCAGCAGGCATATCTCCACGAAAAGGTCAGAGAAAATTGATTTCCCGGGAAGAATTTGAACAGAAACATACTTCAGGATTTATAATGTCGCTAAGAACGCTTCCCTAGGACAGTTTTTATAAAAAATAGTTTCAGAAGCATTTTGACCAGAAATCATGCAGATGTCTTCTTACCTTTGCGACGATCTACAAGCTCTTCGCAGTTGTGCAGAAGACGCGTCAGCTGTCTGTCCAATCCTTCAAGAGTTATTTGAATCTCTTCAAATTCCTAAAACAAGATCAAACATATTGCAATAGCTCCGTTAATAGTAGTCCACAATCCATGCGGATTTTTATCATATTCCAGCCGTTAAAATAAACGTTCATAACATGCATCGAAGCAGTAACTAATTAACAGAACCCTCAGCGCAAAACATTTTGTCTACACATTTACTGACATTACGCAATACCACTCTTACAAATGCTAGCCATAAAAAAGTCGAAAATTCTGAGAAGTCACGTTTCGAGTACACTACGATATTGCAAGACCTAACGCAAGTGCATGAAATATGGAAAATTTTCGGTCGAAAAGTAGCCGTTGCCGCATGACCCTAAAATTATATCCTATCAAATGAGAATTTTGAGAAGTGAGTCGACTTGAACGACCTATCATAATTAAAGCATACCACAAGCTTGAATTTATTGCTAACGTTAATGCTACTTATCTTGGCTTAATTACTTTATAAAAGGCATGCATACAACTCCTTCAGATATTAGTAAGAATAATCAAAATAATCCTCAGCCGTCTCACACAAATGATGTTGATTTTTGAAGAGAACGCTACAGAGATTGAATAGTTGTAATATCGGTTTAGTGGAGAGTCTCATTTTTCAACTGAGGATGCAACTCAATCTTTAATTATTCCATTTACATTGTGTTTTCAAAAAGCAGCATTGATTAATTATTTCAGGCGCACTAACTTAGGCGATTTGCCAGTAGTGTGTTTAAAGTGATATTTAATGAATGCCCGTCGAAATTTCACTAACTTGCTAATTGCAAATCTCAAATTAAAATGGATATGGCTGCGACTTTAAATAGGGAGCTGTGTCGATGTCGAGAGATGTAAACTAAGCCTGCTGATGATCCCTGATATTGTATGAAATAGCAGTTATTAAGGTATGCTTCCATTTTTCAACTGATGATGCAACTCAATGCTTAATAGTTCTATTTACATGGAGAGTCATCATTTCG
Organism: Prostheceraeus crozeri; assembly: GCA_907163375.1. NCBI lineage: Eukaryota > Metazoa > Platyhelminthes > Polycladida > Euryleptidae > Prostheceraeus > Prostheceraeus crozeri. The sequence continues at coordinate 197,041 of CAJQUW010014373.1, forward strand.
CGAGTGCAGTCACTGGGGGAACAATGACAAGGGTTTTTCACCTCTGTGACTTGCTTGCTTAGCGTGTCCAATGGTGCAAATGATGACTAATGAAAAATGACTATTAAATCATTATATTTTCAAATTATTAATTTATTATAAAAATTATAAATGATATAAATTATTAATTGTAAATAGTAAATTTATATTTTTGCAATTAATTTCGATCTTCATTAGAAGATCATTGTCAGGCATAGAAGGAAAACATTTACATGCAAAAAATTCAAAATTCACATTACATAAAGGGTAATAAGATATCATGAGCAAGAAATAAAAATCAGTAAGAGAAAATGAATAGAAATGTGAGTATGAGACAGATAGTATTGGGCTACATTTTACCAATAGCAAAGACAATAGAAATTGACTGTGATCTGACAAAGAGGAAAATGAAAAAGGATTAAGGAAGGAAGAAGAGGAAATGAAGCGATGTGAATGATAAAGTGATGCAGCATGATAGAAAATATTATGTATTGAATTATGAAGATCGAAATTAATTGGAAAAATATATATTAGCTATTAACATCAATATTTATCTTGACTCTTCCCAACCAATAATTTGAAAATATGTGTAGTCAAGACATTCACAAAATTAAGTCATTATAATCTAATAGAAACTTTTGGCGGAGAATCGTTTTTAAATAGACAGCAGCATTTTGACTTCGCATCTACTCTCACTGCTCAATTCTGGAATTGTTGACATTCGAACTATAATTGCCACTTCATCATCAATTTTTCCTGTTGGATCTGTTCTGTTGCAACTCAAGTTTGATATGAGCAGCCCTATACAGCCACATATTTCTTAATCCGATGCCCCGCTTCTACTAAAAAGCTTGTGTCCCTAGTCGTATGCCAGTTTTGCACTCGAACAATTTTGGCATAAATACTAAAAATTTCTGCATAAAACTGCGAAAATAATGAGAGTCCTGCATTCATATTGTAAGTCGATGCGTTTCAATGAAAGTTATCCAGTTATAATCTTTAAGTGGACAAAAGCCAAGCATTGACTAATGGGCAAATTGATCCTAGCGTTAGTGACATCATTCCTGAAATGATTGACTGCACGCAACGACGCCCTTCTTTGAAGCGAAATTCTCAACGATTGAGAACTTCACGGCTTCAAAGAGCGATTTCCAAATTCCTCACAATCATCATGTATGACAATCATCCATTTTTCACTTTCATAGACAAAACTACTTTGCAAATCATAATGAGGAGGAGCCACAACATACAATAAATTATCCGACGTATTATAAAACAAATGAAAATCAGTATTACGACAGGAATAGCAGATGTACGAATAGTTTGTGTGAAGTCAGCACGATAGGCACATTGCTGGATATGAGAACAGGTATTCAACAGACTGACAGTCTTCGATGAAAAAATTCATGAGTCAAAATAATGCAGATTAAGATGTCTCAGACTACATCCTCTTCTTCGAGATAACTGTCCTCCAACATGCTACAACCTCCCTCGCCCCCCCCCCCCAACTGCGCTACGGTCTCTCTAGCATGGTTGATGTGACTGACTAATCAACAATTCTATGATCATTGACGCAACTGGTTCATGTAGCAGATTTTCCTTTGCGATTTCGAGTTCCCTCTCACTTCATGCCTTGTGATGAAATCCTCATTTCATGTTCTATTAGACACACTAGAAGTAAATGGCCGATATAACACCGACCGCCTCTTTAACCGTGCATTTATGTGCTGGCATATCGAGGATCTCACTTCTCATGATTAGATACAAACCAATACATCCGGATAAAAATGCTTACTAACACCGTTCATTTCAAATAATGTTTACTTGCTATAAGGAATTCAATGCAAACCACCAAACCATCGGATGCTTATAAAAATCAAGGATGAAAAATTAATCTGACACTATAACTCCATGACAAAATAATCAAAACACTGTATTTGTCAAGAACGTCAACACAGAAGTGCAAAATACGAAAAGCGAAAATAACAATGATTTATGCAATTTAGTACTAATAGCATCTGTACTTTTATTTGATGTCAATGACAATCTGTAGGTCTATGGCGATTTGCAGTTTTCCTTTATTTCCTGCTGTGGACTATTCTGAATTTACTTGACAGAGCAAACAATGCAATTCTCGAGGTAATTTCGCTGAATGGAGGACATATTTAACTGATAATTTGACTTAGCCACATGAAAGACATTCAGGTTAGATTCAAGCGTCACGCAAATAACGGGACTCGAACCAGGGCCAACCTTAGCTGCTTTATCAGCCAACTACAACGCTAGAATTGACACATTCCAACTGAGTCCAGACGGTTCGGGGGTTGACAAACGTTTCTCTATAAGTGCAGCGCAGCCAACAATAGAAGTTAAGAACTTCTCAAGTAGAAGTCAGAAGAGCATCATCTCGGTTTCTAAAATTCCCTCTAACAGATTGCTTTTCGGAAGACTATTGAAAGCTTGTTTTGGTGAGAGTATGAGGCCTGACCATGTTCATTATACAGCTATGTCGTGCGAACAGATAAACCATCAGACTTCTCATTATGAATACGCTACAAGCTGTTGTTGCATTAACTGAATTAGTACAATGAAGAGTCTCTACAACTAATTGTTGACAAAGGATTATAAGGTTATATGAGGTCGCAACTAAAATATTGTTGAAGCCTAATAACTACAATTGATTCATTGCTGTCAAAATTGAATGTAATTAGTAAAATAATTGATTTGTGCTGCAACATGTTTATACAAGATACATGTCGGAGACATCATCAAGTACAAATCAATGAAATAATAGCAACTATTTCAATCACAAAAATTCCTCCATGGAAATTTGCAAAAATTACAAAATGAGGAACATTGACTGACAAGTAAAGCAAACATTTAGACATAAAATTTTAATTATATGGGCCTACAGTGCATTAGATAGAATACAGACCATTTGAACAGAACTGTTCTGAATCTGATCAATTATACTTTCATTAGTGGAGTCAAAATTTGCCATTATGCTAGTCTTTATTTACACAGTAAGAGAGGAGTAGCGTTGGACGAACATACTGCAGTCATGCTTTACTGAAATACATTGTTTTAACATCATAATCCATCTCTCCATGTCCAGGGGGCAGGAGGAGAACAGCCCTTCCGCTGACGATATATATCATCCAAACACTACTCCAGTCATTCCAGATGCTCGTTCCGTGCTAGAAAAATTGGATTTTGTAAGAACGATTACAAAATCACAAATTAGACGCTGCTTACAGCATTTATAGAATTGGTGTGCGGTTTTACTACACAAATTTTGTAGTGTAATTAAACTGCAAAATTTTGTCTTTGCGTGAACATGGCAGTGACGTTGCCGAAATGTATCGCACTCAGTACAACTTTCTGAATTTCGCCGATACTCAGGGCTCACTAAAATATGTTTCACTACACCTGTCTACTACATATGTCCTGCTGTATCCTATATCTGTAACGATTTTCAAAGTCGAAATTACAACATCTGTATGATTAATTAGAGTCAACATCCTTCGAACATAGTTGTCAGCTTTCTTGACCTAGACTGTCGCTATAATATTGACAGAGGAGAAGCGGCGATCTTGGGCCAGTAGGCCATTGTAACCAAACAGTAAGAGAAAGTCTGTTACAGTCGGACTTCGACTATCAGACAGAAGATGCACATTTGATAAAATGAATGAGTGTACAGCTGTCGTGAAATTCTTCTCAATTAAAATTGTGCCTTTCACATCTGCTTGTACTACTATTAACAGGAAAAGTGTAGACTGTAGATTTCGAATTCGCAAAGTTAATGTAGTAGCTGATGTTACAACAAAATATGAATAAAAACGTAAATATCATTTCATTACACATTAATTGATTTATCAGTTCCGATCTTTCATTTGACATCTGCAGGCGAAATCCGATTTAATGCTTCTACAAACCACTTGCGGCGTCATGCGATAACTAAAGCGACATGCATCAACACAGAAATAAAGTACATCCTAAATAATGGGCATCTGAAGGGACCACATGACGTGAGACAGACACAAACACAGTGATTACCTGATTCTCTGTAGTGAACTGCAAGAAAACGAACAAATCAACGAAAGGAAGTCATTTTCCTTCTTCCGGTGAAAGTCTACAACTCATTCCATCACAGATGTTTTTCTCATTCAGCATCGGAAAAATACGACGACAAATCAACTGCAGGACTACTACATACAATATAGCACTTCCATAAAATGTCACTTTTATCAGAATTTTCATGCATTTTTACGTCGATATTTCTATGTCATAGAAGTCAGACGCCTCTTGAACTTAACCAAACCACGCATCTGCAAAACATATAACCTCCGATTGTTGTCTAAAACATCCTTACTACCGCATCGGAGTGTCAGCTTCTCAACATTTCTGAGATTCTCGCACAGTCATCGGTGTGGTTGCGCAAAACCCTTATCTTGAGAATCATTTCGAAAGGACACTCTTCAGTCACTTTATTTCGTTAAGAACATTATTCATAGCTAGTATTATAATAATAGTTCAATATTATGCTCTTGCGAATCACCACAATGACGCTGCCGTTTTGAGAACCAGGAAATAACTATTACAATGTCAGAAATGCTTTGCAGATAATGAGATCATTGACTAATACTGAAATGATGGCCTTCCTCACTCATCAGCAGCACTAAACGGTTATTGCTTACATTTCTGCCTAACTAACAGCTGTCTATGAAACTATCAATGATCATAGCTTTTCACTTCAAGTATCTGCAGCGTGTTGTGCTTCAGCATATACACGTATGTCTATGCACCAATGTCGGAGGTTCAAAACTCCCTTCTTAGAAGGTCTCAGATATGTCTCGAGCAACTCAAAATAGTTTCTCTCGATTTCTGACGCTGATCTAAATTCCAGTATTGTCAGCTACGAAAGCTAGATATAAAAGATGCGATAAAACAATCATTCTGGTTTTTTTATAAGATGAGAGAAGTCCTTGCTTTGATGATTTTTCTTTATTGTAGTAACATGTGCTGCTTTGATGATTTTTTAAAAGAAAATTAAGAAAAATCATCAAAGCAAGGACATCTCTCATCTTATGAATTAATGGCTGGTCCTTTATTTTCTGAAATCCTTCTGGTTGCTGTAATGAACTTACCCACAGCTAACTGACATACACCACTTTGATGACTGTCAAGAAATTCCATACCGATAAAAGATCTTTCAAATAAATTATATAGAAGAAAGTTGTATCTTTAACAATATTCTCGAAAACAATTTGTTAAGGTTTTCATAAAGGAATAGAGCAGTTTCTAGCACCACTTCCATCAGCTAAAAACGTCATCAGCAGTTCGCTTCCGATGTCCTTCAACAATGCTTTCTCTTCGCAGACAGTCCGCCTATCAAAGAGACGGCCATGTTTCACCAAATCTGTATCAATCAGCTTATCTAAACCTTGACTATCACAATGGATGTATGAATACTGACTACAGTATCTATGAATTGGCGTGATTTTACGAGCAGTCTATCTAAATCAGAATCGACAAAGTGTAGTCTGAATTCTGCGATCAGAAATCGTGCAATCTAAATAATGTATTGCTACAATTATGGGGAAATATTCAACGTTAAAACTTGATTTCTAGATAGTCGGTTGTTGGTGATTAGAGGCGATGACAATCAGTTGGTTGACAAATTCGATCATGTGCACAATAAGAAAGCAATCACCAAATTCTAGGAAGAAATCTGTGTTCCCATCAGCAGCGATAGTTTTTATTGTATATGCTTATTCGTAATATTATATTTTGATTGACATTAACATGGATTTTGAAGGCAGTGATGTAGTACATTGAGTGGCCTGCAAAAAATCTTAGTTAATAATATTGTGCTTATCTGAGATGAACTATGCAGATGCAGGAAGATATCGTGCAGTAATGCTATGAAAATACATTTAGGTGTACACTAACTGAGATTTAACTGAGGCTTAAGTATCCTTCAGTTGAATCGATGAAAATACAATGATTGTGGGATACATTCTTGCTTTCTTTTTTCCATATAATACCAGCGCTGAATTTTGAGTTATAAAAATAGTTCGTATGATGCTAAATTCCGGCCGTCAGTGTAGGCACTTCATTTTGAAAAAATTGACAAACTTAGAGAGATACTCCAGGAAATATTTTAGCGAGATGGGTTCACTCCGCTGATCAATAGAGCAATCACAATGCTAGTCATGTCATTATCATTACTGAAATGATAGGAATCCATCCTAGTGTACTACTACAGGTTCGGCCCCGATCTCTCAATTAATTTTGCGAAATGATCATGCACTAAAATGTGTTCAGAATATATCAGGCGCAAAATCTTCCAAATGATGATATGACAAAACAAATTTCACTGAGATATAGATATAAGAACTTTTGCCAGACACCACAGTATTTGCAGGTCATGTCGGTACTCTATTAAATTTTGTCCACCAAAGAAATTCCATTCTGCGGTTGTATGTCTGAAAACTTTGTGCGTCTGAACATTCAAGGACCAACTCATCCGAGTACAAGAAGCTTTACTGAAATCTCACGAACACGGCATAGACATGACCATGCCAAGGAGAATACTACAGATTGTTTCATAAAAAATGGATCACCCTTAAACATCGCCTTAACTTCAACTTTGTCTAACTCCGCCAAACTTGAACGAATTTCTCTGAAATTTGGAAGATATGTCAGTTGTGCTTACTTATATCATTGTTGGAAATTTCAAGCATGAATAATGAGTTGTTTTCCTGTTATAGATAAAAAAGTAGTAGATAATTTGATCTTCATTTAGCAATGTTACACAAAATCATACCTCACTCTTAAAAAATTACATTTGTTTCCTTTGTTATGTAATATGTTGTTCTACAAGCCAAAAGCTATCAAGCAAAACAAAAATAAAGAAAATCGGTCAATCAGAGCCAGTATAGCACCATTATTCATCAACAATAATGTAACTGCTACATGTGATTAACTGGACTTCATGTTCCATAGCTTCCTGACTTCGTTGCGGTGGTGTTGGCAGCACTCCAGATTGCTTTCAGCTAGAAAACTATCTCTTACCGGTTGAAAACAATACAAAGCACAAATGAACAATAACGAGATCGCATTCACAAAAGTAAAAGTGTCAGCCTTGCTAGAACTACTTCACATACAGCAAGGAAACATGAATTCTGAACGCTATGTGAATGTTTTACGAATGAACATTGGCCAAATGACAGATCAACTCGGTGATCCATCGACTTGGTTATTTATGGATGATAATGCTACGTGTCACAGGAGTAGTAGAGTCAACTTATGCAAGTCTCAATTAGGGCTTAGGACATTATCTGGCCAGCTCGTTCTCCTTATCTGAATCCCATAGAAAATGTATGGAGTATTCTAAGACGTAACGTTCGTCGTTCACTGCTACCTACAGATGGCGTATCACAACTTACGTCACTGTTAAAAAGAGAGTGGAGAAAGTTAGATCAGTCAAAAATCAACGATATCATCGAATCAATGCCTAGACGAATTGGTAGTGTCATTGACAATAAGGGTAGGGCCACAAAATATTAGCTTCTTAAGAACCGTTACTGTATCATAGCTTATCAGATTATATAAGGACATTTAAATATATTAGGGACATGAAATAACATGAAAAATGCTTTCTGTATCATACTTATGTTTTATTTAGTCAAATTTTAGGATGATCCACTTTTTATGAAACGGACTGTATGTACAGTACGCGACAGCAAGTTTTAAACATGTAGCACTTCAATGATTTTTTTACATAAAAGTCTTAAATTGTGTCAGATAACAGTATTACTTTTGTAATAAATCATGTAATCACATCAAGAATGTAAATTAGAATAACATCTTACAGAAGACGCTTGCTTTCATGAAATTTAGTTCGGTACTTTGTATGAAATCTTCGAGAATCGATCAATGCACTCACGCGTTGTGGCATCGATCTAACCAAAGATTTCATAATGTTCAATATCTCATCATCGTGATGTCACACTTAAATGAATCCAGTAATTGTCGTTTTTTGATTTTGTCTTCATTTTCAGAATTCGTTTCTTCACTATTCCCCACAGATTCTCTATGGGGTTGATATCTGTGGACGATGGGGTCAATCCATGACGGTGATATTGTTGTAACGAAATCCTTCCATCGATCATTTGCTCTTATGACATGAAGCATTATTTTGTTGAAATACTCCATCTGAGCCAGGATACCACTGCTGAAGCTGCTGAATAACACGATTCCTGATTATTTCTGACACATATCATTCGGTATTCATTTGACCTTCCACAATATGGCTTCGTCCTGGGGCGCAAGATGATGAGAAGCAAGACCAAACAACCAAACAAGTGCTTTGTCGTTAAACAATAATGCTCAGAAGTAAGAGGAAAGACATCGACAACTCTGAAAAATTGTGGACAATTATCTCTCAATTCAATCACAGTTTCGTCTCTCCAGATCACTTTATCCAACTGATCTCCTCCCCAATTGCGGTGCTGCAATGCCCACTGATAACTTTTTTCTGTCTGAGTCTTAGTCGAAAGGGCTTACTTTTGGATGCTCAGCACGACAACCGATGTCATTCAATCCTCTTTGTATTGTCCTTAGGCTAGCGGAATCAGCTCGGTCACCCATTTCTTCTGAAATATCTTTTGCTGTCATTCTCGGATTGTTTCCACTAATGATACACATACGACGGAGATCTCGGTCTGATTGCTTTTTATTTGAGCCACCACAGTTTTGATATTTTAAATCTGCTTTCCAGTTTTGCGATATTGTTTCAAAATAAGACTCACACTGGCTTTGCACATACCAACAATTTTTGCGATTTCAGTCACTGTCTTGTCTGTGTTCTCTGATGAAGTAGCCTAATAATTTTAATGCGCTTTTTACGTCGATCAAAGCTCTATCGCAGATAACGAATAAAAAATTCAAGATCCACATTGACGTGCTATTAATTTCACGATGCACGTAGTAAGTCATAGTTTGAGGTTGGAGTTTGATGCATTAATTTGAATTTTGGACCATAGAAATCAAGCTCTGGGGAAAATGAAGGTAAATGACTGTCTTATGTATCAGTGTTTAAAACTTGTTGTCGCGTACTGTAGGAATAATTTTAATGTCTAAATAGGCTTAGTGTCTGATAATCTCAATGTTGTTGGATATTGTCGAATTCATAATGAAACTAGTGAACTAGAAATTAAGGACAATGTGTCAACCAGACTAACTGCAAGCTTCTAATCACTTAATTTGACAAAAACAAAATATTCTAAGTCGCACGATTTTCGATTAATCGTGCACTGAGTCGCCCGATTGACTGAGTTGTCCGTTTGAAAGCTCTATCACAGAAAGCGAATAAATGACTCAAATCTAGAAAATTCAAGATTCACATTGACGTGTTATAGATTTAACGATGCACGGGATTAGTCATAGTTTGAAGTTGGAGTTTGATGCATCAATTTGAATTTTGGAACATAGAAATCAAGCTGTAAGAGAAAAGAACCTAAATGACTGCCTTGTGTGTCAGTGTTTAAAACTTGCTGTCGCGTACTGTACATGAAATTTTCTTTTTTTGTAGAGCTGCAAACATCGCATTCACAAAATTCAATTCATTCGCAGAAATCTAGTAAAAAATGTATATGGTGATGGAGGGACGAAGTATGTGAGTGTGCAGCCTCCGCAAGTTGTCATCCATCACACCTTCAATTCATCGACAGAGACAAAGTTAGCTATGCCAAACCTTGCCTACTAATTGCACAATAACCTCGCTAAGTTGGGAGCAGGAAACATCCTTCCCATCATGTCTCTTTGGGCTCCTTCGTAGAACAAATTTTCAGAGGAAACATTTGAGATCGCTGTTTACTAGGATACTTGCAACATGTAACTCAAGCAATCATTTTTACTAAAGAATTCTTGCTCTTACAGAATTTTTTTCACTTATACAGGAGGCAGCACAACTGAGATGTGAAAAAGCTGCCATTTGTTAAAGTTGTAATCTAAGTGCACATGCACGTTTCTAAAAATAGATGTGAGAATGTGTGATGATTACCAATAAAAATTGAGAATTATAAAACCCCATAGCATACCCGGCACTGCAACTTTTGATGTATTCCTGTCATGAATTAACAAGTTAGTTGAAAATTGGGAAAAGTGTAAAATTTTTGCGGAACTCCACAACCAGGATGTAGTGTCAGCATTATGTAACAGTGGGGAATTTCTCAACTTCACACATGCCCACTCTGTCACTTTAAAACAGCATTAAAACGGCAGTTCATTAGTGATCGGAGAATTAGTCTCATCCATACACTGTGTATTTTCAGCATGGACATCTGATCTGGTAATTTAGCTTCCAATCATGGAAGGAAACTCGATTGATGTGGTTCAGAACATGATGATAATTTAATGCACAATTGTCAATGTGTTTTCTATCATTATCGCCAATAATTTATCATTTATTTATTTTCGTTTTTTTTCGTTTAATCCGTTTAAATTATCCAAAAAGTATTAAATCCCACTTTCAGTGATAATCAAACTAAAAATGCCATTCTAAGAATTTTAACTAAAAACTAAAAAGTCTTTCCGGCTTATTGGTATTATATTTTCCTTTAATCCACTAAGTCCTTCATGGAAGATATTAATTTAATCGCCCTTATGCACTACCGCAATTCTCATCAAAGATATAAAAACAAAAAAAAAAACACAAATAATTCTAAAATATGATAGACAGGCTTTTTTCAATCCTAGTTGTCACTAAACATGATCTAATGATTGCTTCCCATGACAGATGCCAACATTGCAATGATTGGACAAAATCTTGCTTGTCCTAACGAGAGCTTACGGCACACAGACTTGAATCACATTGGTATGAGCAGCAGCCAGCTGAAGAGTTAAGTCTATCAACTTTCATGAAAATACGTCAAACTACTCTTTAGAATCAAATGTATGCTATGAATAAGAGAGGGATTATAAAGTCACAATTACGTGTCAAATGTTTTCATCATATGACACCATAAAGCAAAATAAAGTGTTCATACGTGTCTGACAAGTGCATCAGGTGATTCGTCATCGATACTATTCAATTTGGAGTACTAAATATATCAGATTTCCACTTGTATTAGTAACAGTGCACATGTGTACCATATGTATATAGACCTACGTCTACGTCTACCCATTGAGTACTGCGGATGAGGGTAAATAAACGGCAAACGATGTCAAAGTGTTTGAGGTACACGTTTTGGTTGAGAGAAATGGAGGTGAATATGTGATCTAGCACTTGATGTTTCTATTCAGCCTGTAATTGCAAGCCTTAGTGATGCAAAATACATAATCAAACATTCGCCACTTGCTAAGCATTCATTACAGCACATGCAAGATCTTTCAGAAGTCTGGACTTTCAAGGTGTCTTCTCATGTCAACACCCCTGAATGTACTGACTTGAATACTTACCATATCTGTTTCTTCCATTCTGATTGTCATTTTGCCCATTGCGTCGCCCACATTCTTGAAAAGGCGCATCACGCCCGCACCGGATAATGCTTGTGTGGAATACGCTCTCGGCAGGTCGCCTTCATACTCCAGGAACTGCTCGAAGTCGGGATCTTCGCGGAGTGTTGGATGCCTTGAGATAAAGCCGAGATATCTCTCCAATTCTGCTCGTCGACGTTCCACGAATACACTTTGTGAGGATGCTTCGTCTGAACTCTTCGTGATTTTCATCTTTGTTGATCCAACCATTGACTTCTCTGGAACTGGGGGCATGATGACGCCCCGTGGCTGATGTTTGTTGACCAGTTTGTTGTGAAGCCCGAGAAAGTCTGAGAAACGGCGGGATACCAACATCTCTGATTTGTGAAAAGAAGGCATGTCAGTCTGAAAAACAACAACGCATCACCAATAAGAAACATTCGAATTTCAGTATCTCACTAATCTGTGAATTCAGTTCTTCACTATTAAACACCACGTTATGGCTAGGACAACCCTAGTATTATTAAGCTACAAGATACACTATATAGAATCAGTACTATAAAGCAATAGGCCTATCTTCTCTCAAAGAAAGAAAACGATTAATTTCTTTGTCGGTGACAGCTAAGGCCTCACATACCAATAGAATGATCACATAATATATCAAGGACTTTTCTCCAAAACTGCCAAGCTGCAATGTGCATGCACTCCCCAAGCACTTTCTCGCCGCTAAAGTAACAAAGTGACCGCAGACAAACATAATTAATATGAAGTTACAAGATGCGTGGATCGTCAACACCATATAATCAGCAGCTTTTTTTCTCATAGATTTCCATCAACTGCAGAATACTCGAACGGAACGAGCCTCTTGTAGCTAGAGCCAGATATCTAAGTTTGGGCTCAAGTACTGAGCGTTGCGCGCACGTATGCAATCGGTGCAGACTTTCACTTTATCCTCATCAAACTGGTTTCGGGTTGCTTCATTTTTTTATCAGCACAGAGAAGTTTGAATACGAAAAGATCCGTCCACAATTCATGACACCATTACAGAAGGGCATATTATGTCGTCTGACCTGACGATTTCATGATTGGCACAACGCAAAACTCCGTCTTGTCGCACTTGCAGATCCCACCAACGACCCTGACATTCATCGGTAGCTTTGCCCATTATCTCAGGCTTGATTACCGATGAATTATTTGCTCGGGTCCTCCAGCATTGCCGATTCATCATCTGCTGAAGCTCATCAGACTTTCATACACAGAATGAGGATGTGCAATCATAATAATTTGGTCACACACTGTCATCTAATTACCACTCATCGATTATCTTTTGTCTCAGTTGAACTGCCTTGAGCCTTTTTGTCAAAAGAAGTGGCTTATTCACTATTCATTCGGCTTTCGTAGAGTGTGGGACCGTTACCATGGGAGGGCCGTCGGGGAAATGTCTTCTGTTAGGGTAGAAAAGAAAGAGTGTAGCAAAGGTTTTTCCCTGTGGGGAGGAACTTTTGTTACTAATGAAAAGGCAAGCGTACTTACTTCCTAGTCGAATAATGGATCAAATGGTAGGCCCACGTTCCTTATTTCAATCCCACCAACGCGCACCCAAAATAAAATTCGAAAAGAAAGCAATCTGTCAAATCTCAACAGATGTGACCACCACGAGACATGCTTCGGCCTGTTGGGTCTCAGGCGTGGATAGGTTTGAACCAGCGACGTTGGAGGTAGAGGACATGCACGCATACCATCTAACCACAAGGCCACCGAACCATCCCTACAGGCCTTCCTGGCTAATTCACGCTCCCAACAGATGGTCCGGTGGCCTTGTGGTTAGATGGCATACGTGCACGTCCTCTAGCTCCAACGTCGCTGGTTCGATCCTACCCACGAATGATGAGGTCCATCAGGCCGAAGCATGTCTCTTGTGGTAGTTTTATCTGCTGAGATTTCACAAGTTTTTCAATTGCCAAGTTAATTGTCTTGAGAAAGCGATTACTTTTCTATTGGAAGTGTCGCATCACTTCCCCTTATTTTGCTGCTAAAATCAGTTTGGGTTAAAGTCATCACACAGAGAGTGATTCTGATCAGACTACAATGTGCATGTTGGTAGCGGATAGGACCTGATTAGCACCCATGATACTAGTAATGTAGTAAATGCTTCAGCAACACACATCGGGTTATGAGTAATTCGTTATGTGAATGGGATGACACTTTTAACACACCCTGTACATTATTGTGGTTGGACCTTATTGTTCAATTACTAGTATTTAAAACTTGATCATCTTAACTACTCTACTCTTTAGAATTTAAGATTTAGGAGTCCTTCATTAGCTGTTAAGTCACGACGCTATCATGTGAGGACATTGAAACCCGGACCGATAATCAGATACAGCTCATTAGATTCGGTGTACAACACAATGAATTCCTGTTCAACTTACTCGAGTATGAATCTTGTAGACAACGTAACTGCTCATGCCTTCACCTATCTTCTCCGGTTCTCTCACGTTGATGACAATCTGATAAGGACTTCGCTCTTCCGGTTCTTCCTTCTTGGCCGGTTGAACATCAGCTGATGAGGAGAACTCCACTTGCGCAGGAGCAGTTGTGGCTGGTGGTGGTGGTTCAGGGGCAGCGAAGACAGGAGAACGTTTAGCATCGTCTAGATCTTCACTGACATCTACAGAGGTGAAGTGAAACACTTGTGAGGCAGAGATGTCATTGAAAGCAACATGATATCGGCACTTTTGCTACATCTCTTCCCCCTCCTAAAAATGCCCTTTATCCCTACTAAACTTAGAGCCATCATTCACCCGGCCATCAATAACACAGACTTGAAATTGAATTGACACTGTAGGCAGCACTCCGTGTTGTTGTCGCAGCAGAGAGCATGCACTCTGTCAAATCAGTTTCTGATTATCAGGTGCCGTTTTATGATGAGAAGCTGGGCCGAAGTAGTGACCTCACCCGACTCCGTAATAGATGTCAACGATAATAGCTGATAGGATGTCAACCTAACACTATGGTCCCGTTCGATTTCTAGTCATCTCCGCACAGCAAGGTGTCTTATCGTGGTACTGGCGAGTAGATAATGGGGACGGCCCAAAAGCCTAATCGACCAACTAGATTTCATTTCTCTACCATTCAAAATTTGACACACGCGGATGCACACTAATCTTGTAGAATACATTTTCATCATTAAGTGCTTGACCCTGTCATGTTTTGGTCATGTGATCGAGCCCCGAGAATGTCATTGAGAAGGCATCCTGCCTAAAAGAATCATAATGATCCATAATGTCGGCGGTCTTTACCGTCGAATCCTTCGAGGAGAAGATTCAATCCCCAAGATTGTCAGTGACATGCGAACATTATCAGTAAATCATTATCACCTGTATTAACAATACCAAGCCCAAGTCACTGCCTGCCGATAATATACTTCAACGTGCAAGCACATAATGTTTGTCATTAAAAAACACTAGTAGACTTGTTGACGTTCATGATAAAATCATGAATTCACCAATGTTTGCACAAGGTGTGTCTAAAGGGTTCGGTGAATGATTCTACATCTGCGAAAAAAGAAGTCAGGCGCACATATGTGTTCATTGAGATCACAGATAACATTGCGTATATAGAATAATTAGATATTGAACTGCATCCACATAACATTGCTTGTGGTAAGACGCGTGCGTACTTTCATAGATATCGGCAAATGCATGGAAAGTTCAATCAGGCGTAGAGCACTCTTCATCGGTTGGATACATAGAAATAGATTGTTTATCTGAAGAACACAATGAAAATAAACTAAAGGTCACGGCACAGCAGAAGGAACTAAGTTGGGATATGAATGATCAATGAAAAGCTTGGAATCACACATGTGACTGATTCTAACCAGGGGTGCGCGAGTACTCGATACTCGAGGTTTTTGGCTGTTCTAACTCGATACACAAAATTTTGAGATCACTCGACCTACCCGATACTCAAAATCAAAAAAAAATGATACTAGCACAATGCTGCGTGGGACTTTTGTGCCACTGAATGAACCCCTACTTCCAGAGGTTTTATTATTGGAAATTTCTTTAGAAAGATATAGACGCGTATGGCAACCGAGCAGCTTCTGTGGTTTCGTGAAAATGTAGCATCCAACTAACATCAAGTTCCGCTTCAAGCTAAAGAAGACGGTAGACGAGGCACATGGGATGCTAGTGCAACTAAGAATAAGGAGCAATCAACAAGAAGTGTGCTCATGAATGTTTCTGGCGATTCAAGCTCATGAATGTTTGGCGATTCAAGGACGGGAAGAAACCGGTGAAAAATGCAGGTCGATCGCGTCGTCCATCCACATGCAGAACTGCCGATACGATTGTGAAAGTATGAGAAATCTTGTCAAGAGATCAGCGGATGTCACTTGGAATGACAGCGGAGGAGTTGGGGATTAGCGAAGACCGTCATTTTTCGGGAAGATCTGCTCATGTTTTGTGCCATGGTCAGGGAGAGATGAAAGAGACACGCCAGTTCATGTCACATCCTTCTTTTCTTACAGCCATCGTCACTGGACATGAATAACTCGAAACATTCATTCTTCCAGGGTTGTCTTGACAATTTGTAAAAGTGGATATTTATTAATGAATAGAAATTGAGCTTTGACTAAACGTGGCTCTATTGCCGGAACCGTGACGCTTAACGACTGAAATGACTGGTTCATATTCTATAAATACTCGCACACCTATCAATGCAAACATTATGTGATCTGTTAAATTCAGCTTTCTTTACTTTTCAATCACCACATTTTGATACAGCTTTGCTCTCCTCTAGATAACATGCCTTGTTGATCAGGACATAATCGACTTCATGTTGGCTACACGTTGAGCATTTCAAATTTGAACATTTACAGATTGAATTTCTTGGAAAATTACATGTATTTTGTTCTCCATTTTTGTGAGATGCGATTTCTATACATCGATCACAATGCCTGATTGGAAAGTTGAAAATCAAATTAAATGAACCGATTCCATCCCATGTATTCTACATAACAAGTCGGTAAAGATAACATCCACCAACTTTCACCTGACTTTCATCCAAGTTCAAGCTTCAGGACAATTCACACGATTGCGTCACAAATAGTACGCGAAGGTATCTAACTATACCAAATTAGTTCGGAAGTCGATAAAATCGATATCTCTATCGATGAAACAGTCATATCATGGTTTGCAGTAGCACAACTCTCTCCTTCAGCAACTTTTATGTGAATAAAGGGAAGTTTATGTTGTGCGTCAAACATTGTGAGCATTTATAATCTCTGCTATATTGACAGGGAGTAAACGTTGTTGTAACTAATTGCATTGTCAAATTTGTTGGAGAAAGTAGGGAATTAGACCTCATCGGACAGTAAATAAGAGGCAGTGGAAATGTGATGCTTGAAAGCATCAAGAAGATTCTATAGACAGGAAGTCTAATGTAGGGGATTGGATTGTGAAGAAATGACTGATGGAAACGACTTACGATCTAGATCGTCTGACAAGTGCATTTAGGGTCAAGGTCGATGGGAAGGACAAGGAGAGCCTAATAATACACGTCGAGCATTCTGGGCTCGGCCACGTGAACACGAGGAACAGTGAAGCCATTTATGTGAAGCATAAACAGACTTGTGAGTGGGCCGGGCTTGGTATTTTGTTACGGACCGGGCCTGAAAATTCATTACTTCCATTTAGCCACCCTGCAGCGACCCATTAAATAATGGTTACTTTCTCAATACTAATGGTTTATAGCCAGAAATAGTCGGGAGGGGTCAGAAACTATTTTTTCATTGAGTAGTGTATAAAAAAGGTAGGAAAGATAGCGCGGTAAAATTATGCAATCCTTTAAGCATAAATTATAGAATTGGATTACAATTCTCGCATAAAAATATATAAAACAAAGAAAGAATTCACAAAAGAAATTACTGCTCCTTAAATTACGCATCATTTTCGTAAAGCTCATGACAAAAATCCAGTTAAAAGTCGCAAATTTATAGATTAAAAGTCAAATATTCATGAAATCAATCATGATGGTATAACAAGTACAGTGTTATAAAGGTCTATGAATTACATATGACAAAAGCATTAATTACAGGCCGAGGAGCTCGAGATGAGCGGGCCAGGCCGGGCTTCGACATTTTAAATGCAGCGGGCCGGGCCTATTTACAAGTCTGAGCATAAATAACAGGACACTATTTATATCTAATTAATGTATGTATTGTTACATAAATAGCGTCAAGCTATTTATGCATGACATAGGTGGCTTGCGGC
Source organism: Prostheceraeus crozeri (assembly GCA_907163375.1). Classification (NCBI taxonomy): domain Eukaryota; kingdom Metazoa; phylum Platyhelminthes; order Polycladida; family Euryleptidae; genus Prostheceraeus; species Prostheceraeus crozeri. The sequence goes on from CAJQUW010014373.1 coordinate 214,818, forward strand.
TGGATTCCTCGCGCCTTCCGTTCATGTGAAGATTATGGAAATTTATGCGGAGGTATAAATGGAGATTATAAAATCTACAGCTGTTCAGCGAAAACAGTGTTATTTTCATTGCCGTGAGAAACAAAAGGGAGCACAACGATTTACCGAGAGTAGAATTTGACGATAAGCGCATAGAGCCGCAATTGACTTCGTCAGATGACAGACCTACATTAATCTCAAGACAATGAAATTTTCATGTCCTTGTCCAACAATATTTTGTCCTCGACAATATGTTAACGTCAGGAATACTTCAAGTTCACAGTAGAGCATCACTTGAGCAAAATTAATTCATTAATCCAGAATGCGAAAACTTACATAGATGGTTCTTTTTGGTTAAGAACATTTAAATTTGGGCCATATTTTGCCGTCAACACGTGAAAACACAATATGAAAATATGCAACAATGAAATATGTACACGTTCAATCAATTGTGCATTGTGGGAAGTTAAGTCATCAGGGTGGATAGGCTACACTACATGTATGTACATTGTGCAAGTTATTGTACATGTGCAAGGAATATGTGTGAGCTATAATATCAGCAATCGGCCGATAATTGATTCTTTCGACCTCGGTAATTATCAGCATCGGTAAACGTCAAATTTCAGAAATCGACACATCGCTAGTTTGGAGGAACACTTTGTTGGAGGGGCATAGTCACTAAACTGGATCGTGGAAACGATAAGAGGACTGCATCCTTTATTCTTTAAAGCAAAGGAAACAGCTGGCCTCGAAGAATCGAAGAAAACTGCAGAGGCCTATCTCAAGCAATCAGTATAGCTCCGCTATGGACAACAAGCAAGAACATAACATGATTCTAAAGACAGTGAAAAAGGGATATAACTGGAAAGAGTGGTGACTACAAATGGTGGAAGGAAGCTAAGGATGAAGCATAACAGAGAGAAACACGAGAATGGATAGGCAAATGTGAACATATCAGAGCAACCCAAAAGGAAGATGGAAGTTCATGATTACAGTCGAGGATGATGGTAGTGGCAAGCTCTGCCGCTTGCATCATCCAGCGTGAAGGTCATACCGGTCAAACTAGTTTAATGTGCAAGAAACTGGAGGTTCTTTTATTGTGGCATAAATACTTCGGGAGAGAATAATTTAGCTTTGAAAATTTCTTGGACATGGTCCTCCCGCCCACTGTCATTACTTATAGCTTCATATGATAGAAAACGCGAAGATAGTTTGGTCTGTGTGATTTGAAGAACACAAAAGTTTACTATTTTTCCATCTACTTTTCCTGTTAGGTACAGTGTATGTTGCTTGATCTTGTTGTTTTATAATTGATTTTCATAATGTTTGCTCACTTTGATTAAGTGATTCGGACAAAAAGGAAAGAATGTAGAGCTGGTTTCCTTCTATATGTAGCCTACACATACTATTACAAACCAAAGTTACTTTCAAAAATTGCTTTTCGCTTCAAGCTTATTTATTTCGTCCATGTTTGATTTTATTCATATTAGTACTTTTCACTGCAGTAGCTAGTTTTGGTCATCCCCACTGTTGCTGTTAATCATGTGATTTTTGTTCTACAAATGACGGAATCGTTCGGGAGACATTGACGGAATGACTGTGACCAAGTCGATCCAAACAATCGGAGCATTCAAATTTACACAATGGAAGGAAACTCAAAACACAACCCGTGCGGTTCCTGGGACTTATAAGAATAGGACAGACGTTTCCCTGCGTGTCGAAAGAGGTGACTAAAAGGGGCCTTTTGCCACTGCAGGTCTGGTGTTGGCAGTTTGATGTCTTATCCCCATTGTCTTTCCTCAGTGGTTATACTAAGTTGATGTTGCGGGGATCCTGACAGCCGAATCCTGGCTGTTGGAATTTGCACCAAAGCTCTTTGAGCTTCTTCCCCTGTGGCATATCTGGCTATACATTGTCCAAAGTCACCTCAGCGATTGCCGCCGCCACTCTTCGGAGGTAAGGTGTGGGGTGGGACCATTGCGATTGCTGTCTCTCGCAGTCAATGCTGTTCACCATGTGTGAACAGCTTTGTCTCGGGTAAGGCAGCACCCCGGTGACATCGGAATGGCCATCTCCTTCACGGGCCACTCCTCGTCAGCAGTAGGCATTTATTTGCTGACTGGGTGTGTCGCTTCGTATTGTCTAGATACGAAGCCTCCTATCCGCTGGACGGAGCCGGGTAAAACAATAACTTGAAACATATGAAGAACAAATGCCACAACATGCATGGAATGACTGACGTTTCGTGAAACACGTACATTCGCGAATTCTGCTTCCAAAGTCTTCTTCGCGTTTTCAAAGAGAATATTGCGAAAATGCTTTATATACCTTTCATAATTCAAATAAAAATAGGAACTGATTCCTGCTACTCATCTTCGCATCGTTCTGGCTTGCTAGACTAAGCCGAAACATCGCCCATGAAGATCATGGAAACTGCAAATATCTCTCATTTCTCATCATCTGTTAGAGTGTTACTAAGCTTCATGATTCTGAGATTGACTTTGCTAAGAGTGACTGATTGGTGTGACGACTGACTATTTCATCATTTCTGTACACATGATGTAATCCTGTCAGATAACATTGATGTACTTCTATCATGATTGTGTGTTCGTGATCGAGTAAACGCTAATGCGTGAGGGATTCAATGAAGAACAAAGACCATTCTCATTCATCCATAGGGAATATTGAAGCCAGCAGCAGCTTTATTTCTTTCCGCAGAAAAGTGTTGATTTGAAAAAAACTGACATACAGTCGAAGCCACCTACACGGATTCATCTCCTCTTGCCGACATTTCTGACCATGTCAAACTTTCCGAGCATTAATGCTTCATTTAGGCCCGCGGTGCGCAGCCTGATGACTTTCGAGCAGCCCGAGTTCTTCAACCGGCAATTTCCAAAATAAGTGAAGAACAAGTATAACGACCAAAACGTCAATTCTATCATTCATGTGATGGCTCTACAAATGAAACCGAGCTTTCTCGTCTGAGCAGAAAAATCAAGAAAGGGTTACATCTAGTCATTGGATGTTTATTTATGTACTGTCGATATAGCTGCATCCTTTTCAAAGAATAGGATCGCATCTTTTCTGATATTTTTCTCTAATTTGACTTCGTTGAACAATTTTGATTAAATCTTAGCGCAGTGGTAGGCTACTAATATGACATTCATAACATGAATTTTCTCTAAATTTGTATTGCACTGAATTTTATCAATAAATCAAAGTAATCTTGTTTTTTTTCAATGACTTTCCTTGATATCATTTTTGAAAAATAAGACTCGCAAATAGATTCTTTTTGCCAGAGTTGGCTTATGCCGGAAGAATGACTTGATAAAACGGAATGACAGGGAGAATGATATACCTGCAGAATTGGGCTGAAAATTCAGTTTAAATTTGAATGCGGCCTGAAATGGATACTTTTCGTCTTCCATTTTATTGTCTATAATATAAGGTCTGACTCTCACAGCTTGAATCAGTCCGCTGAATCGTCACCCAAATGTATTTGTATGAGATTTAACAGAGTAGACAGAAGGTTGTGACCCCTAATAAATTCAATCAATAATTCAATAGCAACAATAATGAATGAAGTGCAACAATTAAGGAGACTGTACAAGAAATCAACTCATTAATAGCAACTTAGATATTAATCTGTTAATTGTTGATGTTTCCTGTGATCGGTACACATACATAAATGTTTCAATATTACACAATGTTTGGTAGAAACAACTGAATTATGAATGAGTTGACGTGCTTCGTCTGATCCATTCACTGTCATAATGGCATGGATAGAAGCTAATGAATACTTACCATCGAAGATATCAGCGCTGTTTCCACCATTGTCCTCCTATAAATAGGTAATGTGATGTGAGTATGATTGTATTCGAAAAAGAAATCATTTGAACTTGCATCAATGCCAGAACGGGCGAATGAATTAACTTGTCCGAAGATGTTTGAGGACCATTAAATTAACGCTTGTTATTCCTGAATATTTTCAATTCAGTCTTAATTATATTGAATCATGCAAATAGACATATTAGTGACGCTGAATTACCTCCCCTCGATCAATGTGCGCCCTCTTCTAACTGGTGACGCCAAAAAGTAACTGCATTCACTTGAAGCACTTCCATGGTGAAAAATCACTATGGTAAGTAAAACACATGCGTGTGCCAATTCCTAGAACATACATTTCATATGAAAAGCCGGCAGATTATCATTTGATGTTGCATGGGGATTCATGCGCGGAAAATCATGGGAAACGATTCATCAATTCAATTGTTGGAGGAGCCCAAACAAAAACGATGTTCTGCTCAAAACCGTATAATCAAGGCCTTTCGACCGTCACCGACGATCATTATCAAGACACTGACACTGCTATTGAGATCATAGTTCAGTTCACAAACATGCATGCATGACGTCACAGAACATGGAACGCAAAAGACACGAAAAAATGATGAAGACAAATGGATGCAAATAATGGCATGAAGCACGAGAGAAAGACACTAGCAAGAGACCGCAAACAACAATGAAAGTTAATAAATTATAGAAACAAAAAAAACAAAAATTTTTTTACTGTAATTTTTTGTTTCTATAATTTATTAACTTTTATTGTTGTTTGCAGTCTCTTGCTAGTGTCTTTCTCTCGTTGCTTCTCTTTCTCTTCATGCCATTATTTGCATCCATTTATCTTCATCATTTATTCGTGTCTTTTGCGTTCCATGTTCTGTGACGTCATGCATACATGTTTGTGAATTGAACTATGATCTCAATAGCAGTGTCAGTGTCTTGATAATGATCGTCGGTGACGGTCGAAAGGCCTTGATTATACGGTTTTGAGCAGAACATCGCTTTTGTTTGGGCTCCTCCAACAATTGAAAAAATGGAGATTCATAGCTTTTAATGAAACTTTCATTCTGACAATCTTGTTACAGACTAACGTCGACAAAGGAAAGGCATTAGAAAGATTCAAGAAAATATAATGATGAAAATGCAGTTAAGTAATTCTTTGTTATCAGATAGGTGGTCCTTCAAATTTCATGGAATTTTTGAAAGCAGCAGTAAGCAGAGAACATTCACAGCTTGGGGATGCTCATGAATTACTGAATCTCTTTGTGCAATGATGTAACATCTCGTTTGTTCTTATAAGATTAGTAAAGCAGCTTTCCCTTTAGAGCTACTATCTTTTGCTTTGCTGAAAAAAGACTTAGAAATCATTGGAGCATTCCTTGTTTTACTAAATATTAAGCACCGTGTCATATTTTTTTGACGCACTATTCTTACTTATCATTCAACTTTGAAATATATTTCACCGAACCGGCCTTGTCTATCAATCAGTCATAAATGATCAGATTTGAAACTTGTGTACCTGCACATACTGCACTCTAGAGTAAAGTAACAACACAATTGTAAAACATCATTACACTGTTTTGATGGTAGAAGTGGATATCTATCAATATTAATTTCTTAGTATAGAGAAACTTAATGAATTTGGTTGATTCCACTTTGTGTTTTTATTTAACCAGCTCGAGTTCTACTTAATGCACCACGCATTCTCCGAATCGTCAAGTTAAAATCATTTACAAATCACAGCAAAGTTTTCAGAGACTGCAACTCGTGGGTTTGAAACTGCAGGAACTCAAACTAAGAATGCTATTGAATTGTCTTCGGTTATTGGACAAATTTTATCATTCGCATTCATGATTGTCGCAATCACTCGTTAACAAATAATTCAAATTAGAGGATTCCTTACAACAAATTATTATCGAAGTACCCGCTTGAGTACAAAAAGTATAACAGATCTATGTTAGATCGCAACAGAAGGCAGAAAAACAAAACAAAATACATTTTATGATCTAAACAGATCAATTAGACAGTATATATATAGACAAACTGATGAATTTCGAATGTCAGATAGGGTTTGTGTAATGCGTTGTCATCACTAATTTTCGCAGGTATCAGTGCACTATGAAGTGATAATCGAAAATAAGAATTTCTGATAGACATGTATATAAGACACTCAATCTTCAATTGATAATACAGTAATACCTGAGAAGTTTTATAAAAGAAATAGTAACACCAGTAACAACACATCACAAATTTGGCATTCTGAATTCAGCAACTTGATTTTAAAGCTCATTCATTGTAAATGGATATGTTATAACAACATGCAAAATTATGTAAATTTCAAGCTACTTGCTGAAGGACTGATGGATCAAAAGCTTTAGATGGTGGGAAATTTATAAGTTGGTCATTCGTGAGAAGTTTTGTCATACAATTGCTCTATATCCTCGCCAATTTTAAGCTCCGACACTAACCTACTAGGATGTCAAAGTTTAGCGAGATCACTTGATGTACTGTCACTTCGGATTTGCACACATTCTGATTGGAGCAAATGAATGACCGTGAGTTGAGGTAACAAACCAAATGTTCTACTGAACAGTGAAGTCCTTATGTTCATAAGCTTTGCTTCTTAACGGTGCCTCTCTTGACATTTGTCAGGAGGGTGTCATCAAGAGAATAACATTATTGTAGCACATGTTTCGAGCTTCGATAATATTTTGGGGGTGCCAAATGTAAAATCAGATGATTTTGATCAGCTTAATATAATAAGCTATTACAATCAATCTCCAGAGACAATAGCCTAAATTCGATATATCTAAGATAGATTACACCATCTCATAATACACGCAGCGTTCCCAAACTGTGCTTTTTCTACTATTTGCACTTAAGGCATTGAACTAAAGAATATTCAACTAGCTAGCTGTGACAAACCATCGATATATGATTGTGGATGAGTGGTCAAACGCAAAAATATATGTGGCAAAAAGTGAAATACTATAATAATGATCCAATGATCACTGCTGAGTACATTGAAATTTTCACGCATTGAAAATCAACTTCAATTTCAATTCGCAATGAACACATACATGAATATGTAGATTATCTGATAAACTGATTTATAAGCATCATTCAAATATCCCTACAAAATCATTGCAATTGGTGCATCCCGCAATATACAATCTTGAATCAGGTAAGCGACCAGCACTCCAGCATGCTTATGCATTGCAATAGTGTCAAGTTTGCAAGAACGTATCTGGCGACTTAATCACTATTTGATCGTCATTCACTGGCGGTCTTATCAAAATTACAAAGGCAAATGAAAAATAGTGAAGAAACTCCATATTCTGCTGGATGAAATGGAATTAAATCTGTACAATAGTCCGGCAGACAGCAAGAGTTTCTGCAGGGAACGAGCCCGAAAATGAGACTTCCACAGAATGATGTACACCATTTTGGCTACAATAAATGCATCTGTCGAGTTCTAACCGGTTCCTGTTATTGTCAGACCGGATCAAAGAAAACATGTAAATCCAATGGGAAGCAATCTAAGGTTTCCTAACTTAAGGTTCTAAACTTACATTTGCCAGTGCGTTCTGTGATTAAGTGAGAAGAACCAAATATAGAGCCATAATTTTTAGTGTGGAATGTCTTCGAATCACTTTCCATCATGTGTATACAAGCACATGTATGTGTTATTATCATGCTACTGATCGTTGATAACCGCATGCAAGCAAGAATGTTGATAAATTTCAGTACGGCAGCCAGAACGAGTTTCTGCAGGGAACGAGGCCGAAATTCCTCTTCTTGCCAGACACGACCAAAGAAAAACACATGTTAATCCAATAGGACGCAGATTCCAGTTTTTGGTTAAGATGAAATTTCCTATGTATTCTCTTGTCAAGTGAAAAGCACTAAGTCCAATGCCACAATTTTTGGCATGATTCATCTTCAGGTCATCTCCTATCATGTGTATGTTATATTTTCATGCTTCTGATTGTCAATGCATGCGTGAATTTGGTTACATGTTGACTAAAGTGCTCAAAATGCTTCTTTTTGCCGAAATTAGGATGCTTGCCAAATCTGAAGGTGTGTTAAGCCTCATAGAAAAAAAGTTCCAGAACATGATAAAAAATGACCTGAAGACTCTAGATTTAGAATTTTCACTTAATCAGGGAAATCATAGAAAAATTCATTTTAACCAAAAACTGCAATCTGCATCCCATTGGATCAACATATGTTTCTCTTTGATCCTTCCTGACAAGAAGAGGAAACAGCTAGAACTCTGAAGACGCGCAGATTCGTAGTAGGCATAGGGTGTACATCATTCTGTGAATGTCATTTTCGTCCTCGTTCTGGCTGCCGGACTATGTGACTGCAATTTGGTTAAATGTCGATTTGCAGAACATTTCAATCTGCTTCCCATTGGTTTTACAAGTGTTCTGACGAGGAACCTGGAAGCACTCGGCAGACGCGGAGTTTGGTAGTAGCGATGCAGTGTATCACGTTTGGAGAATGTCTTATTTTCGGCTTTGTTCCCTGCAGAAACTCACTGGAGCACAAGCAACTAACATGAAAAATATTCATTTTAAACATAGATGGCATTGAGAGACGATCTGTTTACTAGCAGTGAATGAGCAACAAAATGCAACCATCATTTGTGTTCTATCAGTATTGAAACATTGTTGGATTTTCGCCAGACACCTTCCACACAGTTCTTTACTAACCAAGTCAACAGGATGGGTCTGAAACACAAAGACATCAGTTTCACGTTTATAAACATTTCGCTTAAAATCTTATGCAATCTTGAGAAACACAAGAAGCTTTACAAATAATCAGGATGCACTTTCATAATTAATCCATTTGTTTGTGCTATTCACTGTCATGTGATAGCGCATTCCACATTGTCATGCACCGTTGTGAAGATCTTGCTGAGGGTAGACAGCAGGTAAGAGGGTGGCAGGTTAAAACTGCTACTAAGGGCTTCTCTCCATGGACAATTAACCTTCCAGTCCCTGAATGAAATGCTCAGATAATGCGAATGAGGAACAAATTACTTTTACAGATTATCTCCTTTTATTATATTTTGAGGCAGATTGCAATGAATGACAGGTTCGGCATATAAATAGATGACATGACTCTCACTGTCAACTACCACAGAGCGCAGTTTTCATTCTATTCAGAATTTTCGGTAGCTCTTATCGATCACCGGTGTCTGTTGATATGAATATTCGAACTTTGCACAATATTATCTTAACAAAAGAAGCAGTCGGTTCATTCATCTTTTCACGACAGTGGACTGTCGTATAGTAAGTGGTGTAGTCATGGATCGTGATCATGAACCGAACAATATCATTTGAAGTAAGTTAGCACTGACGAAGAATAATCTCGTTAGTCATACAGTAACTGAAAAGTGCTATCTTCCTTATCTCGCCCTTCCAATTGGCACTCATGTGTAAATCATGCTTGTAAACTGTTTTGGTCCTCCTCGCTTTTTCCATGTGCGAGGCATCCATCTATGAAGTAGATGAGACCATTAGAAAAGTGATGGTTGTTATATCATTGTCATTCACGGTTTTGTATACATTTTTGATAGATTTATTGTACGCATTTTTGTCAAGTCTTTTCCTATTGGCTTCAAGTCCCGGTGGGGCCTACAATATACCGTAGTGCTGCTCTTTCATATTCTTCTGTCTATAACCCATGTATTAAGAATTAGCAAGTAGTAGCAGAGCCTTTGTCATAATTGGTATCCAAAGTCAAATGCGTCAATGTCAAGGCACACCGCCAATGCGGGAATGATCGTCGTATCAAGATTGGATAAAGGAGATCGAAATATGGCAGATACTCACTGATCTAGGGAAGGAGAAACAAGGACCTGTCTTGCTGCTGTCCCTGCGTGGGATGTCACGTGAAGCTGCACACGAACTTGACACCTCCAAGATTTGTGATGAAACCGGTGTTTCAGAAATGTGTTATATCATATGTTTTAAAAGAACACGGATCAGCTAGCTTTTGAGGCATATGAAAGATTTGAAGCACTCTCTCGTTCGCCTGACACATCTATGTCAGCTACTAAGCAGATTTCGATCTTTTGTACAGCCAAGTGAAGAAGTTTGGTATGTTATGCCTGAAGAAGCTTTGGCGTATCGGCCTCTGAAGAGTGCCAACTTAACTCCCAGTTAAGACAAATTAGCCGGAGCTGCGATATTCACCCTGACATACTCAGACATGAAGGATTGTTTGAAGAAAGTTGTTGGTCAAACTGTTATGTCTCCTGTGTCAACTGCTTCTGACAAGGTGAGTGTAAAAAGTGAAGTGCTGAAAAAATATGAATATATGTGTGAAGTATGTGTCGGAAAGCCATGGTTATTTAGGACGTGGTTATCGACGCCACTATGATGTACGTGGTGCATCTTCAAGAAGGAATCCAATCGACGAAGAAAAATCAATCCTAAGAACCGCAATAGAGAAATAAGTACTTGTGCAGTTTGTGGATCACGTTATCACTCGGCTGCCGATTGCCCTGATCGTGATAAATCTGATGAAGAGGAAGTACGTGTTACGCTGATGGCTAGCATAGATGCGTCATCCAAAAACGATTGTTTAGGTTTTGCACTCCTCGATTCGGTCTACACAACGACAGTCTGTGGGGAAAGATGGTTCACATGCTATATTTAGAGTTTGTCGGATGAGAGGAAATCCATTCTTCCAAAACAATTTTCAGATTTAGAGATGGTGAACGTAGAGTATCTATGAAGCGAATGAAAATCTCATGCGAAATCGTTGGATAGAAGATTTTCATAGAAACTGGAATCGTCTCATGTGATTTACCGATGTTGGTTAGTGAAGAGGAAATGAAAAAGGCAGGTGCAATGATATATTTGATTTCACAACTGATCAGATTACCATATTCGGCAAAGTGGTGAAGGCCATCGTGAACGATGCTGGACATTATTGCATTCAATTAGGTCCAAATCCTGAAAAGAAAAGATGCTGATTACACTCACTGATGAAGATAAAGAAGAAAACTTGAGCATCGCTACAAAGCATCGCAAACAGTTCGTCCATGCTAGTGCCAAACGGATTGGACAACTTCTCCAACAGGCGGGGAAGAAAACGGAAAAAACGGTCCTGAAAGTCACAAATCACATAACTTGACTTTTAGACACAACCTCGACGGTAGTCATGGTCATAAGGACAACGTAACAGATTAAGGCATATATATTTTGCAACCAGATTACATAGCAATGATAACATTTTCAGCTGCAATACATACATCACTGTGCTTCGATTTTTCAGAAGCTCAAGTAAGTAGGCTTAACATGCAGTGTAACAGAGCAATCCTCCCAAACGGCACAAAATCAAGTCAAGCTACGTGATGAGTTATGTAAATGTTGAATCTCTGCAGCTGCATTGTTTGCATGTGCATTTCAGCGTGCATCTTTTACTGTTGCATCAGTAGCACATGATCCCCAACAGCAATGCAAATTTCAATAGCAAAAAAATGGGGTTAGTGTAGGCTTATATTGGAGATGGTTGACTCCAGATGACTAGCCTACATATGCCCAAGATTGCAAATATCAGTTAATCATGCATGATGCCGTGCATCATTAATGATCAAAGGATGAAATAAAATAAGTCATGGTATTCGACTTTCTCGGAGGCCGATTACTAGGTTAGTAACGTTGTATATATTATAACGTTGTGTATTTATATTTATCAACCAAAAAGTTGAGGTTCAGACAGCTTGAGTGTCAGGAGATAGATGATTCACTGAACTCCTTCGATGGAAATGCTGCACTGTATGGTTTCTTCAGTCTCATCCATCATCAAAATATGAATAACAGAATCCCTTCATGCAGCTGTTGTCTGAGTTCCGCCCTTACTATCGATGTTAGCGTAGCTGGAATTAAATAGATACTTTACTGATGGTCAGTGATTTTTATCACAAACTTAGTGTATGACTTCTTTTTCGGCAAATTGGGTACTCGCATAAGAACACCGGGAGAAAAGCAGGATGAGTTATGCTGCTGATGAATAGATAGTGATGCTCTTCTTTAAGTGATATCCACAATTTTTCAACTACACAGCCTCCTTTCTTTCTTCTTCGTAGTTGTATTGAGACTTTCAGGTGATGTGATTATTATCTACATTTTGAGAGCAAGATCAATGATTGAGAAATGCGGCTCGAGACTGGTCTGCACAAAATGCACAAATCTAATACAATAAATTTTAAGCATCGGCAAACTAGGTAAACTGACGTGTTTCTATCACACCAGAAACACATTCAATTTTCTAAAAAGACCAGTTACAGATCGTTTCAAAGATAATTGCACAAACGTTAACCCGCTTACAAATATAGACTAAATTTTCGTGTAGAAGTCCTCGTTCAATTTTAAACGATGTGCCATATGAAACCTGAGTGATGTTCCATTATAGATTATTTTGACATACATTTTACTTCTTGAGTGGTCAGTTGTGTTCAGTAGACCCTTCAAAGAAAATTACACGCTTTCTTTGATGCAGGATCTCAACATGACAACAAAATTTTTTAATGAAAGTTAACAAATTTTGTAAGCCATCATTCATCTTCATCATGATAAGATATTAATATTCTTTGAATGTACAAAGAGAAACAGCATCAATCAGTTTTAACAAAAATATTGCTACTAAAATAACATCTGGCGCGATTTTTCATTGATGAAGATGATCAATTCTTCATGTGAAATGCTGCGTTTAGAGCATTTAGTCTGTTCGGTCAGTTGTGGTCAGCAGACAAAACTTGTTTAGTTTTTGGTCAATTCATTCACCGATACCTACAGACGGAAAAACAAAACAATCACCATTGATTCAGACGCGTGTTAAGGTTTCCGATGAAATAGCCTATTTTTTCGAATTTCGAAAACATTTGAGTTTTAATCAATTAACACTTTAACCTGATTTTGCACTGTCGCGTTAACAATGATTTTAGCGGCCCAACCTTCATTGTAGCAAAGCTGACGTTTTCGAGTTTGGGATCAAAAGAATGCTGATGTTATCAGCTCAAAGAATACGTAAGTTTTATTAAGATCGGCCTATCCGTTCACTGGCAAACTTCTAATTCATCTTATTCCCAGCCTAAATTCATTTGGTGAGTCATCACTTCCCTCGGTTGATGTCACAAGATTTCGAAACACTGATCTACAGACGGAGCCGTCTGTCTGCACCTGTTCGCAAAGAATAGCAATTCAGCACGCCGTACCGGTTGTTGCTGATGCCTGAGTCCGATAAGGGGATTACAGATGAAGGACGACATGAAATGATCAGCTATGAAGCAACAAACTTTCAATCACTAATTACTTCATTTTAATTGTCAAATCACACTATTACCCAAGCATAGCGTGTCTCTACTCGTCAAGTGAATAAATTTCGTCATCAATCAAGATATGAGCTCGCGATTCAATTTTGAGAATACGCAATAGAAGAACTTATTGTGGTGTACAACGAATCAGGAAACGGACTGTAGACATAGGCTATGCATGTGTTGTTAAAAATTCAATGCTTCCATCAAAAGTATGTATGCATTCTGTTCTGACATGTGGATTAAGTTTTCTTTACTTGACTGCAATCAATACTTACAGAGATACTGAACTATGACATAGCACATGAGCCGAGTTCCGAGAGAACCAAGCTAGTAAAAAAAAATATGCAAAAATACATCTCTTCAGGATTCAGGCCCAAACCCACATCAAATGGCAAATCATCTGAACCCGTAACGTATGGCTGCATTAACTTCAGTTACCACATAAGGTAACTGCCTTTATAAATATTCGTGAATAATTTCCCTTGCATCTTACTGGATATCTAGTCAAATTGTACGTCGCGATGACTCATGGAGAACTTACAGCTTCGACAAAAATATCTTTATCTGAGTCTTGAGACATATTCACCAGGGACTTCCTTCACCTGTGTGAAGAGTTCATTCAATTATGTTTATTTTCTTCAATATAACTACCTCAAAAATTAAATGCTGAGCTTAAACAAAATCTTTACAGTAAGATAGACTTAGATTGGAGCATAATATAATCCGATATCAATGCCTCAAAACGATAGAATCAGTGTTACTCATAACTCTAAAATGTTCAATTTCCGAGGATCTTCACATCTCTTCATCACAAGAGATATAGAAATGTAGGATCTAATCGGTTGTGTAACAACTAACAAGTGTACGAGGCACTATCTATGGATGAAATCGTTCTTCTGAAGAAGTGTCTTTTTACTGAATGCTTCTCCATGATTTAAAAACACTAATTCTGTCTATTCATAGCGAGTGGAATGCTCATTTATCAGAATAACAAACATTCTTTCACTTTGTTTCACAATTTTTCTCTGCATCCTTATTGAATTGGATGATGAATCACAGGCTAGTTGCGACAAGAAATCCTCATTCTGCTGCAAAATTCTGTATCATGGAGTAAATTCGTCTTGTAAGTGCTGCATCAGTTTCTCAAGAATTCATTTAAATAATCTGAATAGGTTTCCGCATGTGTTTGAGAATTATTGATATCCAACTTAGGTTGTACATGCATATGGTTTTCGCGTCATTACACAGGAATAATTTCCAAAACTTTGTCCTCTTACAAAAGTGATCAAACATTTTTTTTGGACGACAGGAACATAATCTTCGCAAAGAAATGAATCTTTTGATATAAAGATTTTCATCGTTTACGGATATAGGACTTTCTTGAGTCGACACTCCACTTACTTATCTATGGTAGCTGCAAAGATATTGGTAGCTGTGATCAGTTTCAGACAAAGACATGTAGTTTAGGTGATTTGGAAGGAGAACGCGTTGAGAAGATTGAATTGGAGCACTAGCTGAATCACAATGATTCGCTGAGCTATAGCGGATTTAGGTTAATTTTTAATTGATTGTACGACTGGACGCTAAGAAATTGCTTTTGGAAAAATAATGATAGTTGTAGACGGAGATTTACAACGGAGAAAGTTTTCAGACTTGCAGCATGGGCCTAACTGTTGTGGTCACGTATTTTAAATGTTCTCTAGGCCTTCCAACAGCGAACATACGCCTCTGCAATAAATACAAAGTCAGGTAGTGAATACGTATTCCACACATTACGCACAACCTTGAGCTAATTCATATTGGTAGCTGATGCGAATTAACCCTCGCCATACCAAGGTCTCACCCAACCTTGCCGTACCAAGGGGTGATTTTAAAAATCACCTCAGTACATATTGGAAAACGTAGCTGTATACGAGTCATTTTCTTTATACCATATTTAATGGCTATGCTGCATAATGAAAAGACAACAATTTATCATACAAACAATTATAATTCTGTCAAAGAAGGAGGAACTATGAAGAATTACAGTCTCTTTTGTTGGTGCATATCATTTTTACGATAAAAATTTCAAATCATTGATTTGCACAGTTTTCACACAAGACACCAACCACAGTGGAATGTTTTCCGCACACAGCTGAATTGCAGTTTTGGCATCGTTGACTCGTGAGATTGCAAGCCCTCGGAGCTTTACCAGCAGCTTTGCAGCCAGTGCATCGGACTTTGTTGCTCAACGGGGCCGGATTCACTTGTGGATTCAGCTGCAAATGCTGGACACTTCCGACGTAGTTTTTAATCTTTTCAATCAATTGTTTGTGAATACCACTTCGATTGTTCAATCTTTGAAGCATATATGGCTTCACGAGATCAATTGCCAGTTCTTTGAGAAATTCTTTGCGGCGATCTTTCCTTCGTGTTGTCGTCTATTCAGAGTGTACGTTGGCTTCAAAAATGGTGTATGCATTTATCCAACAAATTTTGGAAATGTACAACGGGCCATCGCCTTGTTGCACATCTCGTTGAATAGGATCTACACATTTGATCGCCAGAGTCAACGCCTGCTTTTGTGTGGTTGTACTGCAAAATGATATCTGGCTTACATTTCGTTGTCTCTCCTGAAACTGATTTGTCATGATGTTGACTTGACAGCATATCAATATGGACTTCTCGACTTTCGCTCCGTAAGCACACATTGTGATCTTTTTCTCTGGACCACCGAATATGAACTTCGTTTGGTGCAAAGGTACTTTGGCACGCAGAACGGGTGGAATCTCGCGTTTATTTGACATCAGAGTTCCGAGATAGGTCAACGTTTGTCTCAGCAAGTCAGAGGCCAACGTAAAATTTGTGAAATAGTGATCTCCAGTGACGTTTCGGCCGGTTCCATAAAATGGAGCCATCTGACAAGATTATTCACTTTGTTAGCTTCTTAGGCTGCCATTGCATCAGGATTGTTCGGAGCTTAGGACTACCGCGATAGAAATATCGGACTGGATCCATCAGTAACCCACCTAAACATTTCGCCGTACTTTCCCGACTTTGATGGGTTATAAGTTCCGTGGGGTGACCTATAACGTGATTTCACAAAAGCTGCTCTTCTACAACAAGCGAAGAAGTTGGCACAAAATACAAATTGGCAATAGCCAAATTTCTCGAAATGCTGCATAGGTGTCGGTATCATCTGAGCTCGGGTAAGAGTCATCAAATCGAATAACCTTGTTCCAGATCATGTACAGGTTTTTAGACATAGCACATTTGTAAAAGTCACTTTCGTGTTCACCCCAAAGATCAGCTGTGGGTATTCTCTGATCATGATGCACACCACGGTAATAATGTACAGCGATGTACGCTCGAAGTTGTAAGACATCGAGCTGTATTTCAATACCAAGCGCATCTGCTTTCAATTGACTATACTGAACAATTTTATCCAACATCACATCGGGAAAAAACAGATTCCATGTTTCCAACTTCGCATCCTTTCTGGCTTAGGTTGGCCCCGACCTTTCTCTAACAACATTTTCCGCACCTCTGCGACCAGCTACGTAGCTCCATTGATGGCCGTTTTTATCTCTCAGACTTTCGACATCTCCATGATCCAGAGGTTCTTCGCAGCGTTCATTCTCTTCTTGAGGATGTGGGTTCAATAATGTTGTATCATCATCCTCATCATCTTCTGACCCACTCGATAATGCGTCGTCGGATTCTTCGGATGTATCGTCATCATACATAACGCGAAGTGCCTGCGCACCATAGCCGCACGTCGAGGTCGAGATGCCATGGTGTGAAGAAAGCAAATAATAGGAGGTAGACTGATCAGTTGTCCTGACTTCACTGCGCTTGAACAGATGTCAGCCACACGAATCACAGGCTGTCATGCCTATCACGTGAAGCAATCGATGCGCACGCAGCAAGCCGTTCAACGCTGCCTAACAATAAGGTGCTCGGCCTGTAACCGTAGACATCTTTGCGCCGACACGGCGCGCGCTGGTGAATGATCGCATTTGACATGCATCTCCTGTGACGTAGGTCTAAACATCTTAATTTGGCCTGACCACGATGCAAAACATTAAAAGACACAAGTTACCAAAGGAATTTCAGTTACAACATTTTTTGAGGATTTTACGAGTAAATTTCTTGGAGGTGATTTTCAAAATCACCCCTTGGTACGGCGAGGGTTAAGGCACCTTGCCGGTCCGGTAAGTCTACTGCGGTGACTGCACAGAATTAAATATTTTGTCTATCTGCTTCGGTTTGCTAGAAGTGTGATTAATACGAAATTGACGGCGGGCAGAAGGAATTCCTATGGAAAAAAAGTCGTGCGTCGCTTGTGGATTAATGTGAGTTCCAGTGCTTCGATTGCCAAAATTAATCCTTCAGATCATTGCCCACAAGTTTTCTCCATAATGTTGGCCCCAGTAGTGCATACATTGAATCGAAGCCAAGACAGGGATGTGTTTCGGTGTGTGCGAAGTGATATTACAGCACGCACCCATCTCTCACTGGTTCGGTGTCCTCTGCTGACAGCTTATTGTTTGCCATTTCCAATAGCAAGTGATACACGAATTATCTAATTCGTGTCTAATTCTGTGATGTGCCATTTCGACATTAAGGTCGCATACAATTCTTCCTTTCTAGGAAACCGAAGCGCGCGCAGATGAATCTAATTCTGTGGGTGACTGCGACGTCCACTTCAACTCCCTGTCCTCTGTTAGTGAAGTTTTTCGAGAACTTGACTTGATAACTGTACCAGTTTGTGCGTGTATACCATAAATTATCGCTAATCATGCGGCATGATGACTTGCTTGTCGCCTTCACCGAAAATTGGGTCCACGATACGATGCTGTCGGATTCGATGAATTCGTTCCATTCACATCCATATAATTAGCATGAAAAGGAATATTTTTTCGACGGTAGCAACTCTATGGATACCATGTCGATATTAATTTAACATTTTTACAACAAAATTGTCAAATTTGCGCAGAAAATTGGAATTTCCTAAAAATATGCGCATTTGCGCAGGAGTGGGAGCCTTGATCATGCCTCTCCATTTCCATCTATAATACCGCATGACTATACACATTTCCATATATTTCGAAATTATTATGTCAGACACGAAAAACACTTGTTACGTCAAGGGTTGCTTTATTCATTGCAGTGATGAATACAATTGATCATAGTTCGCTATAACCTATGGCAATGTTGTTAAATGATTCAGGAGAGTTAAACATCTGATAATCCTCATTGAACTACGGTAAAGTTGTATACATTCTCAGCTTCAACTAAGGATAAAAGAGATATGATTGTAATCAAGGAAACGGAAGTCGATAACGGGGAGGGCTGGTGGAGAGGGCAACTCTCACAGTCTTATCACAGCAGAAAAATGATAACAAATAATTACAAGTGTCACAGCACAGTTTACGTAATTGAACAGAAGCTAAAAAGGAATGGCGTCTGTCGAATAAACATGAAGTCATGCACACAGTAGAAAACGCAAACAATTTAATAAATATTTCTACACGGAATTTCAATTTTTAAATATTGAATTGCAATTAAATGCGTTAATCAAGGAAGAAAATTCGATTTTCGGTTGACAGCTGCTTTTCCTCTGATTTCAGATCTATAAACAATGAATCGAATTTTCTTCCCGCTCTGGGAAAGCGTGTGCCTCTCGTGCCAATACTTTGTGCACAACAGCACCCCGATACGTCTGATGAGGACCGCCATTCGTATATACAGGTCCGAAGACAACATTCAAAAAAACATGACGGCGATATGACGAATATATGAGGCGCGTCCTTGCATGTGTTAAAGTGACGATGAGTTTTGCATTCGTAAGAAAGAGAAGAATTTGAAGAAAACATAATAGGATAATTACGTTTAGAAAGATCCCTGCTACGTGCAATCTACATCAATCAATCTCATAATCTGCACTCAGGATCTACATCATATCTACTGCAGTGGAATTGAGAAGCCGTTCGGCTCATCAAATCTCTCATCAGTGCATCCGCGTCGACACGAAGCAGCCAGATTCCGGTTGAAGGGAAGTTTGAGGATTTCTGGACTACACCTTCGCTGGACGTTGTCGCGTGTGACCGCTAGATTCAGCCCTGAAACAAAAGAGAAATATTCATTACCATGTGGCAGTAGAGGGTGCACTAGATCGAATTAGTCGCTTTCCAATGATGCAAAATACTTCTGGAAATCATCAAACACTCAGGAAGATACCCGACAGAGAAAAATGACTTTATTAAGGTATGATGACAGCTCAACTCGTTGGCTACATTAAATATATCCACTTAACTCTCATTGTAGCGTTGGTAAATTTTGCGCTTTTTTAACCCGCTATCCAATTTCAAGTTTGCCTGACTTTTCAGTCATGTAACAGAATAATAAAACAACCAGTCCAATGAGGACAATTGAGCAACGAAGTAAAAAACAAAATATCGCCGAATGATCCAAGCAGCACTTCTGCTTTAATGCACGGAATTAGTAATATATTGACATACTGTTCAGTTCATGTACATTCCTCAACAGCTGCTGCAAGTGAGATCATTTGAGTTCATACTATGTATATTACGTCTTTATAACAATCGCAACAAAGTTCGAACTAACTGATTTATAACAACAAATTGTTCGTTAGCCTACCCTCAAGTAGTCACAACTGCAAAATATCGCTGAAGCTGAAAAGAAACAAGCGAATACTTTCCAGCGCATCAAGATCAGGAAAACGAAAATTCCTGTTACTTTAAAATTGATTGAACTTGTATTGTGGTCACACCTTTTAACACAGAGTCAAATCAATCGCAGAGATGATCAAATTTAGTCATCAATTAAATGAAATTCATGTGTGAATTTACCTGATAATAATATCCATAGGGTCCTACGAAAAATTGCATTGACATTATATCTATAATTTATAACTTTAACTCTGAATCCAACTGCAAAATGTTCGAGACGGCTCTGGGATGTTCAAGCTCAAAGATGATTCATTTGGATGATTTTCGATGGCTGTCGCTGTAAGTTTATTTTCTAGTTTTCTAAGTTATCTCGCATGATTCTTACTATTTGCATACTCTTCTTTGACACTATCTTCGCACATTATTATACGTACATATTTACTAACGGCTACCAAGTGAGGAGTAATCTCATCTACCTCGAATTCCAGGGTATGCTGGATAAAGTTAACGGGTAACCTGATCTAAGTTTTATCAATATTACCTGTGAAAGTTTACGAAAATTCCCCTCTTTAAGGTTTAGTATAATGCTCATTATTTATGTACACCAAACAAGTGAAAATCATCTGCTGTATTTCACTATTTGCGTCGCATCAGCGATATATTATCAGAAAGAAAATTGCATTAAATTTTTGAAGTCATCCGAATACATCTTTCATAAACTAAAAGGGAGTTTGATGCCCGATAAGTTTCGACTGACATTTTTTCGAATGCCAATGCTTTAACTGTCACAGCAGGTAAATCAGCCGAGTGAAGCGTGCAGTACGCTTTGATACAGATATAGATCACATGCAACTCCTGCTCGTACAGCACACGATAATAATCTTATATCAATAAAAAGGTTTCTAATCTAAAATTCGCTAATTGTAGATATGGTTGACTACTGATGGGGATCACTTGGAGCCATTGGTGGGGATTGATAAATTATTGATCCTATTGATAGGGATCACATGCACATCAATACAAAATAGAATTTTCATCGTATACCGCGTCGAAACGATGTACAAACTCCAGAATAGAAGTTTTCAAATTTTTTGATTGCCTGAAAACGTGTAGCTTGTCAATGATGCGCATCATGCAATTTAACTTGCTACATGTGTACATGCAGTATTGTAGGCAATATTTTCGTATTTCTCATCGAATTATACATAGACAAGTGTAAAAGGAAACAGAGACAGCTTTTAGCACGGGGCAGTATCTAGAATACAGGTATTCAAAATAGTCTATGTAGTTTGAATTCAGCTCTACTAAATCAAAAAAAATGAAAGTGCTTATCACCAAAACATGAAGTATGTAGAATGGAGAGTCTGAGTTCGAGTAAAAACAAACTGACACATGTAGACATACATTGCAGCAAAAACAATAGCCGATATCAAATTAAAAAAACATATGTTCTGTCGAGTGACGCATCGAATTCACTTGTGATTCGAATCGCGAATTCAGGATGTGCACATCTACTTGCACAAGCAACATGATTCATGACATTGAATTAGTTCAACAGATCTATGATGACAGGAAATTATACTAAAAATGTATTGACGGTTTTATATTAACACACATGATTTTTCATGAAGTCAATTTAAGCTAGAGATGCGCATTCAGAGAAATAGAAACATGCTTACTAACACACACACACATACTAGTAATTGCTTTGCAATTAACCTTGATAATCTCGTTTCCATTCCAGCATTATAAAGTATCGAAAGCAGATCTCTTGCAATGATCACCGCAAGATAAATGCTTTGTTACCTATGGTCTACCTAACAAAAAAAGACAGCTAAATGTTTCGGAATCAATTTGATTGCCTATCAAATATTTCCAAAAATTCTAATTGAAAAATCGATATGTCGACCACTAAGTCGTGAGCCTTTTGTATAAAATGCAATCACAGTGAAATGATTTTATCAAATGTGGAAAGGAGTGCTTCATGAAGGGTCGAATCCATTCGAATTCTATGGTCTAATCGATGACTTTTGACGTCGTCAAGTGTGAATTCTTGTCACTGCCGAGATTCAAGTAGAAGGTTGCGATGTTGGTGACTGATTGTGATTATTTGGTTTGACTTTCATTAATCTGACTTCAATGTTAAAAAGCGTCCATTATCGTAGTGTTATTCGCTTTCTATTCCTACAAGGAAATTGATGGCTGTCTATCAATAAGAATCATTTCTTTCGGTTTTTCTTCTGGACAACGAGCGACCAGGAAGGCCAGTTGAAATCGACAAGACAAGGCCGCTACAGATCTTGAACTAATCGTGTAAGAAGAGCGCCGAATAACAACCAGGCAATTGACAACGTCTTAACGTCAGCAAAGGAACGTTGTATTCCCTTCTTTGTTCATGTGGCATCAGGAAACTCTGCTCCAGGTTTGTACCACGGTTTCTGACGGCGGAGATGATGTCAAAGCGTTTGGCCTCTTGTCAAGAAAATCTTCAACTTGGAGATCAATTCCTGAAGAACACCATCATTATGGATGAAACTCCACTGTCTCTCTATCTTCCTGAATCCAAACGAGAGTCACAGGAATGGAAACTCCCTGGTGAGGCTGGATCCAAAAAGCTGAGGCCATCAACTTGTCATAAACGAGCATCGATGTCTGCATTCTGGGATGAGAACGGCATCTTGCTGTTGGGTTTCGCGGGTGCTGAAACGAAGATCAACAGTGACTATTACTGCAATATTGTTCAACAAGTGCGAAGGAAGAGAAGAAAAAGTCGCGTGTGTGAATTGTTCTTTTTGGCAGACAACGCCCCGATCCACACCAGTCAACGATCTTCACCAACTGTGGCAGCGTCTGGACTCACAGTGCTCTCACATCCCCTACAGTCCGGATCTGGCTCCGTCAGACTTCTTCCTCTTCAGACATCTCGAACAAGCTCTCCAAGGGAAGAAATATAATTCAAAAGAAGAACTGCAGAATGAAGTAGAACGTTTTTCAATAAAAAATCTTCAGATTCCTTTAGAAATGCCTTCCAAGAGCTAACCGTTCGTTGGAGGAAGTGCATGATATGCAATAATTTGTCAATGAATTACCTTTGGATAGCAGGACTTTTTCTATGAAAGGCTCACGATTTATTCGACGCATCACGTATATCCCAACTTTATTGATAATTATGCCCCTTTTTTGTTTTACCGGTGCATTTTCTTCAAAATGTCACGATAAGGCTTGTGGGTACAGACTGTGTGCAGATAGTTCATCAGTTGGACCATTATTCTAGCCGCATTATCTCAGTCAATTGATGTCTTCCTCTAGAAATTTGATTACTCTGCAAAAGGTGAGAATTTTCATTTCTAGATGCAAGTGGTTTATGAAATTGGACTGCTGGCTCAGGATCACCAAGATATTGAGAGGGTTAACGCTCCCCCTCAGTAGAGCGGACTCAACAGGATTGTGTTGTTGGGCGATGCATATTTTCTCCATTAGTTGCACTGTCAGAATGATTAGGAATAATTGAAACCAAGTTACAACACAGGATTCCTGATGTCTGATTTCTCTTAAAACCTCAAATTAATCGTAGAATCCAAACTTAAACTTTAAATTCAACAGTAATCAACAGTTACCATTTCATCAAAAAAGGAACATTTCGAAATAATCAAACTGTTTCATAACCCCAAATTTTCTAAATTATTAACATAAAGGTAATTTTGATGCATTACCTGATTGTATAATACCTGAAAATAGTTGTGCGTACTTCATTAACTATCCACTGGACCATAAAATGGTTAGACATAGGGAGGGGATATAGAATGTCGGATCTCTGTGGTCGAACCCTTGAAATCCGACACACTATCATAATAAAGGACTAGAACAGACACGCGCATTGAAAACAATAGAGCGTCATGAGCATGCGCTGTCATGAAAATGAAGGTGGCTTACAGTGGCTAGCAATAGGAGCCACCTCAGTGCACTTTGTAAAGATTCATTGATAAAATCAATTCCCTTCAAGTATAGAATCATTTTTATGATTTTACCATCAATCATAGTTATTAAAATATAACGTCTTGCAGCAAGACATAGATCAACAACTGAAATCAACATTAACAAGCAGCTACTGTCCATTCTTGGCCCACTAGCTTGAACAAAGCGGATAGTCAGAATTCAATCGGTTAGACAATCTAATTTCAATTTAATACGCAGTTACGTTTATCTAATTGATAGTTTCACTGATATTTTTTTCTACATTTTCAAATTTGCTTACTTTCATTCTACTTATTTGTCAGTATCAGTATAATCATTACATGCTATTCTCTCGACTGCGATTAAATTTCCTCGCAAAACCATCGACCGCGAGTCAATTTAAATCTGAGAAAGGTTAAAAGTTTTTCGACCTAGCTTCCGGGATTAAGAACGGGTACATGGGTCTCAAATCATACATATTCTGGCGCTCACTATAAGGGTACAGCTTCACTGCTTTGATGATTAACAATGCGGGAATTTTGACATTTCTCACATTTAATGGTGCGCGACAGTAGTCCGTTGATCTTCAAGACTTCAAGAACTTCGCAACTTCATGGCAAGTGTCATACGTTACACATGAACGATAACAACGATCAGGCTGTCACTCATGAACGTTGTGCTTTCAGACCCTTTTTGACGGATTTCCACGGAATGGCATTACTGGATTCTTAAATACAAAATTATACATATACTGTATATTTATATGAATGATGCATAAATTCTAAGTATTATAATCTCACATGATTGCTTATCTTCACCATGATCTATTTCTTGAGCTGCAATTTTGGGAACAGCTTTATGAGCAAAGTTCTTACAATGCACCGTTGTAGCTTACCTACGATATCCACAGCAACTTGAGGAAAGCGAAACACATCTGCTTGTACATTAACCCAACTAATTTGGATGGCCTTCTAGACATGAATAATGAGATTTTTGAAATCCGCACTTATATCATGGTCATTGAGTTTGAATTAAGATACCAACGAAAACACTAATTCACTTTTCCTTGCCAGTGGAGGTTTTGTCCTCGTCCACATCTTTCGTTAATACAGAAAATGAAACCCAGACTCCAGAAGGTGTGTGTGTGTGTGTGTGTGCATTGTGTCGGGTGCACAGGATATTCGAGTCACATGACAGTAAGCTACCTGATCGACACGAGTTCCCATAATTGCGAGTGGTTATTTAAAGTATGCTGCGCATTTCGAGTATTTTCAAGATGAAATAAATGCAGAATTGAGCTGTTCGCTGAATATTACTGCCCAATTTAAAGAAACGAGATTACCATAGAGCATGACATCACCATGCATCATATTTCTCGTTCTATTCAACTAGGATCATCACGTCAAACAGGTAACCCGACGAAAGACCAATTGGACCGCAGCATCTTCTGGGAAACGAAAGGTACCAGTGATTCAATCAAACAACTACCCTGCGCACCCGACACAGAACCTAGTGGATTGAATGCACTTTTTGGAATTACGAAAGATGCCGGCCGACGAGGGCGAATATTCTGCTCGCACAAAGGAGCGTCATCAGTCTTCGTTGGCATCTAGAATCAAAGTCATTGCCCAAGCAATCTAGATGATGAGTTTGAAAAACTCGGAAATCATGCCAAAATGGACATCCAAGCGTATTGAGCTATGTTTAGAGAAATATGTCTCGCTTTCCTCAAATTGGTGGGGGATTTGTAGATATAGGTATGCTACACGCAGTGATATATTGAGCGATTCATGCTCAGATGCATAGTTTTACAAGTTAAACAGATTAGTTGTTGCTCACGTATTAATAAATCTTGCATCTTCAAATTGATTATGTGAACTTATTGATTTTTACCACTACTTATTTGCATTGCCATATAATTTGTGACTTTACTATCTAAGCGACGCAATAACGACCGAATGCCATCTCCCCAAAGATATAATTGATGAAGTCTTCTGGAAACCGAAAAAAATAAAATAATAAGCCAAAAAACTCTGTAATCTAGAGGTTGCACAATGTACATGTGCATCTTTGTAGAGCATATTTACTTGCTTAATCGAGGATAGTGAATATGATAAGTGACCTTATTCACCACTCTATCGGAAGACATTGAAATCAAGGGACGCAGTAACAAAAGTAACATAATCGCATTCCCAGGCTGTTTAAGGGGTAATTGCTAAAATTTCAGGGCGTTTCCCGGGCCCCAACGAAATTCCTGGGTTGCCCGGGACTCCCGGGCTCGGCCCCACCCTGATTTAAGTAAACTTGCGAAAGAGGAATGAAGGTAGTCAAATTTCGGAAGAAATTGTCATAATCTGGATTGAACCTGCTTCAGAATGTTCTACTTCAGCCTCTTCGTGAAAGACAGCACAACAGCGTATTTAACATCATTTCCATCATTTTTAGAATTCTTACTTGTCAACCATATCAGGTTCTCCAGCAGTCATTTGTGCTGCCGCATGCTCTGCTTCCGCCAATTTCTTGGCACGTCGGCGCTTTCGTTGATTCAATTCGTACACCACAATGATGATGACGACGATTATCACTTCGAGTATTATCCCAATGAGCGGCCAAATGGGGGCCAATGGATCTATAAAGTAAGGAAACGTTTCACTCATTTTGAAAAGTCAGTAGATACCACAATATACTACAAAGGGTTCTACAATTGTTCAATAATTGGAACTAAACTTTTTTAACTGAAAGGATTAAAATAATTAGAAGATATTGTCTATTGTCGCACAGTAGCTGTGAAAGAAGTCACAACCCAGCGTGCTCTAATTCACTTGCACCCATAGTTGTGAGACAGACAAGCATGAAAGTGCGACTTTCTTGCAAATGTGATACAGCACATTGAACCGATTTCTATATAATTGCAGAAACTCTAATTTAACAATTCAACTAGAGTCCGTTTCATAAAAAGTGGATCATCCTAAAATTTGACTAAATTTAACATAACTATGATACAGAAAGCATTTTTCATGTTATTTCAGGTCCCTAATACATTTAAATGTCCTTATATAATCTGATAAGCTATGATACAGTAACGGTTCTTAAGAAGATAATATTTTGTGGCCCTACCCTTATTGTCAATGACATTACCAATTCGTCTAGGCATTGATTCGATGATATCGTTGATTTTTGACCGATCTAACTTTCTCCACTCTCTTTTTAACAGTGACGTAAGTTGTGATACGCCATCTGTAGGTAGCAGTGAACGACGAATGTTACGTTTTAAAATACTCCATACATTTTCTATAGGATTCAGATCAGGAGAACGAGCTGGCCAAGATAATGTCCTAAGCCCTAATTGAGACTTGCATAAATTGACTCTACTACTCCTGTGACACGTAGCATTATCATCCATAAATAACCAAGTCGATGGATCACCAAGTTGATCTGTCATTTGGCCAATGTTCATTCGTAAAACATTCACACAGCGTTCAGAATTCATGGTTCCATGCTGTATGTGAAGTTCAGAGCGGCCATTGGTCCAAATGCCAGCCCAAATCAGTAGAGTCGCACCACCTTGTACCCGGGGACGATGTAAATGTCTCGGAATTTCCTGATCAGATTTTATCCATAATCTCAATCGACCATCACTATCCTTCAGACGGACTGATGCCTCATCAGACTAGACAAGCCGATCCCATTGATTTCGCCAGTGACAATGACTCATTGCCTATCTGAGACGTCTTTTTGTATGCTGATCTGATAATTCGATCTGAGAGGGCCTCTTACAGCTCTTGAAATTCGACTCAATATGTCTTCTACGAATAGTGGACTTAGAAATAGACGAGTCTAGTGCAGCCATCTCAGTTAACGAGATACTTGGATCAACTTTAACAAATCTCAAAATTAGGCGGTCTCTACGTTTGGATGTTTTGCGTGGACGGCCAGAGCCCTCTTTACGACAGAGTCGAAAATCAACATTATGACATCGATGCACATTTGTGTAAGGGACATTTAGTCGCTTGCTTGTAGCTCGCAAAGAAGACCCTAGTTCTAGCAAGGCTGACACTTTGCCTTTTGTGAATGCGATCTCGTTATTGTTCATTTGTGCTTTGTATTGTTTTCAACCGGTAAGAGATAGATTTCTAGCTGAAAGCAATCAGGAGTGCTGCCAACACCACCGCAACGAAGTCAGGAAGCTATGGAACATGAAGTCCAGTTAATCACATGTAGCAGCTACATTATCGTTGATGAATAATGGTGCTATACTGGCTCTGATTGACCGATTTTCTTTATTTTTGTTTTGCTTGATAGCTTTTGGCTTGTAGAACAACATATTACATAACAAAGGAAACAAATGTAATTTTTTAAGAGTGAGGTATGATTTTGTGTAACATTGCTAAATGAAGATCAAATTATCTACTACTTTTTTATCTATAACAGGAAAACAACTCAATATTCATGCTTGAAATTTCCAACAATGATATTAGTAAGCACAACTGACATATCTTCCAAATTTCAGAGAAATTCGTTCAAGTTTGGCGGAGTTAGACAAAGTTGAAGTTAAGGCGATGTTTAAGGGTGATCCATTTTTTATGAAACAATCTGTAATAGATCCAAAAATGAATGTGTTTCAAACATAGAGGTCTTTTAACCTTCCTCCCTGGTACATAACGGTAAGATGAACATTTCAAAGATTAGAAGATCCGTATTAACTGCAGATATTCAAACAGAAAAGCTTTTTGATTGCGATGTCTAAAGAGAAAAATAAGACGTGCTCTAGTTGATGATTTTATCTTATAGAAGTCCATTCTCTCCATCATGGCAATCGCAACTGAAAATTAATCATGAAGTTAACTACAAAAATAGAAAGCACAGTAGGGAGATGAGAACATTCGGATAAGTTGACAAAGAATGCTTGCTACCTAAATCATGGACTTCTGTCTAAATGCAGCAATCGTTATGAGTCTATGACAAACCGACAAACCAATTAGACAATAAAATTCTGCCTGTCGATGGTGTAGAAGCGGTTTCAGAAATCATTGATCAAGCGGTCCGATATCTATGATTCATACATCGAGGAAGTAATGTCAGTTTGGCAGAAAACTGTGGCGTGACAATCCGGTTACACCACGAACGATTACACGAGCGCGAGATTAATCGAGAGTGGTGTAACCTTTAATTGTCTAACAACCGATTAGCAACTGGCCGAGTACTTTCAACAATCATCAACTTTGGATTCCCGCTGGTTGCATACGCAAGTTGTGTAAATCAGCTACTCAAACAATTCTGATGTACCACCGTTACGTGATACAATTTCCCAATCGTGGGTAATATTTGCTTTATCGATATATAAAATGTATCAATATGAAGGATGACTTACCAAGCACTCGCAGATACCAGCCCATTGTATCTTTATTGCCGCTGCCGTCAGTAGCTTGGCAGAAGTACACACCACGATGCTCCACTCGCAATGCATCAAAGATAAGGAGGGAGTCCTAGAAAAGGGGAAATTGTTAACTATTTGGGAAATCTGTCACTGTGGTGAAGACAGAATCTGAGATAAGGAAATAAGAACTCGCAAGTGAAGAGAAGCTATTCCGAAACTCCTTCAATCTGCAGAATGATGGAGTAGGAAGAATTCGAACTTGACGTTACAGGTGGAGACCTGAAGCATTCAAGTTTCAAGTTCTTTTCAACTCAACTAAGAAGTGAAATTTAGAACTATCAAAAAAACTACTTCATGATAAAGTACTCTTGAAATTAGGATTGCGTCAGTAGGTTTTTGTTATCCGATAGTTGACATGCTACTTATGCTAACCAAATAGAACCGAATAGGCCTTTACATGCCGTAAAACCGGCAATAGACCGCATTCACTCTCTCTTGGGTGGCAGTATATTGTGACATCTTCCAGTCTAAAATTACTAAGAAATATCGCATAAGTAAAGCTTGTTTTTACGTGAATATTCCATCAATAAAATTCTTGAATAACTAAGTGCTTTAATAAATGCCCGCTACATTATGAAATCATTTACAGCTCGGCTTATTAGTGGGCCTATGACTTGTTATCTTAATGAATGAAACTTAATGTGATACCAAAAACATGCTTGACTGACATTCAATGAATGTTTGATAGAAACATTCAATACATTTCTCTATGGTAGGTATTCAATAAATTCATTTATAGGTATTATTGCCAAATGTCATTTAGGCGCAATTCACTCATATACTATTAATGAAGACTCAAGACACAACAAGATGGCATAGTATATCTTATTTTTCTCATCATGCACGCAGGATGACCAGCAACACAAATAGCGATTGACATTACAGGCACTGAAAGATCAATTTGAAGTAATTATTAATAACAAAGAAGTTAATGACACATTCAAAGACACAAAAGACACACGAAGAAGTGCCAATCACACATCATCCACTTCAGTCATCATTCCTTATATTGACCATACATTTAGAAGTCTATATTATTACCAGACAACACTGCAAAAGGACAGCAGGGAGATGGATTGGCAAATCACAAATAATCTCGCATGGGGACCACTTGCTACATAACAAACAAAATGACGGTGATGAAGAGTGGTCGTCATTGCAGTAGACCAGTTCGCATCAAACTTGTTCACAATAAACTTCATAAATAAGTCAATAATTCACCAAAAAACACGTAATTCAAATTCAACTTCAAATCTATTCTGAAAATGTCTGCCAAATTTTGTGCGTGAAATCCAGACACATATTTGCTCTATTCATATATCAATTGACTTTTCAGTTAGTTGCAGCAGGAGCTTCAGTCGTACCAGGGTCGTGCAACCAAACTGAAATCTTAAGAATAAGCTACACACATGAATTGTCATACAGCCGATACTGATGTGATAACAATCATTTCACAGTTGTGTGCTCTCACCCCTCTAGTCATTGTAGATATGAAGAGGCATCAAACTAGACTGGAAGATGAAAATTTCCGTTCAATAGCTTGTAGCAAATATTGTCTTCAGTATTCATAACATTATGTGAAGTGAAGATACGTTGTTTTCTTGGCCAACTCAATTATTCGTTTATTTCTGGAAAGCTGTCATGCACAGGCGATGCTTCAAGTGATGGGATAGCTCAGGCAGTACTTCAATGCGATGATGCTGGTCGAGGTTCATGGTTCAAGTCTGTCCATCTGGGGAGATACCGCTCCTCAAGAGGCCACTAAGCCCAACCTGGTCAGAGTTGACGGTGAAAGAAGCCTTCCCAACCCCAAACGTGCTGCTATGGCTTCTCACCAAAGATGGGACAGCATTCATTTACACCAATAGAACCAATATAGTTACAGTTGATTAGGCTTCCGACGGAGAAAACTTTTTGGCCAAGATTTTTGAATGGATCACACTTCGAAGTCGCATTATGAGCGAAAATGGAATCGAAAATGGTTTCAGTTACGTGGCAATACTCATTCATAATGGGTGAAATGCAGCGCTTTGAGTGAGCGGGTTTTTTTAAAAAATGTTCGCTTAACGCTCAGGCGAGCGAGCAGTCATTGTTGAATTTTTGGACAAGCGAGTGGTGAATGTGACCTTGAGACAACTCTTGAAAATAATAATTCGTCTCTTTGAAGTTATGAGAATTAACAGGACATCTGCAAAATGAAAACCACGCTACTGAATTAATGTCCATTCTAAACAGCATTCCTGAGTGTCTTCCTCGCAAAGTTCGATTCTAAGGTTACATCAGCTACTGATTTGAGAGTTGCGCACACATCATTTTGTCAGTATCATTCGCTTACTGCTTTGGCAGAGAGTATTCGGATTCTTTTGAACGTTGAGATTTGAGTCGGACGATGTTCGATATAGGGTGCTCAACTGGAGCCCTCCCTGTGTGATTCCTTGCTTTGCTGATCTGTGATTTACGCACGTTTCTTGGTCAAACACATGATGCACGCAATATTAAGTAATGAAATTCACATACCCCGATATCTGACAACTATCATCTGTATATTTAGCAGTCTCCGTCTTGTGGGATGCTGAAGATCACCGCAGCTGACATGTCGTAGACATGTATGCTAAAATATCAACGAGCACTCTTACATGTGAATGCGCAAGAGGAGTAAAATACGTGATTAATGAGAACACCATGTGGAATACATGCCTTGTAAGTGAAGCACAGCAGCAGTAGGAGTGTAAGACGATATTTTTCAGCGACTCTGCCATGTCAAGTGAGTCAATTATAAATACTCAGCAAAATCAGACTGGATGCCAAGGTAATAGAAAACAACATACAGGCCTAAATTGTGATGCTACTAGCATTTTCAAAGTTTTCTTGGTAAGACAACGAATCTGATTGCCGGCTGCATTAAAGACAACACGTTTTGTTACGACTACATTCCTCTAGTATATCTACACGCTCACACAATTTTCAATTTAGCAACCAGATGATGAACGAAACATTTCAGATGATACTGCCCTCGGCATTATCAAAGCGCAAACAAGGTTGCAACTACGACTTCACGGGTCGCTAAATTACTTAGATATCATAACCATCATCAAAAAACTATAATTAGATGTTCAAATATTCATCAACTCCGACAATCAGCGCACACCCATGCGAAATCAGAACCATTCCATTCAGTGAAGCACATCGATCGGCGTACAGACAATGCACATGACTGTAAGCCGGTCCAACAATTCACAACAAAAAAAGAAACTACGTTTCCTCGAACGATTCAAACACGATTCAGCAGAGTATCATATAACCAGACGATATCAAAATGAAGTATTTCTGAAGAGAATTTCAAAAATCAACTATGACAATTAACTTTTGAATTTACACAATTTTTGCAAACTAGTTAGCTAGGATTCATTGCTGTGTGCATGGATTGCAAAGGAAGTTTATAAAAATGTGAATAAGAAGGCGGTCTTCTTTTAAAAGTTGAAATCGGTTGATTTAGAATTCATTTAGAATTCTAGAGACGCGTCTTTCATTGCTTCTACAGCTTAAGTTGACACATCTTTCATTCAGACCGTCCCTTGCTCATGTTTTCGTATTACTTTGTTTGGTTTATCAGATCACAATCGTTGGTAACTACATTTTCAAGCAATGTTAGCATTTCTGAAGAAAATTCAACAGATTTTTCAACTGAGAGATTCAACAACTGAAGGCAACCTGACAAGTACTTGATTCTATAATCAGGTACTTGATTGCGTTCAATGGGCGCTAAAGAATTTCAACATCGTTTGTAGATCACGAATTTACTGTGATTTTGAGTCCATAAGTGGTCGCATTTTAGCATCTTCTAAGTTTTTGAAAATGATGATGATCTGCTACATTGATTTCTTTTAATAACCGGTTAATCAGATGGCTACAGCAGCAAAGAAATAATACGCCTACGGATTGGAGAACGTTATCAGTCCTCATTAGAACTACTTCAATTAATTATTCAAATTACAATAAAAAACGGTTCAACGAAGTTTTGATAAGCTCTGATCCTCACAAATCAAGACCGAGATTAGGCACGATTCAGTTAGATCAAAGAATTCAGGAATTTTGTTAAGTGACAATCTTTTTTGGGATTTATGAATTATAAATATATCATCTGCCATAGTCTTTCTTAAAATTTTCACGATGTTTCATACTCACCACGGTAGCATTCTCTTTACTCTCTGTTAATTTCTTTCTGATGCCATCTCCATTGACAACACTGGTGAAATCGTTCTTATACCAAACGATTGTAAGGTTCCCGATAGGCCATGTACTAACGCGGCATCGTAACTGGAAAGGCGTTCCTTGCTTCTGACGTAGGGACACATCTTCCTTGAGCATATTGATAATTGGGGGACCTGTGTGAGAATTGGCGAAGATTATCAATGTGAATACAATAACCACTAACATCATCTACTTACTTCTGATATTAACACGGGAATTATCGGTCTTTCCGACTGAAATGCTGACACCACATTGGTATTCACCGATGCTTTCGATTCCTGCAGGAGAAACACATCACTGTGTCATCTATTCGTCAGTAACTTAGTTATACTATCGGGGAAAATCGTGGTAGAGGTCGAGATGAGTGTTGATGTATCATCCCATAGGAGTGCAATGCATGCGCAGTATAGTAAGGTGAAGTCATCGGTCAATACAGTGTAACGTATATAGGCTGTAAATTACATTTGGGCTTGGCCACGCGGAAGTTAACATTTCGAGTGAAAAATGAAATTCAAGTTATGTTTTTCTCCTTCATACTTCTGAAAAGATCATAGAAAAGTTCTAGCTCCCAGATCATGTCTCATTTTTGTCCTATCTTCTGTGGTTCAATAGTAGTCGATGTTTGAAGTTTGGCGAAAAAATAAGTTGTTGATGTCGCGTTTGTCACTTATCAAGCCAAATATTGAAGCTCTTGATTTTCATCAATGTTGATGTATGGGAATCTATTTCTCTGTGGATGTTTAATAAATTGGTAATGTTTAGTAATTATACGAAGGTGATATAGTCATAAAATCTTTGAACCCCATCTTTCTAGGTGAATCAAATTTATGCAGTTGAAATTCCGTTACCAAAGTTTCCATTTTTTGTTGTCACTAAAAAAATCATATTTGTTTGAGTAACTGAATTTCATCAGAAAGAAAGCATTTTGATGCATATTAACACGTTGTACAGTATATTCAGCTATCGCAATTTTGATGTTCTTCATTGTTAAATGAGGTAACATTTTTATGAAATTCCGTTACCGGTAACGGAATTTCAAATGTTCATCAAGTCATGAAATCACATAGAAGCTTCTCTTACGCTGGTTTCTATCCCGATTACAATACCCATTTGACATGCCATCTTTCTATCAGTATTTTCGTTAATTATCAGAACTGATAATTACATTCTTGGTTGAGATTGCAAAACAATGGCTATCACCTAGATGAAGGCCTACTGAGTCAATACTTTTGTTGATTTAAAAAATCAAAATGATTAAATTATTTGAGGTAAAAATAAAACAAATAAGTATCCATGATATAATTCTATGATTAAGGATGTATTGCTGTCTGTGTAACTATGCGCAACGTAGGTACACATCCCACTAGTGAATAATTTCTAACGTTAGTCATCGGTGATTTGCAGATTGTCAAGATTAAAATAATTGTGCAGGGTGAAGTAGGAATCTTCAGGTCTCCCTCACATTTCTCATGAAGGTTAATCAATCCCATCAAATTAACTACTAGCTCATTGTTATACTTAGCTTGGAAAATAGTGATGATTGCGTAGGCATATCCTCCTTAGTCCAACATTAAATGCACAAAACGGTGAATATCTAGGTAGGATTTGTGTTTAAATCAAGTTCAAATTTTCAGCTGCTGTCTCCATTTCTACTGCCTACAGTACATTCGCTCCGCATCTGCACCCTTAATATGAGGACCAATGTCCACTTTCACAGAAACGTTTACTGTGAAGAAGACCACGTTTTTGCATGACCACGATAACACTGCATCCCTTAGTCATGTTGAATGCTATCGAGATTCATGTTAAATAACTTAGTTACGACTGCGATTCATTCATCAAGCCGTTTAAATATCAAATGTTTCAAACATGCACGCTCACATCTAAGTGCTTGCTCCTTTCAATGTTATCATATCCGTAATGAATAACGTTCTAAAATAAACTAAAATAATAAGATGATCATAATTTCATAGGTTGCTGTAAGAAGAATGAATTCATTTCGTTCCACCATTGGGCAACATGAAATGAAAAAATGATATCATCAACATCTTCGATTGTTTTCCACGAATTCTCGTGTGCTGGGAATTTGGAACATTTCTATTTATGCATGTAGCTATGATGAAATTATGGGCTGTGATGCGGTTTGAAAGTCAAATGGGTGTGGTAATAAGGAGTAAGGATAGAAATTAGCAAAGGGAAGTTATATCCCGTTATAGGACTTACTGAATATTTGTAAATCCGTTACCATGTAGCACCAATTATTTTTTTATTTATTTAATGAAATCATTATCACAACTAGGACAACATTTGGTGATAACATTGTCTACAAACCCTAAAACGATATGGCATTAACTATACAAGCATTTTCATAATGGAACAGCATGTTATGAGACATGTGCTATATACATGTAAAAGTGATGTTACATTTTTGAAATTCCGTTACCAAGCAGTTTTATGGACACAGATTGAAGAAAATGAATTTCTCAAAAATTCTTTTCTGTGTCATTGAAGAGCCCGCTAACGTGCCACACATGACACACTTCAAAACAAAAATGGATCTTCATTGACTGAGTAGCAGTCATGTTAACAGTGAGAATGAAATTCCGTTAACGCTTGGCCAGCCCCATTTATGAAATTATTCTACTGTCGGTCAGATCCATGAGCAACGAAGTGATACATTGGAATACGATTGAAATCCTGCTTTAACGAGTTACAACTGTTCGCTACTGGAAGTATGATATACCTTTGTGGCAGCAAACCCGGTCAAAAGCATAAAAGACACTCAAACTCTGAGTTTCACACGAGAACACTGCATTCATCGGATATGAAATAGAAAGATGTGATGTAGAATTAAATAGTCGCAACCGACATTTTTTATTGTAGAAAGTTGAATGGAAGCTTGCTACTCGCGCCATTCCTCCCTCACTGGGACTTGAACAGTCAGACATGGCTGGAGAGCTGTGATGCTTTAGGTCCGAATACCCTTCCTACCAACTTCCCATGACAGAACTTGACCGCATGAACAGAAGATCACAAGGTCAAATACTTCGTCAATGAAATCCCACATCACTGCAGATGGTAACAGTTGAAAATATAACATGTCTTCGATTTAACTAACCATCAGAAAAATAATAGGACCTCGTATTACACGATAAGTATAGTACCAAGGATTTGGACGTTCATCCTTAGTCACGACAGAATAATTTTCTAAACCATGGGTATTACAAAACAGACATATTTCCCCAGGTGACCAACGTTTGAAAATTGAATGTATCAGCAATTGATCTGATCGATCACATCGCAGGATGACTTTGAAATTAGACTGATGTTGGCTGAATTGCAAAGAAGATTGAATAGAAAGTATCATTTTAACTTTGAAGTATGTTATCATTTACTAAGTACTTTATATGGCGACATATATGTTGCGCAAGATGAGTATGATTAGTCAATAGAACAATGATCGAGTAACCAGACGACAATGATCGACGCCAGCAGCGACTTTCTGTAAATTGCCGAAAATCTTAAAACCTGTCAAGGGCCATTTCATCAAGGGGAGGTGCAAATCCGGGCATAAATACCAGCAGAGGGCAAGGACAAGTCACTATAGCAAAATAATGGCTTTTTGGAGATATCAAATGACCAGAGAAAGCAATTTCTTACTTTCCTAAGTGTGATATACTGTGAGAATTCGTATTTCGGTGATTGTGAAAATATGCTTTGGCTCGCCACTTCATGAGATATTTAAAAATTTGGGAAAGCCAAGTTTATGGTGATAGGTCTAAAACAACTTCCATTTTTTCTATCTTACGATATATTTCAACCGTATGTCCAATGTTATCTTCAGGTTGTGATAAACAGAGATTTCAAAATTTTAACAGATATGTACAAATATCGATGGTCTAACTAAGAAATAAAACCGTTAAAAAAGGTGCATAGAAAAATTTTTGATATTTTTGTTTCGGTGAGTAACAAGTCTAGATCATCTGGGGTCGTAGGCCTCAGTCACGCCAACAACCCATCTCTGGCATAGCAGCTTGGTCTATCGCTTATCTCATTTCCTTCATTGTCAATACAGTTTTGGAAAATGTCTTGCGCGTGACACTAACGGATATCTAGATGGGCCATGATATAATCCATTTTAGTAGTAATGTCCTCGTTCACCCAAGCGCTACTTGTTTTGTTCTTCCAACCGTTTATTTTCTCATTCCTCACATCTATATTCCCTACTGCAGTAGTCGTCCTGTCGTGGAGACGAAAAGCTGTCGCAAATTGTCACAATTTTCGCCAAAAATTGGAGACCTGTCGCCAATCGATGCATCTTATAAAACCGAAGAGTGAAAATGTAGGCTTCCCAATCAGCATTCGGATGATGCTGTTAGTATGATGTTTACTTCTGAA
Organism: Prostheceraeus crozeri; assembly: GCA_907163375.1. Taxonomy (NCBI): domain Eukaryota; kingdom Metazoa; phylum Platyhelminthes; order Polycladida; family Euryleptidae; genus Prostheceraeus; species Prostheceraeus crozeri. The sequence goes on from CAJQUW010014373.1 coordinate 252,727, forward strand.
GTCGTACAATAGACTTAGTTAGTCACATAAGACCGTCGTCTGCAATTAAAGGCTTTGACCATCTTATTGATCAGCTGTCGAGGTGTGAAGGCATGATTTCAGCAAGTGACTGTAGCATCAGGAATGACAACTAGACCCTGAGGGAGGGAGAGACCATATTTATATTGAATAAATTTTTCTATTTTGTGTCTCCTTGGCGTAGTGGTTAAGTGCTTGGCCTAGAGATCTTTCGGTCCAGTGGTCGAGCCCCGAAAGTGTAATTGGAAGTCGTCAGGAAGGGCATCCGGGTTAAAGGATCTTAACGCTCCAGATTAAAGTGTGACTAAGTCAGCACCGTCCAAGCCCCCAGTAAGGGGGAATAGTGACGTTAAACCACCATTTTTCACATTTTTCTATCCATGCTTTTTTTGAATGATATCCTTGTAGAGGCATCATTTTTTACAATGATTCTGCATGTGACTGATGTTTTGACTTATAAAAACAGCACATCATCGTACCTGCTTATTAAGAAGGCTGAACGACACTCGAAGGGTCAAAGCTGCTGCACAGAGATGACTAAATGCAGGGCTCGCAAATGTTGATTAAAAAGGCGGAAAACTGATTCCTTACACATTCGCACATGTGTGGACCCCTCACAGGTCTAAGAGGGTGTAGAAAAACTCGCACCTGAGGGCAAAACAATGCGTCCTTTATGTTGTTAATCAGAGCATCACATCCTTTTCCATGTCAACTTAATACGAGCGATTCACAGCAAAATTTGAATATCAACCATCCTATATTACAATGAACATCCACACTGACTTACAGTCGACTGTCAATCATGACAAGTTCGCACAGAAACTCTCATCCAGTTCAGGGATGTGTCTGAGACAACGACACCTCAGAAACTTCTTTTATGGACGACATTCAAGCCTGATGTAAAAGTTCGAATCTGTCTTGACTAATATTGTAGCAATCAAAACATAGCTAAAGTGGTCAAGCGAATCGTTAATGACAAGATATCTCAGGATTGACCCATTCACGACTCTGTCCATGATTCATTGAAATACTTGGATACATAAACAAAGATCTACTGTAACAGCTTTTTGTTCAATAGTTCAATTCCTCTGATGAAAATTGTTCGTTCCATAGGTGAAACTGGTGGGATATCTGAATAACTGCAAGCGTCCATTAGACTGACTTATTAGTCCTTAAGGCGCATCAGTCGATCTACGCATTCTTATGTGATAATGTGTCTGTTTCCCAGGATACTTGATGGCTGTCATGAAAATGGTATAGTTTCGCATTTTCATTAAATTTATTCAGAGTTTTTGTAATCCCGCATTAATGCCACTTCTTATTATTACATACAGCAGGTACTGCATTCACAGTCCCTAAATGAAGGGAGAAGAGTGTATAAAAAACCTCCCGTTACGACGCATGACAATCAGTTGCTTTAACTTAATGCCATTCCGAGGGAGATCCATTTCAGACTCAGTACTTTATCTACATATAACTTGCGGGTAGTGACTAGTCAACTTATTCGATCCGCGATGCTTTTAGATTGAAAAGATCGAACAGAAACTGTACTAAGAATTCATTTGCGAAAAATTAGTCAGAAATAATGTTTAACTGGCGAATACAATTCTCGACCGGCATCAGAGTGGCAGTTCTCGACCAACCAGAGATGGTTCTCAGCAAGCATGTGACCGGCAGATATTCTTCCCGGTCGGCATTTTACCCGGTTCAGTGCAAACGGCTTTCATTGAAAACATCGTAACATCATACTTAAAAACATCGCAACATTATATTAGGAAATTCAGTTAATGAATAGACATACAATTAGTGGCAAGATTTTCATGGTCTGAGCATGGATATCTGTAGGATGAATCTTAACATTCATGGTAAATTGAAATTAAATTTCAACGTAAATTCAAGAAAATATCAATTGAGTTGATGGCATGAATTTCAATTAAAGACTACGTAACATGAATTTAAATTGACTAACTAGTCAAATTCATCGAATTAATTATTGAAGCGATTAAAGATATATATGCGTAAGTATATGATTCATGAAGAGATGGTTCTCCACTTGCCCGGATTCAAGTTGCAAAATTAACCAAAAAGAGAGGCACATTTCAATTTTCTCTTTAGTAGCATGCTTGCCTTAAATTTTTGACTTTTAACCTTCAATATTTGTCTTTAATGATTGATTGATTATTTTTTTGCAAGTACTTTGTATATGAATGCTTTTAATGCTACGATGTATTTATATAGATCCAGTGCAAACGAGTATACGTATAAATGTCAGCACGTCAGAGCTAAGTTAAAGCTAAGCCCAGTGTTCCTCTCACGGACTGACGCAACAAGGAAGGTTGCTTCTTATTGCATCAACATATTACAAAAATAAGTAAGAAAGAGAAGCTTGAGGCTACTTTATTCTCAGCGTGGAAATCAAGAATCATGGCACTGATTAAAGATCGAATATATCTTGCCAAGAAATCCTCGAATAGATTTCGCGCACACAGTAATCGACACAAGATTAATGTCAAAATGGGTAAAAATCTGAAAGAATTGCAGAATGACGTCATAATTACGCCAGTTGATAAAGCATCAAATAATTATGCCTTCATTTGCAAAAAGTTTTATCTCCAAATTCTCTTAGCCGAGTTGGGAATTGATATTTCCACGTCGAACATATCGGGTAATGATACGTTACTGTCCACAGCAAATTTTAGCGCAGAATGTAATTGAGCAACACACAACAATTATGAAAAGCGAGTTTAAACTATCTGTCTGTGAAAAAGATAGAAAATTACCAAAATTATATTGGATTCCAAAATTTCACAAAACTCCATGCAAATTTAGATTCATAGCAGGTGCACGACAATACACATCGAAAAAGCTTTCCATCAAAGTAAATTCAGCCTTAATTAAGTATTTTGCGTGACAATTTTCAGAGATATTGCATGGTAATTAAGAGAAACAGCGGTTTCGATTGCTTCTGGAGTATAAAGTCCACACAAGAATTTCTACACAGATTAAATTCGACACAAGTTCATTCATAGCAAGTTTTCGATTTTTCAACCTTATATACGAATCTTGATCAAAAATTGATTGAAGATCACATATTCCCTATTATGGATTTGGTGTTTAATTCCTCAAATAGAAAATTTATTTGCATTGGATATGATAAGTCCTTTTGCTCAATGAAAAAATATAATGGTTACCACTGTTTTGATAAACAGAAATTAAAAGAAGCCATACATTTCCTATTATCACAGACCTACGTCACATTCGGTAATTTAGTTTTCAGGCAGATTAAAGGCATTCCAATGGGAGGAAATTCTAGTCCACTCCTAGCTGACCTATCTCTCTTACACTGCGAATATGTTTTTATGCAAAATTTGATTAAAACTAAGAAATATCATTTAGCACGCTTGTTATCACCTACATCAAGATACATAGACGATATATGTGTTGTCAATTATAAACACTTTAATTAGTTGATTCAAAGAATTTATCCACCTGACTTGTTGGCGGAGAGAAATGGTGATAACAGTAAAGAGGTAGTTTACCTCGATGTGAAAATACAAATCTCACAGAACAGTTTGAGAACTTCAGTATATCACCAGGTGGATGACTTCTCTTTCTCTGAGGTGCAACTGACTTTTCCGAAGAGCATGATCCCATTACAGATGGCCCTTCATGTTTTCGCGTCGCAGGTAGTCAGATATTGTAGAATATACTCGAAGTCACAAGACGATGTACACAAAACTAACAAGACACTAAATGTCATGAAATCTAGAGGTTATTCTCAGCATGACTTGATGAGTTACACAGAAAAGGCTCTCACAAGGCATAATGAATCGCTTCACAAATATGGTCTTTTCTCGGCTCGACAATTCACTTCACTCTGTGAATTTCAATGAGGCGCGCGACCAACAAACGACTCACATTTTCCTTAATGCTTTGCTGCATAGGTGAATAAACGACTAACAATGATAACAATGACTAACGTCTTTTGCGGTTGTTTTGTTTTTGTTTTTACTATTACTATCAGTATTACTTATTATTACACATATCATTACTGTATTGATTTTAGAATGCCAGCCGCATATAATTTTATGCGGGGCCCCGCCCGCCTGGGTTTGAGCACTCAGGTAGAGGGGCCGAAACGCGACCAGGCGGGTACCTGCTGACGACTGGCTATTGTTTTATTTGTTTTAACGTCGTTTTATTTTATCGCTAACTGCCCTAGTGTGATGAATGGACTGTGTCAGTTACTGGTCTCCATGGGGTTGACATGGTGATTACTAAGTGTCTATTTATATATAAGTTCCTAATCAATCGAGCCTGAAACTTTGACCAAGGAGATCACTTGTTAAGCGGCCTTGTACGATCTCGTACACTTAAGGGTGAAGTCCAGCCCGTATAGCGCTATGTTATGGACCCCCGGGAAGGTCCGCCCGGCACGCAATCAGATCCGTCAAGTCTTTGTGCTTAAAGACCTTCATGCATTTGTCGAGGATCACAAGTCAAAGGACCATTAGGGGTAAGGTCCAGCCCCGCTTTAGAAGCGCTGATTGAAAAATGGACTAGTGGGAAGGTCCTCCACACCGATCTCGTCAAGTTTGGCTCTAAAATGTAGTCCTAGGATAGTCAAAAGTTTGACGCGCCTTGAACGTTTAATGTCTGCCGGTGGGAACGCACCACCTGTCCTCTTAAGGGCAAACCTTAAGTCTTATTAACTATAAGTTTATTAAAATTATTGAAACATTTAGACGTCGTTATGGGAATGTCCCAGCTTCAATTGCTAACACAGTAAGTCTGCAGATGCTGGTGGTTTATGACCCCGCTACTGGACCTCTGCTGGCAGGCAAAAGCCTCACATTCTTATAGCGGTTTATTAATGACATCGGTAGTTGTGTTAGGTCTAAGTACCAATTAGATAGCAAGGATCTAAAGTCCAACCTCTGAAAGGATTCCTTGCTTAGTATGGGGTCCTGGCATTTAAAATATGGATATAATGCAAGCTAAAGTGTATGACGTTAATGCGAAGGAGTGGATAGCGCCCTCCACATGCGTCAGTAGTGTTGATGTCTGTGGCAGCAAAAGATGCCTATGTTGTAAATCTCTTGACACTAATACTACTTTTAAGAGTTTTAGTACCGGCAGACGGTTCGTTTTAAATTATCCTAGTAGTTTCTCGTGTAAGAGTAGACATGTAATATATTTGATCACATGTCAATCATGTGGGGTCCAGTATGTTGGACAGACAAAACAGCCATTACATTGTAGACTTAATGGGCATCGGCAGTCTGTTCAAAAGAGTCATCTCAATACGTATTTGAGTAATCATTTTAATAGCTCTAATCACAGTTGGGATGATGTAAGTATACAAATTATTGACTTTGTCGATGTTCGTAATAAATCTGATACAGAAATTGCCTTCGAGCTTAACAGTAAGGAAGATTTTCATATAAGAACGCTGAACACCTTGCATCCTTTAGGTTTGAATGACAGAGTGTTAGGCGGAGGTTGCGCCTCTCAGAACACTGCAAATTCATTTTCATTTTTTAGTTCTCCTATTAGCAGACGTAAGAGAAGCCATGGCCTTAGGAAGTCGGGTAGAAAGAAATATCCTCCATCTAATAGTTGTGAGGATATTCTCAAAGAGCTTCAAGAGTTGATGAAGAGCAACAAAATAAGAAATTTCTATAATTGCTTGAAATCGATTAGTGATAGCATGCTTAAAATTATGTATTCTAGGCTTCTTGATCAGTCGAATGACCTATCTTTCGTTTTGACAACATATGTTCATAGTAAATTATATAGAAACAAGAAGGATAGCTCTACCGAAGACAAAACGCATATAGTGATTCCTTTCAAGTCTCATTTAGTTGACAAACTTCATTTACCTTCTGTATTTAATGACAAAAGTGTCTGCTTTAGTTCCAGAAAAAGCGAAACATCTATATCCTCCCAAAGTGTACTATAAGCTTAATAACCCTATTTGTTTGAAATTCTTCAATTATAATAAGTTTCTTAATAGCCTGACAATTCAGGAAGTTGTTGGCATTTTACAGAGCGATTGCAGCTGTGACTCGATGACCAGTTTTGTTTATGAGCCTTATGGGCATGTTTTTACTGGTAATATAGATATAATAAATGATCCAGGTCTCAGAGCTATATTTGCGTATGGCAGTAAACACAGATTGTCTAAGTCAATATCATGGAAATCCATTCAAAAAGAGATCAGCGATTCCATAGATAATCATACATCCCGTGTGTCCAGTCGCCTTCACTTAAAAGTTGATGACTAAATTACGTTGTTTTAACGTCGTTTTTTTATCGCTAACTGCCCTAGTGTGATGAATGGACTGTGTCAGTTACTGGTCTCCATGGGGTTGACATGGTGATTACTAAGTGTCTATTTATATATAAGTTCCTAATCAATCGAGCCTGAAACTTTGACCAAGGAGATCACTTGTTAAGCGGCCTTGTACGATCTCGTACACTTAAGGGTGAAGTCCAGCCCGTATAGCGCTACGTTATGGACCCCCGGGAAGGTCCGCCCGGCACGCAATCAGATCCGTCAAGTCTTTGTGCTTAAAGACCTTCATGCATTTGTCGAGGATCACAAGTCAAAGGACCATTAGGGGTAAGGTCCAGCCCCGCTTTAGAAGCGCTGATTGAAAAATGGACTAGTGGGAAGGTCCTCCACACCGATCTCGTCAAGTTTGGCTCTAAAATGTAGTCCTAGGATAGTCAAAAGTTTGACGCGCCTTGAACGTTTAATGTCTGCCGGTGGGAACGCACCACCTGTCCTCTTAAGGGCAAACCTTAAGTCTTATTAACTATAAGTTTATTAAAATTATTGAAACATTTAGACGTCGTTATGGGAATGTCCCAGCTTCAATGACTTGTAGCCATCATATGGGGGGCGGTGAAGAGTGAATACAGAGCGCTTTGCGTGGCTTACGGGAGATGAGTGAGCTCCCATTGTTAAGTCTTCATGTATGAGGCAAAGTTTGTGTAAAGGCGGATTACATATTTATCACACAGCGATTACATCTCTATGGGATTCGAGGATGAACAGGATCTGTTTACTTGTGGGATTCGAAAAGGCAAAGATTGATGTACAGGATTTGCTTACATGTGCGGATCGCAAAAAGGATACTGTATTTATTGATGGGATGAATTTAATGACATGATCAGTTTACATGTGGGAAACGCAACAATTGAATGATGTCTGATTTATCTTTGTGACATATCTTTCAACACATATCATTACCTATTCAGTATTTTGTCAGCCACTATGTGTGGGACCCCGCTCGTCTGGGTTTGAGTGCTCAGGTTAGGGGTCGAAACACAACTAGACGAGTACCTGCTGATGACTGACGGACTGCAGTATTATGTTTTATATCCCTTAATCGGTAGCTGAAGTAGTGGTCGATGTATTGTAATTCAAATGAAGAAATGTGGAATTACATGAAGTACTATAGACGGATGAAGAAATTGGCGATAACAAATTCAAGTGAAGAAATGTTATGACGTAATTCATCATTGTGTGTGTGCATGTCAATGTGAATGGTGTTCCATGCTTGGTCAGCGCACTGTCTAACGGCATGCGTTGGTCACAATACTGAAGTTGGTTCAACGACTCGGTTGCTTTCTCTCTGGTTACAAGTACAAGCTATCACGGCACAGAATGGAAAGGTCAAGCGAATGCATCAAGTCGTATGATGGGTCATCGGACATAGCAACTTGGATCAGAAAGGCAAAGCTTGTGGCAAAACTGAAGAAGATCAGTGATTTGGCAACGTTCCTCCCCCTCTATCTCGACGGTCCAGCGTTCGAAGTGTTCGACCAGTTAGATGACAAAACCAAAGAAGATGGTGAATTAATCGAAAAGGCATTACTAGAAGCATTTGGACAAAACAAGTTCGCAGCGTACGACAACTTCCGTGAGAGGAATTGGCGGCCCGGAGAGACAGTGGATGTGTTTCTATCAGATTTGAGAAGGTTGGCTAAATTGGCAATGGTTGAGACAGATGATCTTGTATGCTCTGCCTTCATATGTGGATTGCCTGCAGATGTCTCATCGCAATTATGTGCAGGATCGCGGATCATGGGCTCTGATCTGCCAACTGTGGTACAACAGGCAAGAGTTCTCATGGATGAGCGTATACAGAACGCCATGGTAGCAGTAGGGCGGTCAAGTATTGCAAAGAATGGAGCCACAGCAATCTATAGAAGAAGAATTGAATGTCGAATCTGTCAAGGTGATCATCCAGTTCGGTACTGCAAGCAGAAGAAAGAAATAAAATGCTGGATATGCGAGCAAGACACATAGCCCGAAATTGTCCTGAATCGGGAAACGGCAGAGGGAGGCTGTCGTCTGCGCCAACAGCTTCTCACAAGTAGTAGGGGCGCTCCCATGTGTTACGGTGTCCGTTGGTGGAACCAATGCAAGAGCTCTACTTGATTCCGGCTGCTCTCAAACAATAATCTCAAAGCATTTGGTGAATGAGGAGATATCGTCTGGACAACGCATAGTTATGGTCGATGGGTCTGTGGTTATTGCCAATCTAGCTACGGTGACGTTGAACATACATAGCTATACGCTCGAGTTGCAGTGTTTGGTGATAGAAAGGTTGATCTCACGGTTCGATCTGATAATTGGGATGGATGTAATACGAAGGCTGGGAGGCATGCGAATCGACAGAAACTCACATGTACAATTCGGCTGTGCGGCAATGGAAGAGGAAGTAAAGGCTGGCAAGGAGGACGCATCCTGTATGTTGGATGACCAAGACTTCAAAGCCAAATTCGACGGAGCGAGGTGGACAGTTGAGTGGAAATGGGTAGATGCTAAACCAAGTCTATCCAATCATGTGTCCTGCTACAGAATCGAAGAGAATCTCGTTGACGATTTCAAGAAGGAGGTGCGTTCATGGATTGACGATGAAATACTGATCCCAGTTCCAGAATCTGTTGAGGTGGAGACAGTAATCCCACTAATGGCGGTGTATCAAGTATGTAAGCAGAAAGTTCGTCCAGTCATGGATTTCAAGGAGCTCAACAAGTACGTACGCTGTCATACTGGCAATCTGTGAAGATACCATTCGGCGATGGAGGAAGACTGGCGATAACGTTGTACTAATGGATTTACGAAAAGCCTATCTCCAGCTCCATGTTGATCAAAAGTTATGGAAGCACCAAACAGTTCAATTTGAAGGCCAGTATTATTACTTAACTCGTCTGGGATTTGGTATTAATTGTGCTCCAAAGATCATGAGTAGCATACTGGGACTGGTGTTATCAAAGCAGGAGAATACACGTCTTGGGACGGATTGCTATTTGGATGATATATTGGTCAATACTGACATTGTCTCTCCGGAAGAGGTGAAAGATCATTTGTTGAAGTTTGGGCTGGAGGTGAAACCAGGTGAGAATCCGGATGGTGGTACGAGAGTTCTTGGACTGTGGGTCGAGAAGTCAGCAGATGGACAACTAAAGTGGAGGCGAGCTTCACCGATTCCAACGATTGAAGATACTCAGTGCCTTACAAGAAGAGAGCTGTTCTCAATATGCGGTCAGCTAACAGGACACTATCCCTTGGCAAGTTGGGTAAGAGTCGCTTGTGGCTATGTGAAGCGCTTGAGTCAAGGAAAGCTATGGGAAGATTATATCGGTATTCAAGCTACTGAAATGTTACGAGAAATTCTAGCAAAGCTGCAGGAGTTTGATCCGGTTCAAGGAAAGTGGGTAGTGAAGTCTGATAGTGGCAGGATATGGTGCGATGCAAGTTCTTTAGCTATAGGATGCTGTCTAGAGATTGGTGGTGAGATGATCGAGGATGGTGCATGGCTGAGGAAGTCGGCGGATACTAAGCACATCAACTTAGCTGAATTGGAGTCTGTCTTGAAAGGATTGAATTTGGCGGCAAAATGGAACTTACGACAATTAGAAATTATGACAGATTCTGCAATCGTAGCAGGGTGGCTTCGATCGGCTCTGTTCGATTCTCACATAGTAAAGACTCATGGCCTTAGTGAGATGTTGGTAAAAAAAAGGTTATACAGTCATGTGGTAGGTGCTGCTCCAGTCAGATGGGATAAAGGTAGTTTGGATGTGATGGATGATTGGCAAAGGATAGCTGTCGACGTAACGCATTACAACAGAGCATGCTACCTGACATTGGTAGATTGTGGCCCCAGCAAATTTGCAATATGGAGAAGAATTCCAGATGAGAGCGTGAACTCAATTATTACGGAAATGCGGCAGATATTTCAAGAACGGAGTGCGCCAGAAGAAATGTTGATGGATAACGGTTCGTCATTCCGGTCAATGGTGTTCGCAGAGTTCTTAAAGTCATGGGCGGTCAAACCAATCTACCGATGTGCCTATCGTCCGGAAGGAAATGGTGTGGTGGAGCGTCATCATCGCACTATCAAAGGAAGAGCAGCAAGAGCAAACTGTGATCCAACTGTGATAGTGTTTTGGTACAATGTTACTCCTCGCGATGGCATACGTGGAGAGTCCGTTCCATCATCTATGCTGCATCGATACAAATGGAGGATACCTGGCATGTCAGATCAAGATCTGCTGAAAGAAAGCTGTCCCGAATCAGTCAGAGGTATCAAGAGTGGAGATAGTGTATACGTGAAGCCAGCGAATGTCAGATGCACATCAGTGTGGCCGATGAGAACAGTATCCAGGGTCGTATCTAATCAACAGGTGGAGATTGACGGCATACCTCGGCATGTGGCAGATGTTCGTCGGGTTCCTGCTGATGAAGCGTCCGACGATGGTAGTGACGCTGAAGATGCCTTGGAACAGCGACCTTCAAGATCATCCAGACGTCCGGACTTCTATGGTAACAACATATATGACACTTGATTTGTTATATCTTTTATTGACTTTTCTTTGTATCAGTGTTTCATTTTCTTCATAATTTATGAATTTTAAATTCTGGTGGGAATGTTATGACGTAATTCATCATTGTGTGTGTGCATGTCAATGTGAATGGTGTTCCATGCTTGGTCAGCGCACTGTCTAACGGCATGCGTTGGTCACAATACAGAAGTTGGTTCAACGACTCGGTTGCTTTCTCTCTGGTTACAAGTACAAGAAATAGTATTTTCCATGTGTAGTCTTAGGTATAGTGTGTATAGTTTCATTGCTTTCGATGTAGTAGAGTGTCATTGTAGTTCTATTGTTTACCTCCATTCTCCACTTTCCACTTATCCACTTTGTGTAGTGTCAGATATAGTTCACTTGTAATCGGTGTAGTAGCATCGTTGTATTCCATCTTTTACCTCCAATTTTCCAATTTTTATTCATCGGTTTCCTGTTGTTTTATAATATCCATTTTTAATTTCCTTAACCTATGGTGACCATTATCTTATTCTATTTCCACTATCAGCATCTGTAGTCGGTACAGTATATTAGACGTCTGTTTTGAACGTGTATACGGCAGTGTTTAGAATCTATGGTATTAGCAAAAGTCTTAAGATTTCGATTTTTACCAGATATTGGGCCAAAGCTGATCAATTCTAATTCGTTGCCACGAGAAAACTACATTGAGTTCTTTTAAGAACTGATTAATCCAATGGTTACAGTAGCATTGCCTTTGTACACTTGCGGATTGGAGAACGCCATCAGTCCTCATTAGGACTACTTTAACTAATAATTTAAATTAGTAAGCATTATATTCTATTATAAATGGCTACTGGGATGACTTTCATCATCGTATGAGAATCAACCTTACTATCATCATGAACGAATGCAACAGGATAAACTCGCTATTTTTTTAGAATTGTCATAAATGCATCCGTGGCGCTAACAACGAAAGAACAAAGTGCAAATTGTCTTGCTAAAGCAATTTGGTGATTTGACCTGTAGATATTGAACATTACGATCAGCAGTAGAAATCATCGGAAGGCGCTCTGCATTTGGAGGATGTGTGATGGCATCAGCACAATTATCCTCCTAATATAGGAGAATTTTCATCCGGCCATTTATCGACGTCTGTCATGCGCTTTCATTCTTCCCAAATAACCTCACGTACCAGCAAATTGGTAATACATCACCAAGCTTTACGACCAGAGCAACCACGATATTAATAACAAAATGTAAATTTGCGACTTAGCAAATTGACATTCATTTCTTTATAAGAATGCGAAACAATCGAAACTTGTGTTTTACAGCACATGTTTTATTATGCAAACCACACACAAGTGAATTGAACTTTCTTCCAGTGAGACAAAAACAAGTGAATTATCGTCAGTCATCTCTATCATCATTTCAACTATTCAAATATCTCTGTCGGTGCATCACTTCTATGAATGAATAGTTAACCCACGCATTTGTAGCAGAAATGCGGAAATTACCGCCCTATACGACAATAAAAGGAAATTTACCCTCTACACGACACGTTAGCACGAAAAACTTAGACATATTCATCCCGCGAGTCCTTCATTTAATTAACATTTAATTCAATGCAAAAGGTAGAAAACTTAGACCTATTCATCCTGCGAGTCCTTCATTTAATTAACATTTAATTCAATGCAAAACATTTGAGAGTACTTTACGGAAGTGTCTACGACAGAGTGGCTACCTTTGAGTCAATTTGTTAAATTATTCTAACACGTTAGTACTATATTTCATAGCTAATACTGCCAAACAGTGCTGCAATGCATTGCCGAAGGCTGCGCAATGCCGGCGTGTACTTCATCATTTTCTGTGGATAATTTCATGAAGGCTAACTTCACAGTTATTTGTACTGTAACGTTGATCAAGAGTAGCTTTGATGTTTCCTTTTGTTCACTTAATGTTCCTAATGTTCTCTAATATTATTTACTATCCTCTCGTACATCTGTGAAAGTTGTGGAATTTATGCATCTTATTTATTTATTTTATGGAATTAATGCCGCTGCACATTACTCTCGATGGTTTTGGAGGCAGTCCTTAAACAAATGATGTCAAGAGTGATTCTTACCTGTATTGAATAATCCACCATATATTACCAGCCACTTTCACAAAGCATTATTTTTGCCATGCCAGAAAGACACAAGCTGACGTCTGTCAAACAATTGGATGTCGATCATCACCTTAGTGCTGTTCCTATCGGTTCCGGGGTTCGCAATGCTGCACTTCCTCCTCTAAGTGTGACTACACTGGCTTCTCATAATCTATTTACATCATTTGGCAATCATGCTGCCTGCATTAGAGACGTCCAGAATGCTATCCGTGAAAACATGCCAGACCCTAACAGCAATAGCATAGGCGCATAAATATGCTGATTACAATATCAAACACAGCTGAGATGGAAAATAAAGTATAATGACAAATTCAAGATTCTGGTTAGATAGTAGCCTATGGATGACGCTACCTCTGACGAGAAGGAACGGCCATGAGAGCACGCTTGAGCAATTCAACTTTCTTCAAATCGCTTGATTACTACTTTCGATTTACTACTGTTACATGTACGTTGCGCTGGCGTCTGTAGCATCTATCAAAATCGTCTGGCTAATATCAGACCAACATAGCAGTGGCATAGGCGTAACGACATGACGGCAGCGATGTGCTGCTGTTAGATATGCATGTATTATCCTATATTTTTCAAAAATGCGACACTGGTTTTGCAAATTTCCCCATGAAATAGATAGCTCTCGTAGTTGGTGAGACGCTCCATCCGCACTTAAAAATACTTATCATTTTTTACATGAAATCAAACATATACCGCAGCAGTAGAGAACAACTTAATTTCAAATCATCCCAACATTCAATCAACCGGTCATCTTAAGAGATGCAACAAGCATTATTGACATAAAATAGTCCCCTTTCACTGTTTCTCCAATGACCGACTGGAGAAATATAGGGAAAATATAAAATTAAGGCCATCTATCTTCTAACATAAAATGCTGCTTATTGACAACTTAATAAAAATGGCATTTTGACAAACTTAAGTGCGTCGCTAATAATTATGCGCTACACGTGTGATACGAATTGAAGTCCATAGTGTGTTGTCTATTGATCTTGCGCTAGACAAGGGATCACAGATGTCTATCTTGCTACAAAGGGGACATGTGCAACATTTTGTTTACACTTACATGTAATTACATAGGCATTCAAATTGTGAACGTGACAGCAATGTTGAAAGTTTGTAAATATCTGTTTGAGGACTCAATAGAAGGACACATCACTGTCATTAGTGGAAAAGTGTACGCGTGCCTATCCGACCGACATATGAAAGATATCCTGAAGTGCCTGATGATAAAGTCCCCTTACTGGGAGCCTCTGTAGACTATTTCAATAACAACTAGAGCAGTGTCTTCGATTCTTCGGACCAGGGCTATCAAAAATTAATAGCAATTACCGGTAAATCGACCATAGCAATCAAATACAATTGCAAAACGACGAATTTAATCAATTGCAGTAATGTCAATGCAATTGATTTTTACACGAAGAGCCTTGATCCCTGTTGCGCAAATTCTTACACATAGTTCAATCATTTTTAAGTCAACGTTGCGATTACACATAGCGGCTCGATGTTGAAATTCAACTGATATGACACTATGACCGCAATACAGCATAAATGTATTTTTCACTGATATAGTGCCATAGGCAAAATTTCAACTTTAAAACTCGAAGTATAATTGAAAATCAGTAAAAAAAACTGAGGCTGGTGGAATTCTTTATTGATTCCTTAATCTCCGCCTGCACAGGCCCCGTCATTTCTGTCCCCTGACGCGACCTATGCAAGCGAAACTTTGGGGATCAATCTAAATTTTTTCATGATTTGCAATAGGATCTACAACGACAGATGGTTCATCTATGGATATCCAACCTCTACACACGAACATAATCCTCTTTACCTGGTTTCTCAATTTTCAGTGACAGTGTAGAGGTCTTGGCTTTTACTTCTTCCACAATAGAATACTTCTTTCCTTTTTTCAGTGTTGCGCCCTTGAATTTCCAGTAGTGGGTTCGTAGATTGATTGGCGCTGAAGTAGTGACATAGCACGTCAGCGTTATACTATCCGTTTGGTTGACAACGCGCTTATCGAAGGGAATTTTGCTGACTTTCTGCTCCGATAATGTGGTCGGTAAAGTGACATCACCGCCAGCAATCACTGCAGAAGACAATAAGAAAGTGATGATGCATAATTACATCAGAAGCGATTACTAATCTAATACCGCCACTACACCACGAAGAAGCATTCAAGGTGCACTTCTAAGGAGAATAAGATGACATTCAATATGAATTCTGTCTTGACTGTTATAATTAGGGATGTACCGGATATCCGGAATGATCGGACACCTCGCTAACTGGCCGAATATTCGAATATGCCAGATAGTGAATACAGTACAAATAACATAATCGTAAGATCTATATTATTGCAAGTGATTCTAACTAATTATTTATTCAGCTGTATGTAAGAAATATTAAGAACGAAACAAGAGTCATGGGTTTCATGTCAGAGCTCGAAATTTGATACCATGTTTTAAAATTATGAAAATTTCTCAAAACCGACACAGGTCTGAATACAAGAACTACAGCCAAGGCTCGTTAATTCACACCATAAATACTAGGCTTTCAATGTATTACTTATCAAAAGTCTCCATTAAACAGCAGCCTATATGCCAAAGATACAAAAAATGCAACAGCCGTATGATCTTAATTATCCGTGTCCGAATTAACGAGCTTCGACTGTATAGCTAATTATAATGTTTAGTGGAAAGTTGCAATGGAAAATCTCAAACATAGAACCGAATGAGATGATTGCTTTTAAAATAGAAGAGTCACAAATAAGTACTAACCATTATTCATAAAACTTATGAAGAAGCAGCAACTACTCACTCCCTATTGCGGAGGAGTTTACCACTGTCCAAAAATAATTTTCCTGAGACTCTGAAAACGGTCGCTGTGACTGTACAGATGAATGGATTTACCTAAGGAAATTCTTCTTCGCTGTTTCCAGTTGGCATATAGTGCCACATGCTTTCTAACGACAAGCGTCGGTAATCTTGCGACTTCCGCTTTGTACACAGCAATGAAATGTCATTGTTTCGACTGAAAGATTCTTAAAGAAATTCTCTACATGTAGATTAAATCATTGATAATTTACATTTTCAATTGATGGTATTTCATCGACCAACGATGTCATGTTTTAAAAATTTCGAACTATGATTTCTCATTTGTTTTCGTTGTATATACATATTTCTACTATTCGCGAAGCTATGATGAGGGATGAAACATTGGTATTTACTCCCCTGCATTAGCGTGAAATCGAAGATTTACGATCAACCTAAATTTTGACTCAGGTAACAACTACGGCTATCACTATGTGTCTGTCATGAAGTAAGCTAAGTATGCAGTATCTACCGGCATCTGAATTCGGTTGGATAGTGAAAATTACTATCCGGTGCATCCCTTATCATAATTGCTTCAAGCGTGTGCGATAAATCAAAAAATATGTTAATAGTGCGAAATAAGTTCAATTTTCTGAAATTACTGAAATTTTGATTTTCAAGCAATTTCTTGAATCTTTATAGATGCTCGAAACAGTCCTAAAATTAAATGCTGAATTATGCATCTGATACATGGATTTCTAGATTTCCAGTTATTTAGATACCCATACATGAAGTTCACCTTATTCACAAGTGACAACATAAACTGCATAAAATCAGACAACACTAAGTGACACCAAAGTATCAATTACGCTCAATACAGAACACCAATTGTAATACCATATAATCTTCTGAATAATTAAATAGCATTAATCATTTCCATGCACCGATAGTTATCTAACGCTCCTTTATTACAACATATGAGAAAGGTCAGCGATTTAATGCGGCGGCACAAGTTGAGCATCTAAAATGACCTGTATACGAATCCCATGAAAATTTGATATTATAGCGAACAAAAGCACATAGTGCTACCTAAAACTCTGTTGAATATTAAATAAAATATCAACATAACAAGGAAACTGGATGAGAACGACTAAGCATGAAATAGTCTTAGATGGGGAAAGATCTTTTCATGAATGCTGTACATGATGCTATTGTCAACAGCAGCTTTCGCTTATTTATTAAGGTTATGCAATTTTCTCCAAGAAATAACCGAATGCACTGTCTTGTTTAACCTTGAATGCTTCTTTTATCAATTTAATGTTCAAATTATTTGGAATTTATTGATATAAGTATCGAGGGTGTATAATAATAGAAGTTCAAAACCAAAGAATCAGACCAATGATGCAGGCATTTCAAAGAAAATAGCAAACGATTCGGCAATATAAGTCGAAAATGTCAACAATAAAAAATTACGATGCATTTCTTTCGATTTGCTGGTGATAATAACCAAAATTACTGATAGATCACATCAGAAGATGAAAAATTTCAGTGATTTCGCTCGATTACGACCAACAATCGAACTGCAACAAATAAGGCATACTTACTCATCTTTCTGCATTAGTACTTGATTTGACTTACCACCTGAACTGGTTCAATAATGTCTTTATACTCCACTACCTCGGCGTATCAAATGAATTTGTCAATATTCACCAGATCGATGATACTATAGACTGCAGTGAAATTCACAATGCAACAATCTTACATGACCAAATTGAAAATGTTTGAGCAAATTTGAGGAAGTCTGAAACATGCTACTTACATGTGGGAGATCAAAATGCAGAAACAACTAGTATGTTGAGTTAAATGCTAATTTTTGATATTTTTGTCTCAATGTATCGTTCAACTATTTTACATAAAATTTCAAGCGAAGTTCTCAAGTTCAGATAACTCGAGAGTTTCACGAAATGCGTCATAAGCATGATGTTGCTTCAGAAAACTTGGTGATATGACAAATGATCTCTCAACAAAATAATCACAAGGAACTTAATGTCGAAGGAGCTCTGAGGAAGTGGATCAGCAAAAAGAACAGATAAGATGACGCCGCACAACAGGACAGGCAACAATGAAGACGGCGCCCAAAAACCTTCCATACTTTCGATTACACATGCTTAGAAAACAATCAGTATTAAAAGAATTATAGCAGTCATTGAACGTCTTAATGCAATGCAATTTAGTCAGTTTATGTTTTAAAGCCTCAATAATTCAAGTGACTTCTCTTGTCTCCTTTCAATTTATCAAAATCTGTAGGCCAATATCGACAGTTTAGATAATCACTGATGCATAAAGCGCGATTTAACGCAGCAATTTGCTCCCACCGGTGGAAGAGGAAGCAAACCAATTTCGTAATCTACATCAATGGACATCATCAAACATTTGCATACATGTACTGAATGCGTCGGGCGATTTCTATGCACTTTGAGGAATGTTCTGGAGAAGATGCAAATTTCTAGAATTACTCTCCAGTTCCGAGAAGTCACCCGTTGAAAGCAGATCAACATAATAAATCCAAATATTTAAACGAATGAGATATGAGTGTGATCTCAAGTTCCAGTTACTTTCTGAAACTGATTTCATGTCTCTGAACAAGCATTGGCTAGAAGCTTGAGAACACAAAAACACATACCTTTCATGAGTTCTTTGAACTGCATGCTCTTCTTGAGGTCAAACCATTTTAGCATGACCTTTGTAAAGTCTGTTGACTTTTACCCCTTTGGCGACCACAGCACGTCATACAAGAATGCTGAAAGTCACCACGATTGGAAAGACATCATTGGAGCACATTTAAATTGTGCGTGCAGAGAACGTTATGGTAAAGTCCGATAATGTCAAGAATTTCACTTCGATCACGGAAGGGTCCCTCTTTTGAACTATGTTTTGCTCGCTTCTTCAAACTATTAAGACAACAAGTTCTATTTTTTGTCACTACTTTTCTCGTCAATATTTTCCTTCCAAAGTCCCCACGTTAAATCGTTTATAATAATCTATATAAATGTTTCCACAGTCAACTCTCCTGCGATGTTGTCAGAAATTTTCTCTAACTTGTCACAGATTATCACGAAGGCATTTGGAAAAACGGCTAATAGTTAGTGAAGGTTTTTATTTAGTTTTTAGCTTCTTCAAAACAGGATTGCTGAAACTATTACAGCAAATTTCCGAAATTCTCATCATTTTCACCGAACACAAATTCGAATTCTTCTCTCAAGAACATGCCTCTCGCTCGTCTATCTGTGGTGAGAATTATTTTTTCCTGATCATCCAAAGATACAGGACAACTCCGATAGCTTCTTTTATATGTCCTCAAATACAATAGATCAAATGGCAGTAAATCCGGCGATTTCAAAGGACATTCCATGAGACCTTTTCGACGACCAATCCAAAGAAGAGGAAAGTTTCTCATTATTTAAGTTCTATAACGGGTCAGTAGATGTGCACTGGCACTCCATCCTGCATATGGATACTACAACGCTATGTAATGTTTGGCATCATGCTCTACAACATGGAAAGATGATTCTCATTATTGACAGTTTCTCATCAGAAATATGACTCGGTAACATATCAAAATGAAATCTCTGCCCAGACTTGCACGAGCTGATCCACGGACTGTGCATGAAGACGATGTGCGTTGTGATCAGACCAATAAATGGTGATTGACTGTCCCATTCAAATATAACTTGGTCTTATCGGTCCAAATTCAGGAATCAGTTGCTGATCAATCCACAGTAAGTGAGGAAGTATTCACAGAAGTTCAGTCGTGTCAAATTCACCAAACTGTTGATGAATCATGTTGAAATTCACTTCGAGGAAGCGATTAAGGAAGGACTAGAATCTTCAAAGTTTGCCTTATGAGATATATAGGGAAATCATAATAGCTTCGGTAACCGCAGCAGATTGTTCATCATGATTGAACTCTTAACCGTGTCCTTCTTCGCCGTATCTGCCAGTCGATCCCAATCTCTTAATTACCGATGGAATTGATTTTCTACCGATCACTCTGTCGAAACAATCTTCAAAACGTCAAGTCATTTCATAGCAACCCAGCTCCATTGAAATTCTTTACAATGAGGACACATCGTCTTATCGTAATATATTGAAAATTGCAGTAGAATATTAATTTACAATATTTTCATTTTGAATCTCAAATTTGACTATAGCCTATAAAACTCTTTGGATGGACTTCTGGGATTTTATTTGGTACATTTAATGAGATGTCATCATTTTTTATTCCACAGCCATGGGGATTGTGAATAAAACTTGACGATTAATCGGAATCACACGCATAATTTTCATTCGTAAACGCTAACGATTAATCGTAGAATTGTGTGAATAGAAATATACTTTATGACGATTGATCTTTACGTTTAAGATTAATCTTTAAGCCATGCGCATCCAGATCGTCATCCCGCGTCATGGAAACGATATGACCTTTTCAAAGGAGTGGTCGCACGTGCTTACTCGTATTGCAGCATTTCTTAATCATTCCTTGTTATCACTTATCACACGATGGAAGCCAAAGCGAAGAGAGCAAAAAGATGGACAGAAATAGAAGTTGACGAATTATTGGACTTTGTAAAGAAGAATCGATCAAAGCTCTTCGGCACTGCATGTCATTCAAGCGCGAACGTCGAAAAGGTGAAAGCGGATGGTTGGAAACAATGTGCGGAGATCATAAACGCCGTTGGGTTTGCCAAAAGGGAATGGCAAACAGTAAGAAAGAAGTGGCACGATCTTTCCTCCGAAGCTCGGAAATACAACCAATCCAAAATTAAAACTGGTGAGTAAAATACCTTTCAAATTAATGGATTTACACGGGAGTGTATTTTTCTTCATTTTTGTTAGATTGTGTTTCCTCCCAAATGTCAGAAATCATATGGATTATATGGAATCATTAGAGGCAATTAATATATTTGTCAGTTAAATTTAATAACTATTAAACTACATGTATAATATTATACAGTAGGCTAATCTTTTGGTCTGATGTGCTCATTATTGATTAGCAGCATCGAATTTTCTATACTTCATTAATATATTTGATTTAGATGAAAAACAATCAACTATCTATGATTTTCATTGATCATAGATTTTCATTGCTATTTTCAACATTACTTATTAGGCATAAATCCTTTCAGGTGGTGGCCCTCCAGTGGAAGAGAATCGCCTATACGAAAAGGTGTTGGAAGCAGTACAAAAAGAAATGAAGGACGGTATAGTGAGCCCGTGTGAAGGAGATTCAACATCGCTGAAACCACTCGATGCCGAAACTACGCTGGAGGAAGATGAAATGTCTGTTGATCCCCAACCAACGCTGCCACAATCATCACCTCTTCTGCCGAGACCTACAGCCATAACCCCCGTTGCAAAGCGTCTCAGATTGACACCGCAAGCATCTACGGTCGAAGAAAGCGATACTATGGTGAAAATATTGGAATGTGAGACGAAAAAGGTTGAACTGTTAACTGAGATAAGTGAAAGTCTCAGAAGCATTGCATCTTCACTCCAAAATGCAGCAACCCCCTCATTTCTTACAATGTTGAATTCTGACAGTTAGTGTGTACTTACAAAGTGTAAACTATATTGTGTGTACTTACAAGATACAATTTGTGTATCTACATTAGTCATTTAGACTTTTTAATTGAGGATTTGTTAAGGCTTGAATTAAAGTTTATTGTAAACGTAGATTGTAAAGAGTTGAAAGAATATACGTTATTGAGATTTTCTATAAAATGTGTTCCTTCTCATTAATACAAAATATACACGTACATGTATTTCCTAATAATGATAAATGGTACTGAACAAGCTTTCAAAAAATACAAATTGTATCTTACATTATATTACGGTATAACGATAGGGTTTAATATTTGTGCACTTGATGTTACAGTATCAATAATATAGCATATACGGTATGAATATGAGAAAAATACTTGTAGGCTTTTGTATTCCTTTATTGAATATCATAGATTTTTGCAACAATATAAAGAAAATCAAGAAAAATGACAAACTGCAAATAAGTCTCGATGCAACAAACCTCGTTCATCTAAAACACGATCTACATCGACATCGTTACCCAGTCGACCTTCATCAATATCAAAAACGTCGGGCTCATTACTTTGTTTCGAAATATTATAAAGTACCGCGCAAGCAAGAATAACTGAACATGCCTTTTCTGGTTTCATTCTCAACCCATAAACTAAATAAGGAAATTTTTGCTTAAACTGGCCGTTGACTTGTTCAATCAATGCCCTTCCTCTGCGATGGGCTTTGTTGTACCGTCTTTGGCTGTCAGTGGTCGGATTTTCGAAAGGCGTCATCAGCCAAGGACGCTGATAGTATCCACTGTCACCGAGTAAACAACCCATTCCTTCATTTCCCGCATTTTCAAGATTTTGACCGATTGAACTTGATGTGAAAATGTAATTGTCATGTGCACTGCCAGGCCATCGTGCCACAATATGTATTATTCTGTAGTCAGCGTCACAAATAATTTGTGTGTTAATCGAATGCCATCTTCTCCGATTTACATAAACTGGCTCACTTTCCTTTAAGGGAGAGCTTGAATAGTCGAATATGGGTGCAATCAATTATACCGATAACATTCGGAAATTCTGCCAAACGATAGAATTTCTGCTTGATGTCTGTGACAGCTTCCCGAGTACTAGGGAATATTATATAGTCCCGAACCTTAGATTTGAATGCACGAATCACATCCGAAATCACTTTACAAATCGTTGATCTCTCGACTCCAAATATCTCAGCAAACACGTGTTGGGGAGCACCAGTGGCGAAGAATCGTAGACCGATCAATAACTTGTTCACATGAAAGAGCGTAATTTCGTCGTGTCGGGTGGTTTAATATAGGTGACACAAGATCGATGAGATGGTAAATTGTCGACCGAGTAAAACGATAATTCCTTAGAATTTCATTGTCTCTCAAGCAGTCCAACGGATTGTTGCGATCTCGAAATATCCTCTCTCTTCGAAGATGTCTACGAGATCGATTTTGAAAAACCATCGCAATAAGCGCCATCATTCACTAATGTCGTATTTTTAATCGGTGCATCTTTATTATTTTGTCATTGTAGATTATCCGTCGATGAGATCACTCTATCATTGGTTCTTTAAATTCTTCTTTATCTTAACGACGACGAAAGGACCATTCGTAGATGTACGAATCATTTCCTTCTTTCATGAATGATCCTAGAAGTTAGCGATTAATTGTACACTTTATTCACACGTGCTATTATGCGTAGAGAAAAATGCGCACGATTTATTCGCTAACGAAGAATATTCATGCGTACAAATAATCGCTAACTTTTTATTCACAATCCCCCATGTAGAGTGGCAAGCACCCATAGAACCACAGAAAATGATAACTTTTTGACTATCGATAGCTGGATATTACCGTCACATGCTATACACAGTAAAAATTTCATTCTGATCATGCACACATCACTCATTTTCTGATTAGGATGGCTTTAAAGTCATAAGTGAATTTTGCTCTGATTACTCATTGAACCCGTTGCAAATGCAAGTGACGACAGAAGTGAAATTGTCATCTTATTCAAAATGTAGGCAATCTTTCATTTCACATGGGCCTTCGTCGTCCGGCACCTTCGGACTGACGGTTGACAGTAACAATTCTTACCATCGACTAGACGCCGAAGGCCCATCTGCACGCAAAGTGACTTCCATTATTAGCCAAAATGTTGGGGGATTTTCTTATAATTAACTCTTTGACTTCAAATTGATCTCCCGACGAATGGTCAATTATTTGACAGTTGACTATCAGCGTTTGCGAGTAGCATGGTCTAATCACGTGTCAATCGAAATTCGAATTGACACAACGATAATCAAAAACCTGCCGCAGCATACTGACTTCCCAAATAGAAAAGGTTATTTAGTACGAACAGCTCTCACTTCCGACCCGAGCGCAGTCATAGCATCAAATGCATGAGTTCTAAGGTGTTCCAAGAATGAGATTCTACAGTGACATGCACTGTGGAATTTGAAAGCATGACACATAACTATTATTTAGTTATAGTCTGTGCTACAACCATTTCATTTACTTCGATAAGTGATTTCATTTTATTCATTTGAACGTAACAATACACATAGTTACTGGAAGCTCTTTATGCGCCGCATATATGCATATACCTTGAATCTCACATCTGTGATGCAGAATTGAAGAACAACGGAAGAAAGGACTTTCCTTTTTATTGCATGACGGATGGTCAGTCAATCACTCTGCTAGCGACCATCAGCCGTTATCAAGACAAAATTCGTAAGACGGATTGCGAAAACCACACTTGGAATTGTAGTCAATTATTTTGACAGACGGCACCCACTTTGTTCGATTGATCGAAAACAAATACAGATCCGGAAGCCCTTTCCGATTGAGAAACGCTGGACATTTTCCAAGCCCTAAACTTAATCAACAAATGAATTTTGAAGCAGTCACCAAAATATAATTTCTATTGGTTAAAACACCAAATAATTCTAGAATTGACAAAAGATACTAAAATTTTTAAAATACAGCAATGGTAAAACAATCTATGCTAAAATCATTAATATCTACATAGCAACACAGTTGGAAATCATTGTAGAATATTAGGACAATATACAAGAAGATAAATTTAGACTTAGATAATATAAATGCGCTCTACCTGCATCTTTCACTCACTCCGCTCCGCTCCTACTTCAACATGTGATATATTCGATCACATACACTCGCATAACGTGCAATTGCATGTGCACGCATGGTTGAAATAACTATCAAAATGTTTGATGTCGGTAGAAGTCACAACATTAGCAAATCTATCAAACTAGGTTGGTATACTTGTATACTAGCGCACGACGTATAGTTGTATCCTGTAGTTAGTTGGCATACGGGTCTACCATGTAGCATACCATAACCTACTGACAGAATTAGTTTAATTATGTCTTTCATTATACTGACATTGAAGCTGTTATACTATTTCGAAGAATTTTACTGGACGTCACTTTGTCATCTCTTATTTGCCTGATGTGCGATCGCTTAAAGCTTAATCTCTCAATCTCTACATGGACATGACAGAAGTGTCACATTTCTAGCTCTATTCGATTGTACTATAAATATTGAGTAGTGAGATCAACACAAACATAAGCACATTAAACCATAGGATCTTTTTCGATGTTGACTGAATGAAGTCAGGAAATAGCACGAACCTACTCATCTGAATTCTAAAAACAGTATATGGCTCTCATGCATTTCGCAGTCCATTAGGCCTACCTGCTCCATGTAACAACACTTTTTCCGACCAGTTTATAATCGCTCTGCTCCAACCTCATCTCCAAGTGTTCAATTCAATAATGAGTATTATCCTACCACCTCTGACAACAACTAGTATCAATGATATCAATCCGTAGTCACACATGTAATCGACACGAAAAGCATTCAGAAACACGGCGGCAACTGTTTTGAAGAATTTTCCCATAGCGTGGCATGCCAGGCTGAGAGGTGGAAGGAATCGAGTAACTCTCAATTACGTGAGTAGATGGCATTTTAGGCCTTCTTATCTTTTACTGCATACATTTCGACAATGAATTTTATCTTCTTAATTTTTTTTTTTACATGATATTTTTGAACTAAGCATCTCTGACAAGTCTTGGTGTGATAGCTTCTGGTTGGTCAAATGTTTAATGTTTATCTCCCGACTGTTCATTGATCTGTTGTCTTGATCTAATCAGTTTTCATCCGTCGTGATCGTTGTGCCTGACTGAAAAGCTCCTGGTCTACTTGTGGATAAAATTGCTTTCAATCGTCCTCGTTAATCGTCGTTGTAATTCTGTCGATCATGGCTTGTAAGTTGTAGCCCAGTCGATAACAATCGACAGACCATTTTGTTAAACGATTGAAAATCAATTCGCTCCCTCCACTACAGTAGCCGATGACTAAGTCACTGTTTTAAGACGCAGATAATTTGCTTTAAATGTCGAGCGCGCTTTAAATGAAGGCCTACAATGAAAGAACCTGTCTTATATATTTTTCTCCGTCATTGTTTGCATGACACGGTGTTAGAATCAGATGAGTTTTCTATCTAGATGTTCGAAATACACGTAGAACATTAAAATCTTATGATAAACGAATACTAACTACTGATATTCGGTCCAAACATAACAATTCCGTACAGATAATTCCAAATTATTCCCTGTCGTTGACTTTGCCTTCTTTGGCAGGATTCTTTTAATGGGGAATAGCCCGATGCACTTGTATGAAGCTCTTACTTTTAAGAGTGTACCCCAAAATGATGACTGCAAAAGGCTTTGTGTCAAATTCATACTGCGTGCTTTGCATCAATCGCTCTTGATCTGTGAGCGAATAACAGAGGAATATCCATCGCGTATACTTAGTACGCCACATTAATAACCAAAGGATAAACAACTTGCTTTAAACGTTTAGGAACACACAATTCCTCCGAATCACTTGAGGTTGCATTAAAGAAACAAAGGATGAATAATTTATATAATGAACAAAAATTTTGTGTGAAACAACGCAGCATTCTGTTTATGTAAGTCATGCGAAAACAATGTTGGGTATCAATTGAAACTCTATGAAAACATCAACTCGAGTATAATTCTCAGTTCGTAGATCTGAAATATACTAATAGTCCCACAGAAAATTCAAGAATTCACTCATATATCATACAGACCAGAAGCTTTTATTGTGCATTGTGCAACTGAGTACATACTCTACTTACTTTCGAATCTTTTGAATATTAAAAGGCGGCATACGATGTCACGCAGAATAAATTACAAGTGCATGTTACACTAAGCTAAAGGTAAGACAACTTTTCTCTCGTACAAATTTTTCAAGAAGCGACTAGCACGAAAACGTATCTGCGAAGAGGAAATCTTCAATCCTAACAAGAGCTTTAATTATCCGCACAGTACTCGAATTGTTGCAAAATTCAGTTTTCACAAAAAAGAAAGCTATGCGCAAAGCTTCAGACTGTCATACATTAATTAATCAATTTGGTAATAAATGATGCATTGAAATTCGACTTGATGACTTTTAACCGAAGCAGAGCATTGACGGTATGGCATCCGCATTGGATTATCCAATCACGAAAGGTATGTGATTCGCATTACGAAAGGGAGCTACCGGAAATAGATATTAGAAGGAGTACACACACGTACGATGAAGGGTTTAGAAACAAACTCAAGGCGGCAAAATGAATTCCGGCTTGCCAGAATAATCACACCCCTTAATGCTAGCTAAATGCCATGAAACTCACTACAACATGAAGGGATGATGAGTTGTGTTGGCCAACGTTGTACTTAGAGCCATCTTAAGTAACTAGTTTTACAGCTGGCTGTTTGAATTATGTTCCTCGCATGATAAAGTAACTGCTTATGACGTACAGGAACAATTAAGAAAAACAAGGAAATAGCCGACGAAGAATTAGGACAGAACAGTAAAATACGATGACAAGTTATAACAGAATATTTTCAACGGAACCGTCTTGTATGGTTCGGTCATGTTCACCGGAAGCCTGAAGACAACTGTCAGGTAGACGTATGGCATGGACCTATCGTGGCCAACGCAGAGAAGCCACCCTAAGAAGACGTGGCGTGAAACGCTACTTGTTCATTGCAAAGAGCTTGACTTGAAGGAGAGCGACGCTGCCAACTGTGATTTGTGGAGAAAATCCGTTGGGAAAAACCATCCTCCACCACGAAAAATGGATAATGGACGCAAAACGAAAAAGTAAAAAAGTAGGGATTAGATGCTGATTGATTCAGAAGAGGAAAATATCAAAGTTACTTTTAAGCATCGCTGTAACCAAAATGATCAAAATTGATGTAGAAGCCAGAAGCAGCAGTTTATTCCTCGAAGAATATCCAATATTTCGGCTTCACTGCCTGCGTCAGGTATGCAATATTAATCATCAGAAGAGGAATTCCTGCCTTTGATGAAAAATACACTTATAATAATGTTAGAAATTCACAAGTGGAGCACATCATTTCTTGGAACAAGTTATGGTGGACTTTTGATTTCCAATATAAACGCGGTTGTCAAAATTTAAGAAATAAATTCAGAACGTCCCGGAAAAATCACGACACTTGGAAGCCATGGAAACGGTTATTACATATCAACTGGTTTGTCGAATTTTTGACATGCCACGTCTTGAAAATATTGGTCAATTAGAAAATGATTGTGGATAAGGAAAAACAGTTCCAAAATTTAAATTCACAGTGTCGAATCAGTGATGCAGTCAGTGGATGATTTTCGAAGAAGTTTCAAAAATAGTAAAAGCACCGTGAGTAAAGAATGAGGATTGACTCCATCGTGTCTGAAGATGGAGACTGTAAAGCAAGAAGTCGCGGTGATGAAAGAGGATAAGAGGAATCTCGTAGCAGAGGTTGAAATGGTTTAACTTTGATTTTCCTCCCACAATCTTTTTGTGATGACGTTTTTAAGTTAGCGACGTTATCCCAAGAACTGCCATGCATGAAAACTTTCGTGTATAGGCAAATATATCGACAATAGCGGCTAATTGGATAATAAATAGAATCCATAAGCCACTCATCGAAGGGCTGTTCAGTGGTCACCCTCAGAATCAAAAAACTAGAATTTTCGAAATGACCCCTTCACGGTATGAGTGATCCAGATCAAAATAATCTAAATAAGATTCCTCCGGCCGAATCCTCACCATCTACTCCATGTTAACTTACCTGGTCAAGTTTGAAGCAATGTCAGTAATCATGTCAGTCAGAATAGAGACAAGCATTCACTTCGTGTTGAATGGCAAACTGGTTTTCAACTCTTACTTTAACCCTCTCTAACTTGCATTTCTTGGAGATTTCAACACAGAACAGAATTCTTTTGTTATAAGTCTTTTTAAAAGCAAACATCAGCTTCAAGAATCATTCCATAATTTTCGAGTTCCCTGTTATGCACAGGAGAGCACTGAGTTTCATGTTTGATCATCTCAACTGAGAATTATAGGGAAATATGAATGAACTAATTTTGTTAATTGAGACAAACATTTACATAATTGCCGAGTGTACTAGATACGGAGCTCATCTTGACGGCAAATTATAGTACTGATTGACTTAGTTGACTATCACAGAGAAAGGAAATTTGAAAACATATCCATGTACTTCTGACGTATTCTCATACACATGTTCATTTCAGAAGATCACATTTTGACAGCAGCTAACCTCAAGCATGAAGCAACAAATGCAAATTTTCCAGTATCGCTAGGAGTGATTAAGCAGTTCAAAGTAACTTGGACATGGACGAGTGGACATGTTGTTTTCCTTATCATACTCAGACGGAGAGGATAAAAAACACTAATTCTGAATTATAAAATTTTTGCATATTTTCCTCAAATTTAGTAACAAATTAATGAAAAACCAAAAACAATAATAACAAATCAAAAAATAAGAGGCAAGTCTTCCATAGGGCCTATACATGAGTCTAGACCATGCTTGATATAAACACGTCGACGTTAGAAATATTTCAACTGTACATAAATGTAAGATTAAATAAATATACACTATAAATACATAATACCGGCAATTAAGATGGTGTTATTGACACTAGAGTCGTACACAACACATATGTCATATAGTCTGCAGATGGTGTTATGGTAGCCTGACTAAAAAAGTTTGTTTTCAATTACAAATGCTTATATCCATCTATTGCTACGTTATGGTTTTTGTTACAATAATTTGAACAATGAACGGTGAATATTACAACGTGTAACCATTGAGTACACCAAATATGAAATGCAATGACTGAGCAAGAAATTACCCCGGATATAATTAGATAATGATAAATTTCTCACACAACAATTAAACATCTAGCACAATGTGAGACCAATTGTGAATAAATCTATTTAAGAAAACAACACACAAGTAGCATTGAGAAAAACGAGGCAGCAAATAAATTTTCAGATTCGTTTCGGAAAGCGTCCAAAATTCCTTCATAAAGATATATGAATATGACAGATAAGCATCGATAAAATATGCGCTTTCGTATGGGCCATCTGGATCAAATATAATTTTGAGTAAAGTCATATCTTCATGTAGAACTTTTGTATGAATATGCATGTCTAAATTGATAAATCATCCAGATGATGCTTTCTGATCCGAATAAGAGTCATTATCATCCTCATAATGTACATGCGAACAATCCATCCACATTTTGAAGTGCTTGAAGGTACATGTAGGTGGTAGATAAATATAAAGCTCCTATCAGAGCAATACTTTGGACGTAGTTGTTATGAAACTGTACTTGAAATGCTGGTCATAATTTCTTCAGAAAAAAAGGACATTTCCTACCTTTCTAGTAATCTGTTAATATCCACAAAAGAATACTTCATTCTTTTGTCTTAAGTTTTACTTCGTTTCTCTCAATCGTCATGAACATCAATAACAGCTAGATGAGTAAGGTGCTTTCTGGTAAAGTTATTCAATGATTTTAGCATTATTAAGGGGATTGCACATGCGTAATGAAGTAAAGCAAACTAATAATACAGCGCATTACCAAGCTTGAAAACGCATCAGGAGTAACGAAAGCCAAATCGACAGGAATAGCAACCTCAGTGACATGGAAATCTTTACCTTCTACCAGGTCCACCATTAAACGTGACTCCCAGCTGTCGGCAGCTGTACATGTATAAACACCAACCATCGAAAAGTTGGCAGTTAAACTCAGGGTTGAGTTCATTCTGTGGCGGCTGTCCACATTTAAGGATTTTTTGTATTTAGATTTCATTATCTTCCTCGAACTTGAGTCCCGACTACTTTTGTACCAAACCAAGCCTTCACACTTCGAAGCATCATCATCTTTACATGTGAAGAAGCAGTTCAGTGTTAATGATTGACCGGATCTCAAAATCAAGTGCTTGACAGTCTCTTTCTGTGGCTTGCCATCAATTAAGACCGTGATTTTGACCTCACCTACAAATAACAGATGAATGATATCTCCAAGATAGAGGAAATCGAAGAATTCGAGAATGTAGACAGCATGTCTTTCATACTGCGCCACAAAATTTTGAAGATTTGTATCTGAAGCTAATTTCTTGGTGAACGTCATTAAATCATTATAAGTTTTATCATTTATCGCACGAATAAAATCAACGTTACTTTTTGTGGATGAAATACATGAAGTTGCAAATTGAAATTCCAGGTGATTGTGTCAATGTGGGGGGGGGGATTGAGTTGATGATTCTGTCGTTGTCTGTAGGCCCTACACTGGGTATGTGACGAGTGCCGACCTAGTGAGTGTACGTTTGGGTAGCTGTTTGTCGCGTTGAATGGCTACATGAGTGGGAGTTTAGTGTAGGGTACTTCCCTGTGATGAAAATTGTGGAGTTTTATTGTCAGTGAGGCAGTGGTTGCTGCGTGAGGAGATAGAAAGGATGGTGTTGACATTTTCGTTTGTTTAACAGCTGTCTAGGATAGTTTGTGACGTGTTCAGCAATGGGGAACACGTGTCTCGTCGTGTAGTTGTTGTGTATTTGTGTCGCGTGTACAATACATCCTGTGGTGGTCCCGAGTGCTCCGTCCTCAGTTGTTTGTAGATTGTAGATGGTAGTAGTTTGTAGATTGGTGACAAGATTGTGGCTGTGTATTCCAAGAGAGGACGTGTGATGATCTTGTAGTGTTGTTCACGACAGTCTATTGTTGTTGTCCCCATTTGGTGGGCGAGAGGTATGAGAATGTTGAGGGTATACTTTCCTAAATGTTGTTGACGTGTGTTGCGTATATATGTTGAGCATCTAGGTTAACGCCAGGATTCGGTTGTTGTCGAGAGTTGTAAGAAGAATGCTGTCAAGTGAGAGACAGGCTTGTATTGTGCTCGTGGAGATCCGGTGTGGAGAGTGAGAGTTAATCTTTATTCGGCCTGATGTGAAGGTTATTTAGTTGGATCAAGGAGAGCAGTGTTGCAGTTGCTTTCGCCTTAGGCTTATAGTAGTTTGTTGCAAGTTTTTCTTTGGATGTCTCGATGTTTGAGTGGGTGGCCGTGATGGTGTTATCGTTAGCGTAGACCGTTGTTTTGAGTATTGTCAGTTGGAAGAGGAATGTCTTTCATGTAAAAGATGAAGAGGAAGAGAACTCCTTGTGGGACGCCTGTTTTGATGCTTTTGTTGGTTGAGCGTGTTTGGCTGCATGTGGTGTAGGCTTATCTGCCTTTGATCTGGATTGCTATGCATCGAATGAAGAGAGAAGTAATTTTGTTATGTTGAGTTTGTGGACGAGTGTGTGCATATGAACTGTGTCGAAAGCTTCGTCATGTCTAGCGATGTGATGATTGTGTGTACGGGTGGTTTTTTGCTGTTGAAACCAGCAGTGATGGTGCTAATTGATGAAATACACTGGCTGTGTTCTATTTTGAATCCCTGTTGAAAAGACCGTGAGGAGACAAACTTTCTGATGATTGTGAGAGCGAGTTTTTTCACTGTTTTAGCAAGAGATGAGAGAAGTGAAAGTGACCTGTAAGAGGAGTGAAGATAGATGTCATTTGTTGGTTGATAACCATTGGTGTAATGTTGGCTGCTTTACAGATGCTGGGTAACTGATTAGTGTTGAGTGAGTGTATGCGTCTGTTAGGTATTGGATGGCAGTGGGACGATGTGTTTTATGCTGTTTTTATCTGGTCCAAGAGAATTGATGTTTCAGCTGAGATGGCTTGTTCTCTTTGATCAGTCGTGATTATTATGCTGTTGACAGTGAGGCGAACTGTGCTCTGTCAATCTTTGTTTTCTTTCCGTGCTTTGTGTGGTGTGGATGTCGTAAAGTGCTTGTTGAAGACGTTTCGTTCGCTATGTCACGATTCTGATGGAGGCTTGCTAAAAATTGATTGTGATACAGTTGGGTAGATTTCCGCCTTTTCCGTTCATTGTGTATTAATGTGCATTGTTCTCCAAAGTCTGCTCGTGCTTTTGATGTCGGACAAGTCGGAAGAGATTTTACTGATCCATATGTCTCTCCTGTGCTGATTGATTTCTGTGTTGTTTAGTGTGGATCTTTTCGGTCTACACTGCGGATGTTGTTTCTTCGTTGGATGGCCTGTCTGACGTGCGTATCGGTTGAATGAGTGCTTGGATTTGTTGGATCCTTCTGCTACATGAAGCTTGTCAGCTTGCAAGATTCCGTAGTATCTTGTAAAACAGGCTTTGTGAACGCTGGTGGGTGGAGGGGTATTATTCAGCTCTGTTGCTCAATGTAGGCGGTTAAGCTCTCCCAGCTCGCTTTGGTGCAGTGATGTCAGTGTGTGAGGTCTCTTTCTTTGGCATGTGAAGATGTGCCTGGTGATTAGTGTGGGTAAGTGGTCAGGTGTGAGATTGTCGAGGGCTTTCCATGTTGTGCGAGCGCATATCAGCTGTTAGCGATGGATGGGTCTGAAGAAGAGCTCTGTTGGTGTGTTGGTGTTGAGCACGGTGTAGTCGGTTGTGTTCAAAAAGTCGTCGATGTCATCTCCTCTGCTGTCGTTGAGTGCTGAGAACCATGTGGATGAGTGTGTGTTTGCGTCTGTTAGTGGCTGATTTGTTGGTTTCATGCGTGAATATGTGGTTGGCTTTCGAATGAAAGTTTGTTTTAAGGTGGAGTTCTAGGTATTTGTATGAAGACTAGGCGGCCTCGGGGATTTGAAAACTCTGGTAAGAATTCCAATAATGAAGAGAGATGTAGAACTAGTGATCCTTTCTATTAATGTAATATGGAGCAAAAATTTGAAAAAATACGCTGCAATGAAATACATTCCTATTTTTCCTCAAAAAAAAGAACAGGAACGCATATCAACATTAATATAGGCCTATTAGAGCACTCCAAATTTAGCTAGTTACAAATGTTTAGCTTGTTTGTTGTTGCGTTCATCAAAAGCTTAAAACCCATTTCAAAATCAATAGGCTATAGAAAGGATATTATTTTCTGTAATCATCTGGATAACTTGACTTCGAGAACTAAATCAACAAAGCTGACCTATATTTTGATATTTTGACTCATTAAATCAAAAGAGAAAGCTAACTAATTATCAAGTAAACGCGGCTTCACAGAATACTTCTGTCCATTCTGAGGGATTCTGTAAACGTCTGATTGATAAATAGTTTGCTTTTCCTTTTTCTATGTCTATGTAGCACAATTTACAAGATATCTTGTTTTTACATATAAATTAGCTATGCAAATGCAAGATTTTCTTTCGTCCCTTTTGCTTAGTTTCCACTCCATGGTTTTCAAATTTTGTAATCAATTAATTCATATAATGCATTCGTTAATTCTTATATGTAACTATTGAGATTGCTCAATAGATTAAGAGAGAAATGTTGGGAAAATTTTCGTGCTTACTTCTTTAAAAAAAACTACTTCTCAAAAATATTTTATCAATAAATCACAGAAACTACCGTATGAAAACAACGTGTCACAAACATTCATAACATCTGTCACGAATCCAACTTCATCATCACATTGCACCCGACTCTTCTTTCTACGGGTGAAATTTCAGACTCACGCAGTCAGCAAAACACGCCTTCCCACTGCACTTCGTTTTCCTAAGAAGAGATGTTTGAAAAACCTGTCTGGATATTCTGCATTTCCAAAAAAAATCGTGGGAAATTCAGGGGTCAAAATGTTGAATGTTTAAGTGTGGATTGCTCATTTAATCAGACCAAACCTTAATAATTAAAATGTAACTAAGGGACAACGATGAAAATAAGGATATCGTAGATACCGAACCTAAAATCCGCCGTTATTGTATTAATTTTTGCATGGACCTGCATCCAGAATCGTGAAAGTCATGAAAATATGGCCCTAAAATTCCGGCACCACTTGCTTGCGCATGCCAGTAAGGAATGCAAAATCGCCAATTTATCAACTATCAGACGTCTTTATACTGAAAATGCGTATAAATCATCCAAATTTTACTATTTCCTGTACAAGCTAGTATATAGACATGGATTTTGTAGAGTTAATGCTGGCAACCAACAAATAGGCCTTCTATCAAGTGGATATCCAAGTATAAAAGTACCCGGTACGTCGGTACTGATGAGCATTATTATATTAGGTGAAGTACAAAATATTAATGAGGTGAAAGTATAGTATAATTTGAAGAGGGTGATCATTAGGCTGCCATTCAGTTACATGGTAAGCCAATTAATTTCAGTGCAACAAGGGTATGTAAACGAACGGCACATTAGCACAAAATAAATCAAGATAGCGCAGCGGCGGTCACTATAATTATCAACTCACAACACATAGCTGACTTTGACTTATTCGAAATCAAAGTTTGGTAATAACGAAATAACATTAAATCACTTATTGTCAAATGATGATGTAAAAACTATTGAAATCAAAATTTTGAAAATCACTATTGTCAAATGTAGATCTTAAGAGAGAACACTTCCATCAGATTTAAGCCTTCATCTGAGTTGGTCTTCAGCTAATTAGTGATAGTTTCCGTTCGGAGACGAAAGGTAGATAGACATAAATTCATTTCCCGCTTAGAATAATGTAAACTTCTTAATCGCCGAATATTAGAATGTCTCACGTTTTAATGAAAGCATTTCTAAATCCAATATCCATACTAGCACAGTTGTGTCCATACATTCCATCATTGAAGCTGTTAAAACGAACTAAATCTTACGTTAAATTGACAGAACCCATCCTCAGATGGAAAGATTTGCATCAGTTGAAAGGCAGTTTGTCTTTCACAGCGCACGCCTAAAAGAATTTGGCTAACTTTATAAATTTGGTGTCATGTTTTCTCTTGCACAAATTTCAGACAACAACAATACGTGACTGACATTAATTCTATTTACAAATTGAAGCCTCAAGAGATTTATTGACAACTTCAGCACGCAGCATTACCTTGAATACTTGCAAGAGATACTCCCAAAAAAATAGGCGCAAAATACCAAGCACATCTCATCCTGCCGTCAAGACCTGATATCCCAGTATTAATTATGAAAATAATTTTAATGAAAACATGAAATTTTCACTATAATTTTATTTACGTAGCTAAACAACTCATAGATGTAAAGGAATAGAAATGTCATTAATACATGACTATTTTTCATAGCCACAAACAGCCTTCAGAACAATTGCTTCACAAAATGCTTTATTTATTGTAAAAATACCGTTGACAAATCTAATAGAGGTCTCATTGAGAGTATATAAACCTCGGTGCCACATGTTTTTCAACTAATCTTTGTTTCTTTTTTTTGATCTGGGAAAAGGATATATGTGATTCTGTAAGAGATTGCGAAAATTATATTTTGAGGATGCGAGAACTCTCATTTGCATCAGTCTTTTGAATGCGTGCTGATTTGACATCATTTACACAGAAAAACACGGAGTGGTTCCATTCGTTCCATTTATGAACTGTAGGACCATTCTTGTTCGCGATGGTGTCACAGCAACAACCACCCGTGGTGAATTAATCTTTTGAGACCCAATGACGAGCAATGCACGTCATGAGGCCACTTACATAGGTGTTCGAGTAACAGCAGTAAACATTGCCCCAACCAAAGACCCCACCCAACTACCGCATGACTTGCAGAACGTCATTGCTGCATCATTTCCCCACTGTTCACTCAGCATTTGGCCCCAGTAACATGAGTCGACGCAGCGTTAACAATGAGTCAATGCAAAACTATCGCATATCAGTGTCGCAACGTAAACGTTTTCCCCATGGGGAACTGCAATTAATAAGCGCTGGCACTGTACAACATGGGTATTTGGAGTAGTGTAGCAGATTTGTCTTCGGTCTCAATAATTTAATCCCATTCCGCAAAGTAGTAATTTGCTCGTTGCTCTACCTTACTACTGCTGGTTTCATCACAAATTCTTACAATAACGTGATAAAGGCATGCCCCACTACTAAAAAAATTCACCGGAAAGACGTCAGAACGAGGTATGGTCAGGTAGTCGGGAAATATTTTTGACCCTCCTGACCAAAGACAATGGACCTCATTATTTTTGAATTTATGCAGAAATGTTTATAAAAATAGGGTTTTTAAATGGTAGAATAGACATTGAAGATATGAAAACGTGCGGATATGATTGTGATGACATGTACTCAAACAAGCTTCAGGGAAAGGAAAATATATAATAATTAATTCTTGATCAAATGACTTTTTCCCATAATTCGATACACCCTACTTGCTAAATAGGAGGCCCAGAGTGCTCTTTTAATGAGGCTTCATTTTCTGACGTCGTACGACCATCGGCCATGCGGACATTCTGTTCCTCGGAACGAGTTCGTTTTCGACTTCGGACCGACGTATCACGGATGTTAGGGAATTCCGTAATTACGCGTGGCATGGCATGTCGCCAAGTGTAATTCGTGAATTAGCTGTGATCATACCGTCTTTTCTTTTGACTTTTATTTCCTCTAGTGATCTATCTTCTCCCTCACCTCCTTACCATTTCCCACATGTGGCTAATCCATCTTTTTGTCAAATATAAGTGCAGAACAACTTTAAAAATGATAAGCAATGAGAATCTGTTCTTATCATTCTTGCATCTCGATCCTGACATTCAATTGCAAACAATAACAATTGAATCACTTCATAGCATACTGCGACATTTATGTAAGATAAACTTCGACTCGTGTCACGGCGAAGCGTCGAGTTGTCACCATCCTGTGGGAACCACTAGACGAAATGACTTACTTAATCTTACTAAGGAAATCTCACAAGTTCTGACCAGAAAGTACCAGTCGTGCTAAGTCTTATTAGCAAATCTGATAAGATCTTATTTGTGATTTTTAGAAATCTTTTGAGTAGAAAAAAGTCTTATATTTTGCGTTTCTCTACATATATCTAGTGCACTGATGTTCCAGCAGGATCATTTAAGAACTAGAACCATTGATATCGTCTGATCTTCGCACTGTAAAGTTTTAAATTTCAGTTCACTTTTCTTAATTTCAATTATCAGCTGGCAAGATCTTACTTTGCAAGAATCTGATCAGACTTAGCAAGTCATTTCGTCTGGTGGTCGCTTGCGAATATCAGGAGATCCTGGTATAGATGTTTTTGCTCAATTTTGTAACAATATCACTGTGAAAGTCGCCTTTATTCTTAATACGCCCAAAATCCATAAACGTTGGGTGGCGAGTGAAGTTGCTATGATTGATATGTTTGTTTGCTCAATCTTAGATGAATTTTCGCCAACTGACGAAAGTGAACATATTGTAGTAACTTATTAGCAGTTGGCTAAGTGTGATGTTAGTATTTTACCTTTATAAGGTACTATGTATGGCCATAGGCTACTCAGTCTGATCTGTTGAAAAGAAATTTTTCCTAAATTAATACAATTCTTTCCCTAATTTATGATTTTTTTAATATTAATTTTTATCCTCTTACAGGAAGGATCGCTTTAAGGAACTGATATACGCGCATATGCCATCTTGCATGTGCTAGCACTGCGTGCAGGTATTTCGATCTTTGAAGAAGTGCATCAAGCATTTTCAAATTTAGTCCTAGGCCTCTTTATAAATTCTATGGAACCATGAACAATCAAATAAAAACAAATGTGTTACACAGCTAAGTACATTTCCAAAATATCACTAATCAACAAAACTCAAAATCTAAGAGTCTCCTTCCTTCTTTAGTTCTTCGTCTTTGGCTTCCCACAAAGCCTGAAAATGAAAAACATTGATGTATGGGCAATTATTGGTCAAAACACGCCAAATGGGAAAAATTGTCCTTTCTTGTGAAAAAATTCTCGATGAACTCAAAACAAGCAAAAAAAGACAGAGTGGTCAATGCCAATTTCTAAGTTTGTATGAGAACGGAAGGACCTATTTTTGTAAAACATATTCTTGGAGCTATTAACATCATCTTTCATTTAAAAAATGCACGAAAATTTTAGCTTAAAATAAAAGAAAAGGCTGCGTGCTGAACCGATTACATTGCCTTTTATATATCTCGGAAGAATGTGAAATGACGCAACTTATAACTTCAATAAAAATGCTCTAAATTTTGTCAAAATTCGAAAACATTGCATTGTCTAAAGCGTATTAAAAGCCTGATTACGTGATGATAATCAGGGGTGTAACTCCTTATGTGGACATCAGGTGGTTAAAATGATTTATAGTACATCACTTTTGAATCTACTGACCACAGTCTGCCAGATTAACAAATGAATCGTGACCTTTCATATGGTACTGAGTTTATGGATGTTGACATTCTCTTTCTATGAATATTTTTCAGTTCGGGTAGGCCTATACATGACATTTTTTTGTAATGAAGATTTCAATCAATGTCATCTTCTAGGACAGCATATTACAATCAATGTTTCTTATAGAGAAATTAACATAATGAGTCCTTTATAATTTTTCAATTAAATACAATAATCTGTATTCATCATTGCAACGATAGTGGAATTGATTGCTCATCAGTTGTGTTTCAAGCATTGCAACAATCATATCAGAGTTTCTATATTTAAATGTTCTTCTTTGATTCAAATTATGGAAACTGGCATGAATATCATGCTTTAATTGCACCAATCTCTCCCCTAAAGCACTTTTGAGTCTACATATACATGTGATTTGCTTGTTGCCATTCTGATAATGTCATGAGCGGGTTAAATTCGACAGAAAATCTAGTTTTCGGTATAGCCAACCTACGTGATGACTGGATCAACCTTCAGCAATCACGAAAGCCAGAAATTTCGTATTTTCCTATTTTATTTGTCCAAGCAAAAATTAGGAGACAAATATTAGGACAAGAGATTTAAATTTTAAAAGAAACGGTCGGTACAATAATAACAAACCGGGACAGACTAATAAGAATATCGGAAGAATTCATGGTTGAACTTTCTAGCAGTAGAGCTTCATAAACGAACCAGTATCAATGCAGGGTCAAGACCAAGTCC
Organism: Prostheceraeus crozeri; assembly: GCA_907163375.1. Classification (NCBI taxonomy): domain Eukaryota; kingdom Metazoa; phylum Platyhelminthes; order Polycladida; family Euryleptidae; genus Prostheceraeus; species Prostheceraeus crozeri. Next base: position 292,492 of record CAJQUW010014373.1, read on the forward strand.
CTCCAGCGAAAAGGCTTTCGATTCCGTCGAGTTCGCCTCGCACATTGATGCACTCAAAAAACCAAGGGATGGAGAAGCCATACATTTTTTCTTTTCATCTTGTGAAGGGTCGCCAGACGATAGCCGGCTGTGCTGGCTGAAAGGGTTCGCAATAGAAAATTCGAGACTCTAGTAAAGATCAACTAATTTTTTGGGCTTCCTTCACAATATGAATAGAAACTCAGGCCCACTTTTTCCTGAGAAGCCATACATCAACATCCTCACCGATGTCAACAAGAATGTAACATAAGCAATTCGATTACATGAAAACAGCAACAAAATTCATCTAGGCGGACGAGTGAGACGAGACAATATCTCTCCAAACATGTTCAACGCCTGCCTCGAGGACGCAATTTTTCCAGAGAATGAAACTTGAATGCAAGGGAATTAACGATGGAAAGTTCCTCACCAACCTACGCTTTGTGGATGATCTTGTACTAGTGGCACACACACCTGATGAACTACAAGACCTCATTGAAGACCAACTACAACAAAAACACAAAGCTGGTCTGAGGATGCATTCTATGAAAACGAATGTGATGTTTGACGAGCACTCACGACAAGGAGCAATCACCATCGGAAATGTGACACTGGAAAATGTACAGCACCACAGATACCTCGGCCTGATAGTGAATGCAAGCAGAGATAATACTTCCAAAATTAGCAACAGAATAAGGGCTAGTTGGGCAGCGTTCAACAAATTCCTTCAGCTCAATGAGGAGTGGGTCATATCCACAAAGATTGAAGACTAAAGCTTTCAACCAGTGCATTCTACCAGCAATGATGTACGGCGCAGAGATGTACTCCGCGATCGCAAAACGTGGCAGACCTCCAAGACGGTGGGTCCAATACTGCAACCAGCACTGGCGACAACACGCGATCGAACAAAAGAGGTGGACGACACTTGGGGAGAGGTTCTTCCTCCAGCAATGGAGCGATTAAAACTCCGTCAAGGTAATTAGGGTAAGGCAATTTCTTCCAAAGTCTCCACGGTTCTTCCGAGTTAAACCCCAAGGATTTTTATTTGGAAATATGTCATCACACTTACATGTTCTTTTCACCATTAGACTACATTCATTGTGTTCATGATCGAGCACTGAGTTTTTCATTGGGGGATCTTTTTATCTCTAGCAATTTAATAAGGGGTCCAGTGCGGATGCAAATAATTTAGGCATTCTACGCATCGTCTAATAAACTCTTTTTCTCTCTACTTATAGTTGTGACATAATTCACTGACAAAATTGAACGAAGATTTCGAGCTACAGGCCTCACAGTAATTACTTCTCATTCTAAACTTAAAATTAGATTTTGCAGATAGTTCATAGGTAAGCTAGTTATATTGCTTTCTGATAAAAGTCACATGATGCTTTGCGTATTGACTTTCAAATGAAAAGATATTTGATTGAACACATCGATCCCCTTATGTACCAAGAATTATTCAGTATTGCATGACTGAAATGAAAGCTGTTTGGTCATTTGCAGCAATGGTGAAAGACTTCGCTATTTTAAGTGAAGAATTGGAATAGAAAATGAAAATGCTTGGGGTATAAATTGGAAGAGACGTGGACACATTGGAAGAAATGAAACAGGAAAATACGAAATTTCTGGCGTTCCGTTAAAAGGCGTGATTGCTGAGGGTGGATCCGGTCATCACCCAATTGATGTGGTGTGACCATCTGCAACAAAGACTTCGCCATGATGACTATCGTCTAGGCTAAGTGAAGGGTTGGAAGTAGCCAAGGTTTTCCATTCAGTCACCGTTCTTTTGATTTAGCATCTTGGCTTTGGAGTTCTTTTGCTTTGCATGTACATTCTGCCGTCATCCTCAAATGCAATCGTTGCAATGTTGATTATGATAACCAAGATGCGTATTGGCTTCAAATGAGACCATATTTGTTAATTTCTGTTGGATAATTAGAAAGCTTAGCTACATTAAAATTTAGTCACATTTTTTATGCCGCACCCAGTATATTCTACTTCTGACTTACCTTTCTGGCAAATTCTGGTAAAACAAAGGCTGCCTCATGAACTTGAGAATTGTAGTATTTCAGACTAAAAGCCTCTGTGTCCAAAACTCGTAGGGGACGTCGAAAGTTCGTCTTGGGATTCTTACTGCACAAGCAGTAGCCGATAACACCACTGGTATAGGTGGGAACAGATGAATACGCGTAGTCCACAACTGGAAACAGCTCCCGGCAGAATCGATTCATACGAACTACCACGTCCAAATCCACCCATACGCCTTCTCCTGAAATTACTACAATTTTAAAGCCCAGTTAATGCAAAAAATTAATGTCATGCTTACCCTGAGAACACAGGAGCCCATCTTCCTTTAATGCGCTCCTCATGAGTGCGAAATATTCCTTCTGAAACAAAGCCAGCGCCGGTCCTGAAAGCATTTGATACGAGAACGTAGGATATTATATACAAATGCCATTAAACTAAAATATGTTGATGACTAAGCCTAGAAGAAGCATATTTTCAGCAAGGAAGTTCAGATGCATGGAACTACATGATAGTAATGTTGCAGTTACCCGGTCAGCTAGTTAATATCCAAGGCAGTGGAAGATACCTTTGGTTAATATGTTTCACCGGATATCTGCACGTGAGTCATTTCAATGTTTTCTTATTCTTTTATTTACTCGTATACATTAGTGCTCTGCCTGAATATTCGAATATTCGCTCGGTGAACTTTCATTTCCGAATATTCGAATTTTGAAATTTGAATATTCGAGATAACTGCATCTATTGCCACATATTTTTCAAGAAGATTACCCGAGCATCTGAATATTTTACTTTGAATCAATTGTAGCCTAAATATATCAATTTAGATATTTAATTCAATTCATACATCAATAATTCTTTAGCAAATACAAACCGAACAATGGGATCAATTAAAGGATCTTCTTTAGAATCCGCCCGCCACTATTATATTAACTTCAACATAATATATTTTAAGAATGCGAAAATTCAATTACATGAAGCTGGATGTGATGCGCCTTTGAACATGTTCTATCATTATGTAATAAGCCATTCGGCTGTAAAAACGTAATCAAACTTGGCATGTTCATGGCAAGTCTGATAAATCGTTGGTTGCCATGTGTCCTTGAATAAATAAGAGAGCTCGCTGGTAAAATCGGTAGTTCCAGGTAATTGGTGGACTTCACTTTACTTTTGAAGGAGCATAATCGATGATGTGTCATTAATTATCATCATAATACATGATAACACACGGCACTCAACGCTAATGGATTCATGGGACATGATGCATCGGTTACATACCGCTAAACACAATTACCAATAGTTGAAACGAAAGAAGTTTCTATTGGAGAAGACAACGATGAAATACTGAATACTTTGTTTGGTACAAGCTCATGGAAGTGCTACGGTGAACCGTGTGTCAAAGTAGAGAAAAGAAAAATGACTTGCAAGCAAGCGTCTGACATAAACATGAGAGAAGATCCTGTTCCTTTAGCGGAAAACCCTATCATATGGTGGAAAAGCAAAGAGAGTCAGCATCCGGAAGTTGCGAGATTTGCTAAGTTTTATTTGGGAATACCAGTTACCAGTGTTACATCGGAAGGAGCATTTTCAACGGCCGGTTTGATAGTTTCTCATCACAGGAACGCTCTTAAACCACAGACTGTGAAGAGCATGCATTTCCTTAATAAAAACTTATAGAAAGGTGAATTGACTACTATTTTGATAAGTATGTTTTTATTCTGGATATTCAATAGATAGAGTTTGGATTTAATTACCAGTTGAATTTTGAAAGCCGAATAAAAATATTATTACATTTTCTATAATTCCAGAAGTTTAATGTTGCCTGATAGCCAAGAAAATTTTGAAATTTCTAGGGTGTTATTATTTGTGTTGGAAATATCTTAAATTTAAAGTAAATTATTTCATTTAGATAGAAAGTGGCTTTATGAAAAATCGAAAAGCAATCAAATTATGGCAAGTAGCCTATGTCATGATTCTGAGTGCTGAAATTATGCGAGTACATTAAGTGTTAGCAGATATTAGATGATTATAAAGAACGAATGGAACTTACATACATATGCTTATTTTTAGCTTACTTAAGTTAGCTTTTTTAAACTTTAAAAAGAGTCATTAAAATTGAAATGCTTTCTTCGATATTGTGTTTATTCTGAAGTTGATTTAAATCGACAAGTAAAATACATCAGATTTTCGAATATTCGCTCGTCATCATTTCAGAATATTCAAATAGTGATTTTTTTTCGAATGGCAGAGCACTGGTATACATATCCATATTTGCAGCTCAATATTTTGCATATTGTAATCGCTTCTCAGGTTTTCAATTTTGGATTTCGAGAAGTACATGTTGGAGAAACGAAGTGGCCTGTCGAAATGAGGAAGAATTGAGAAAGCACTGCCAAATGTCAGACCACCATTTGACTCTCATGACTCAAGCGCAATTAAGATCAGACTCTTTAAACCTGCAGTGGAATCCGTCCTCTCTACGAAGTAGAGGCTGCTCCTATGACGCCGTCGATGGAGAGGCGCTTGGATGCGAGCTCATCCGGAGCGCCCTGGGCGTTCATTATCAAACACGCTTGTAAAATCGCGACCTTATGGACATAGTCCATATTCCAGCACTTAGTAAGACCGTAAGACAACGACGTCTGTGTCTAACTGGCCACGCATTGCGTAATGTGGATCATCCAACACCTTTGCGACGCCTCATGCTACACAAAACCTTCTTCATCCTTTCCGACTAGGTCATGCTCGAAATCGAACTCTTCTTCAAGACATTAAGAGCGATCTGCTGTCCCTGGGATTTGCAACAAATACAATTTCCGGTATACCTACTAATAACTTTGATGCAATTGTAGCTTCTCTATGTATGCTGTTTAATGTTTAATGACTGACATTCCTTTATACACTTTGTTGAATAACGAAATGTGAAACATATTTGAGAAAGCAATGCGAGAGATGGATGTCGACCACTCTGAAGGAACCGAATATGAGACAATTAATCATGATGCAGGTCTAATCATTTAATATGAGTATGAAAGAGCTTGATTTTCATGAAGGTCACCAACCTAATTAGAAAAAGAGATATGATACAGAAATTAGAATAATAATGGACTTAGAATGCATACTACGCATTCTTTAACTCTTTCGAGATCATCACTGTAAAACCAGTGATGGAAATGGTGCTGAAAATCCAATATTGAATTTACTAAATTTAATCAAATAAATGTGACAGATACTGTTTTCCATTATTGAAAAATAGCTGATTGCTTTTCGAATATCAATGTATGCTGCGCTACGTGACCCGAAACTTAAGATTAGGACTTATATATGCATGTAATTGTCTGCTTATTACGAAACACAGCAAGCTCGAGCAGCATATCAAAGATGCATCGATCTTATAATCACGATCTCATATCAATCGTTAGGCCAATTTGAAGCATCAAATACACGGAACATTGATGCAGAATGTCTTTCGAAATTGATAAGAAGCATATTTCCAACATCTAGGTGCAACATTCTGTCTGTTTAGTTTGGCTGCATGGAATAAACTTAGAAAAATGATGTGTAATTGGAAGTGGTCGCACTGCAGTTCTTTCAAACTGGCTACTCTGTCTAGTCTGTGTACACCATTCATGTGAGATCGACAGCAGCCTTCTTTGTAAAATCAGAGGACCCTCCAACTGTGCCACATTGCAGAAAATTCCAATAATCTTCGCTTGTGTTGGAGTCTGCGTCAGAACTATCTGCGTCACTAATCCTTCTATATACCTCTTCATAGTTGGAAATTGACGCATCATCAAAAATCATTTTCGTCGATGTCATTGTCATCTGAAAGGTCTAATAACATAAGTTATTACAAATAAAATATAGTCATTGTATGACATTTTCGATCGACAGAAATGTAGAATGAACCATAGAGTAGGGAATGAAGAAATTCCTCGAAGAGTTCAAACTCTTCAAACTGAAGAGGAACGTAATTTCAAAAACTACAGAAATATTTATGAGAAACCGGATGAGAAGAATCTTTCAATTTAATTATATAGTATTTTTGATGTTGATGTATTTTGAAAGGGCACTAGAATCAGCTGCGAAATTCTACGTACGATCAAATGCGCAACAAAAGAAGTTCAGTATACAAACTGACGAGTATCGCTTCTGTCAAGAATATGGAGAAAATTGATGCTGGAAGATTATTGATTCCGACGACTGTAATTGTAGAAATGAGGAAAATGACTATATTCGATAAGTAATTTGGAGCAGTGTCCTGGCCAGCGCGTAAATGCATAAATTGGAAGCACGCGCGTAAATTTGAACATAGGTCAGGATTCACATTTCACAATTTTTACCATTAGTATATTGATTAAAATAGACAATTTCCCACTACATTGTATGCTGTAGTGCAACTGGCATGACTTCAAGCCTATTGGAATCATTAACTTCTTTCTAGCGTCCTAAGCTTCATATTTTCAGATAGTCCCCCCACCCCTTCTAACCCAGAAAATTTACGCATCAGTGTGCCTGTGAAAAACAAAATCCCCTGCACTACGTCACACACTGTGCTCTTTTTACGAACTCATGTGGCTATGGATATCTCTCGTGGATAGAACAAATGGAACAAAGAATTCTGTGGATCGATATCATGATGTCGCATTTTCTAATTTTTATCGTGTATATTTTACAAGAAGTCGTCAATGAAAGATCTTACTTCTCCTCAGTCTCCAACATCAATCAACCTAATGCAGAAATGTAATTCAACTTGGAACTGATGTCCTATTTCTATCTGCTTACATGTACATGCATCGAACAAAGCAAATATATTGCTAAACCTTTTCTTAGATAGGCCTTAAATAGGAAATTAAAGGAAATAGGCCTTACATCGGAAGAAAGCGTTTGTCGAGACTGTTGTCTCTAAAACAAGTCAAAGAGAAACTTGACGATCCCTTCACATTCTGCATTCTGCAACTCCTTTCACATGCTTTAAAACTGTTGAATGATTTTGAAAAGACCTTTCAATCAAAAGGTTGCCACACCCATTAACTGTGGGCAACAATGAATGCATTGCTGTGCAAATGGATGTTTCAATTTGTTGAAGAGGACAAAGTCAAAATGAAGAAGCCCGCTCCGACAAAATATCGAGACCAAGTTGCTTATCAGAGAAACAGCAAGAAGCACCGTTAGCCTACTGAAAGAATAGGAACGTACTGTTTTCTAAGACCAAGTACGTTAATTTTTCCTTAATTCGACTGAAAAGATTGTTCGCTACTTACCAGTTGACAAAGTTGTACTGCGAAATCTTCGATTTCTACAACCGTCATCGAAATCTTCCGCCAAGCTGGAAACATGGGTAGCAAATGTCGCGCAAACGATGCCAGCAATTGTTTTTCCTGATGAATATGACGCTCTTCGTTTGGGAGTCCGTCAATACAAAACCGAAAGAAAAATCGAAGTGGACGACACGTTGCCTGTCAATAAGTATTGGCAAGAGGCTCTGGAACTTATCGAGTGCCCAATATTGACCAATCTGATTCGAGCTTGCTTGATTTTGCTTCACGGCAATTCGGAAGTCGATTCCCTATTCAGTATGCTGGCTAGTAAGAATAATAAGTGATAACATGCTATTAAAGAAAATTCGAGCGCTGACTTTCATTAAGTCAGATATGACAGTTCAAATTGTAGCTTGTTTCAATTGCCCGATTGCCAAAAAATGCAAAACAAGCGTACAAAGAAAGATTGAAGCTTTTGCGGAGAAGATACATGTCCACAGCATAGCAAAACATCTATTATCTCTACCAGGATCAATTGCAGTGGTTGAAAGAGATAACGAGAAATATTCTCTACAAAAAACGAAACAGAAATATCGACTGTCAAGTTAAAAATGCTCATAAATGTTGCATACATTTTGAAAACGTAATTCCCAATAGAAAAAAGAGAAGATGGATCCCATACTCCATGGGGATCCCATATTACTATTTCTTCCGCTCTCAACCGATTTCTGAGTGACGAGTATATTTGAAACAGTGCAACGAGTATAGGAAGCACTGGGGTCTGCACTTTGTGCGGCGAACTTCTTCAATTTCTGGGAAAGAAGTTGTAGGCGGGCAAAATAGAGAGCTAGGTCCTTCAATCAGGAGGTTGGAGGAGTGGCTACTGACCTCAGTAAACTGCTCGCACTTGAACCTTTCACAAAGAACTTCTGCCAAAATGTGACTTCTCCGAGAAGATGGTGTACGAAGGTTCGGATTCCCTGAAGGACTCAGTGAGCTCTCAGTGGATCCCACTGGCGTTGTGCGCTCCTCTGGAAGTCTGGAACGAGTCCTATGGACTATGGGAATAACATGCGGAATGCAATGTACCAGTCTCGCAGTAGATAAAGCAATGAAGTGACCTTCTTACATGATTGCCTTAACAAATGGCTGACGTAGTTTTTTGATAGATTTTTGGAATTTTCTACTTTGTAATGAAATATTTACAATACCCGAGATGTTTTGATATGGTTATGAAAAAATATGCATCATAATTTCTAATTATGAATTCATAGGTTTTGACAGCATTTAACGGTTCTTAACAGTTTTAGCTTTTGACACATTGCTAACGATGTATGATGGTCAACTGTATAGAAGTGAAGCAACAAATATAAAAAATGTACATGGACAAGAGGTGAATGACATGGAGAAAGCCTGAAATAATTATCTAAATTGGTCGCTACAGGCTGATAAAATCTATTCCATCATTAGAAATGACTCATCCAGAGAATCCATTGGCTTGTTCCCAATCGTAGAGGACATGTTTCCGGATGGTCTTTAATATTTTTATTACAAATTGTGATCAGCTACACTAGGATATCAATAAAAACCGCTAAAAAATTCACAAACATAAGAATAAACTGGCACACGGACAAAATTTCATGACCGTCACGATTTTGAAATAGTCGTCACAACCAGAGATTGAATAAAATTCTTTGGAGGTTGTCTCAGAAGAAAACTAAGTCTGAAATGTACAAAAAGCTATTCTTCAGTTGAAGTCATCAGCAGAAGCAGTAAAATCTGATTTTATGCATAAAAGATGTACCCGTAACAAGACGAATTGCATCTCAGATGCATTGAGCGGGATGCATTATTTTGGGCATGCATTGGAGGGGGATGCATCTCGTATGTTACAGGAAACAGAGTATCCAATGACGTATATATGCTACAAGCATGAGTTGATTGGAGCAAAAGACAGAAATACGAATTCGAAACGAATACTTTACATGAAATGAATATCATCTTAGATTTATGGTTGCAATAAATAAATTTGTAAAATCTAACAGCTATTATCTAACCAATTTCGCATTGATGATGCACTGCAATCAACTGCCAAATAGTCCACATGCTGCACACGCAACCGGACGATTGACCTCAAAACCTACATGATCATAAAAAATAATATTCAAATCTTCAAACTAGAGATTTTCAATGCCAAGTCCAACCACACGTCGAACGGCTTGGCGAAGTTATCGATATAAAATATCGAAAGAAAATGTCGGAGTCGTTTTAGGGGAAGAGACAAATGTCTCAGTCATTTCGGCCAATGTTGGACAATTCACCCAACTCCACAGTAAACAACTCTTGTTTCATCACTGTTGTCTCACGACATCTGCTTGTATGCAAGCCGCAGGCTGCACACTCACACACACGGCTAAAGCGCCTCAGCAGCGGCTTCGGCTTGGCTTAGGATAAAGCAAAGTCGACTGGCTGAATCTGAATAACATTTTTTATTAACACATTTTTTTAATCATAGGTATGTAGTAAAGTATTATGCCTATGTTTTCATAGAGGAAGCTAATTCTTTAACTTAACCGATCCAATAGCCATGCGTCGAATGCCTGAGAGGAAATAATTTTATGCACCATAGTCTGATGATGACTTCACAACAAATTACTGTGAACCGAGAAATTTTGCGCGAACCGACAAAAAAGCAATTTCGCGACTTCAAATTTTTGCGAACACGCTCTAGCGAAAAAAAATCTGCGATCACCAAGTTGGCCTGCGATGCAGTTCATTTTCCTCAACTGAAATTAATTCGTTAACGCCCATCAGAAGAAGTTCTTCGGCAATTGATATGCAGGCCAGATGTTGAAGACTGTGTACAGGGGCAAAGTCTTCAGGACAGATCTGAAGTTGACCTATTCGAAGCCAAATTATTCCAACTGGATAATTCAGTTGTGTCATTAGCGGAAAACAGAAACAGAGATCTACGATACAAATTGGAAGAAGCAATCGACGATCGATGATGCTTTTATTTATTGCGATGGAAATAGTGATGATGGGTTGTACATTATTGATATGTCTGTGAGAATCCAAATTCCAAAAGAAAGGTTGCATTAAAAAAAACCACTGAAAGTTGAAGTTGAGTTGAAAATTGAAGTTTTTGAGTTCCCACAAACATTACCTACAGTGAGTTTTGCGGGAACTGTTTTGAGATATTCATAATTATATATTTCAAGAAGAGGGTCTAATACAGAAAGGTTAGACAAAAAGTAAACATCCTCGCGAATAAAAAAACCAACGTGAAAAATTCCCGGTTTTCAGTATCTTCCAGGATGCTTCTATTGAACGTCTCTAAATCAGTTGAAAATCTACTAGCACTATTTAATCACCTGCAGTAGCAGCATATGCAGAAATAACAAGCAATAAAGTTGAAACAAGAGGCAAAAGCACTAGTGAAAACGTTGTTCTATCGTTCATTCATGATCGGCGACATGGACACAAAGAGGAAGGTGACATACTATACAGTGGTGTAGTCTCGAATTTGAGGGAAAATTAAACGCAATCAAATTAGCATGTCGGACTGTAAGAATGCTTATTTTAGCCATAATACATGATTGGGGACCCCAGCTAGAAATTTACAATTGTGCTATGGATCTGCAGAGTTAACATTCCGTGACTTTTGCTATCTTTTGGGTAAATTCTTGTTCTTAGGTGTTATATATTATGAATGAGCGTCTGCTTGCATTTAGTTGGTCAATTCTCTGGCAACGCTTCAAGTGTAAAATGAAAACTAAGACTGCTGAGAATTTTATTCTATTCTAAGGTAGTCGACGTACAGCAGAAGAAAATGATTTTTGAGAGACTGGATGAAGCAGCTAGAGAGGAAGAATCAAGGATCTACGAACGTCACTCGAGAAAGTGGAGTTGGTGGAAAGTGACTTTTTCCCTTGTATCAGGAGTTCGTACGATATGAAGTACAAGTGTTGGTTTTTCTTTGATTACGTTGATGAATTTTGGTTCAGTGGGAGTAGCTCGTCTGAACACATTCATGACAATAATCTCGATCGTAATTGCTTAACTAACTGACACCAAAATCACCATTCCTAACGATATAAACTTATTTTTGAGTAATGGTCCTAAATTTTGGTTGCCGCATCATATTAATGATGATTTTCTTAATGATAATGAAATTGCTATTGATAGTCTGTCATATAAATTGCGCTGGTCTCATCACTTTAACAGTTGTGGAGCATCTAATAAAAATAAAATGCACATTCCTTTTGATAAGAATACCGTAAGCTTACCTCCACTTATGAGCGAAACCTTGGAAAATAACCTAAAACTTTTCGAAATAGAGGCTAAACGTGCTTTACACGAAGAAGCTAAAAATTTAAAGAAAAATAAGAAAAACAAAAATATCAATAGTATATATAGAAATACTAAAACCTTCTTGAAACAAAATAAATTATCTGTTATTTCGTCAGATAAATCTAATCGCATCGTTGTTTGTAATGAAGAAAGCATAAAAAACCGTGCCGAAAGTCTCCTTCAGGATACAAATACATATAAAATTAGAGAAATTTCAAAGAATTCTGCAATAGAAAACCAAGCTAATCGTTTAGTTAGAGCTAAATGTAAAAAATTGACAAATATCGACCACGAAAAACTTCTCGTAACAGGGAGCCATCCAGCCAAATTTCAAGTTAATATAAAAGATCATATGGACAAAGAAAATGGATTTTTTCGATTGCGCCCGATAGCGTCAACTATAGGTACACCAACTCAGAAAGTTGACTGGTTGGCAAGTATTCTTCTTAATCAACTAGTTAAACATGTGTCAGCACATATTAATAGTACTAACTCCTTGATAAATGAAATGAAAAATAAAAGTCAAGATATTGTTAATGATAGTGATCAAATACTCTCACTTAGTCATCTCACTTGACGTTAAAAATTTATACCCTAGTATACCAATTAAGGACAGTATAACCGTGATAGAAGCCTTTGCTATACAACATTGGAGTCACATAGAAAATTATGGCTTCAGCATCAACGATCTCATAGACTTCCTGAAATTTGTATCGTATAATTATGTGATAATGTACAATGGTAAGACGTACCTCCAAATAAAAGGTTGTTCAATGGGGACACATTTTGCACCTACATTTGTGATAATTTATATGAATAGCGTAGAAAATAAAGCCATAGAAAAATTGAAAAATAATCACAATATTTCTCCAACCATTTATAAAAGATATATAGACGATATCATCTTGGGTCCCTTCCCCAATGATACGAATGTACTTCAGAATATTCATGACACGTTTACTCAATGGATGATAACATTCAATTTAATTTAGAAGTCTCTAAAATGAATGAATGAATGTAGAGTTTAAAATGAATGTCTCAATTTCCTGGACATAAGCATCTCAGTAAAAGGAAAGCTAAAATATAGTTGGTATAACAAACCTTGCCATTCTGGAATAAGTTTACGCAAAGATAGTTGGCTGCCGAATTACGTAGAAAATAATTTTATAAAAAATAGTTTCCGATACGTCGAGACTCGATGCTCTGACCCATCAGAAAAAGCGTACGATATCATGAAAAATAGATTAAATAACAATGATTTTAGTAAAACTGATACGTATCGCAAAAATAGAAATAAAAAATTTGACGTTGGAGAAAATAATGTAATTTTGAACCTTGATTTTGTTGGCGATGGATTTTTGAGAAAAATCAATAAAATATAAAATAAATACGATATTCCGATACGTATCAGTGGTAAACCTGGAAAAAAGTAATCACTAGTAAACCTTGTTTCAAATTTCAAAAAATCGGATAAAAGTACTTGTTCGTGTACAGTGGCGTCGTGCCATTGAGGCCAGAGGAGGCTCTGGCCTGCTCAAGTTTTTGAACACAAGAAATTGCCGTCCTATTTTTTCTGTCTACACTTTTCCCAAAGTTGGCCTACCAGCTAACCCAACTGACGACGTCAGAAGCGGTAGGACTAACTCTCTGTTCAGTACATTTCTATCCGCACACCGTCGTCGGATGAAGTGTCATACAATAAACTGCTGCTCTCATTGATGACTGCGCCTAGCCACGGTGCTTTGCCTAGCCGAGTCACAGCGACTGCTTTGAATGAAATCACGTGATTTCTGGCAACTGCACAGCGTCACCATCCCCATGAAAACTCGCTTCGGGATTAGCTTGAAGCTATTTTGTGAGGCGGTTAGACGGACAAGGTCATCTGACTGCACGCAGCCGCATGAAGTCACAAAAGTCGATCTGCTCTTCAGTGCGGTCTCATTTCGAGTCTCTGAGTCAGAGACTCTGACTGTACGGCTGCCACTTGTTTGTAACATCATTGCTGAAGACTTAATAAGCTGTCTACGTCGGTCGTCCATGCGCAAGTTACATGTATATCCTCCTCCTCCTAGCAACTTGAACGAAACATATCAATATACATTTTAACCGAGTTCATTCTACAAAATTTAAGACCGACTTTTGTTCATACACTTTATGCATTGATCTCAGAACCGTGAGCAAGCTTATAAAGTTGAGAGCTTTCTTCCATCTATCTCCGCCGTCCTTTCTCATCGAAACACCAAAATTCATTTCTCCGAGTTCGAGCATATATGTCGGGCATAGAGGAACATGCAACTACAAGAACGTTACAATGAAAATCATCATCCAAGATATCTAAAACATTCTTGCACGAGTCACGACGAATAACATCGCTTCTATGAAATGTGCTGACAAGTGTAAAACGCATCCTGTGAATTTTGTGACCTTGACTCTAATTTTCGTCGACATTATGCTGCAACTGCAATTGGATTGAATGCACAGCTAAGGTATGTCACGAAATTTTAGACACTTCATCGTTTCTACACTTGTATGCAGGCCTATATGTTTGGATACAAGCCGATCATGAAGACAACATCTAATTTATAATTTCAACAATGTTCTTTCATGAAGTAAATGCAGAAGCAAAGTCTTTGTCTCTTTTGTATTTCTACACATGTACATACGTGCGCTGTACATTGCACATGCAAGGGAATGGAAGGGATTACTTAACATATTGAAGAGGAATGTAGCTGAGGTATCGAAAAGTGATTTTTTAGAAATTATTTTCGTAAATGCTAACACCTGTCCTCGCAAAATTTTTCTTGAATCTACACACTTACGATTTTTTGCATATTGTAGCTGTATAATGCGCAATGTCTTTCTTGGATGGATGATGGATGGTTTTGTGATACGACAAGCTAGATCGGCTAAGTGCAATTCCACCGCCGTTGGCGAGGATGGAGATGTTGCGACTTCATCGAACAGTATAGAAACGGAGACGGATACCTCTGCCATTGAAGAAACGGATCATTTTATGATACCCAGTCATCGTTTGGAGCGGGATGAATATATCAGGTAGGCTACATATATTTATGAATAAAATCCTATTTTTGACACTAAGGTTTATTCTTTACATATTGCAGACGTGGCCCTATCCGTCCAGAACTGCAGAATTATCCCATAACGAATATTAACAATTGGCAGAGATCTTTCCAATCAAAATGGTTTGCTGAACGACCATGGTTGGAGTATAACTGTCAGAAAGATGCAGCATTTTGCTTCCCTTGTCAAGTATTTGGACAGCCAAATTCTGAGCTATCATTTTCCGTTGATGGCTACCGTGATTGGAAAATGGCTCTTTCAAGGAACAGAGGATTTGATAGACATACCAGTAGTAGCCAACACTGTTTCAGCATGGAAAAATGGAATCAATGGAATTCCAGCACACCAGTAGATGTTCAACTAAATGAGCAACATCTCCCCATCTTATTCGATGTGACAAATACAATTTCTCGACTAAGATTGCCTTTCAGAGGTCACGACGAAAGTCCAACCTCATCAAACCGGGGAGTATTTTTGGAAATTGTAAACTTGATTGAGAGGTGGAATGAACAACTGAAAGCACATCTGGAAAAATCAG
Organism: Prostheceraeus crozeri; assembly: GCA_907163375.1. NCBI lineage: Eukaryota > Metazoa > Platyhelminthes > Polycladida > Euryleptidae > Prostheceraeus > Prostheceraeus crozeri. The sequence goes on from CAJQUW010014373.1 coordinate 307,768, forward strand.
AGCGAAATCCCAAAGCATGGCCTAGTTATACATCACCAACCTCTCAGAATGAGATGATCCATAGTAGTGCTCAACTTCTTCGCGAAGATATAGTCAAGGAAATAAAGGATGCTGTGTACTTCGCCATATGCCTTGACACTACTCCTGATGCAAGCAAGAAAGACCAGCTCTCAATGATTATTCGATTTGTGAAAGAAGAGGGTGACGTGATTGAAGCCTTGCTAGGTATGTCACATGCAGAACACGCTGACGGTGAAAGCCTGTATAACCAATTGTGCTCATTATTGAATAAATATGACCTAAGCATGAGCAAATTGCGTGATCAGGGATACGATGGGTGTGCGACAATGGCGGGGCAATATCGTGGATTACAGGCTCGTGTGAAGGAACATTGTTCAGAGGCACACTTTGTACATTGTTATGCCAATCGCTTGAATTTAGTAGTTGTTGATACCTGTTCGCACAACGTTACTGCACGTAACTTTTTCGGTGTTGCGCACAAATTGTACGATTTTATTGAACACTCGACCAAACGACACGGTCTCTTTAAAGAGATTCAAAAAGATGAGCAGTCTAAGGATGACAATGATGAGACGGTGCATCATACAGGTACATTGACGTCACTGAGTACTACTCGTTGGTGTTCACGTTCCCAAAATTGCACTGTGTTGGCGAACAATATCACCGCAGTTGCACGGACGCTAAATGACATTTCGACAGATGCAAAGTAAGACTCAGATACTGCTGGAAATGCAATTTCTCTTCACAATAGCATGAATTTCAAATTTTGTCTCTGTCTAACAGTGTTCGTTGAAATTTTGAAGCTTTGTGATATTGCATCAAAATCTTTGCAATCATCCAAGATAGACATTTCTTCTACTGTATCCCTTGTTGAAGCATTGATCGCTGCAATTCAATCTCAGAGAAATCAAGAGAAATATGATGAATATTGGGATCGAGCTGAATCAATGGCAGCAAGCATTGGCGTTGAAGTTATTGCTCCCCGTCGCAGAAAGGTGTCCTCAAGAATCGATGCAAATTCTGCAAATCAGACCTGCTTTGATTTTAAACAGGAATGTCGCGTTGAATTCTACTGAGGTCATAGATCTCATGCTCAATGCTTTGCAATCACGATTTAGTATTGAACTAAATCCACTATTGAAATCAATACAAGCTCTTGAGTCGCCGTCACTTCAGAATTTGAATTCTTTGTTGACACTGGCAACATTTTATCCCCGTGATATTCCATGTTCAGATACGCTTAAAGCGGAATACCAACTTTTTGTGCACCATTTATCTTCAACGCAAACCGCACCAAATGGCGTGTACAACTTATATTTGTACATGGTAAATAACAATCAGCACAAAATGCTTGCATCTTTAGCCAAGTTGTACCGCCTTGTACTGACTTTGCCCGTAACATCATCATCTTGTGAGCGTTCTTTTTCCGCGTTGAAGTTTGTTAAAAACAACTTAAGAACCACAATGAACCAGGACCATCTGAATGACTTGATGGTCATTGCAGTTGAAGCAGCTCGATCCCAGAAGCTATCACTGGCCGCTTGCCGGGACTACTTCTGGGAATCATTTGCTGAGCGTCGCAAATAGCTTTTCCACTGTGCGAAATCTATCATAAAAGCAGTTCTTTACTTGTGGTCTCTATATGCCTATCTACATGTACCCGTAGATTTAAGATTTAGGACATAAAATTAACTAGGCCTATACAAGAAGAAATCAATTGTATGTACGTGCAAACAGTGTATTTCAAGACCAGTCTATACTTCAAGTTGTAAATCGGTTTTTCTACATTGTAGGTATGAAAGCATTCTGATTACACTTAGTGTTAGTAGCCTAGCATATCAGCAACATTAGGCCTATACAATTACAAGTGTGCAAGCTGCTTTTATGAAACATTTCAAATGTAATGCATGCAGTTTACATGTAGAGGCCTATACCGGTAGGCCTACATGTGTGTTACCGGTGTATACATACACATAATTGTGTGACGTTTGCTTGTACATGTACGTGTATAACACAGAAATTTCCTATTCCCGTTTTTATTGCTAGATCTGACAATGTAAGTTCATAGCTTATCCCAAGTTTGTGCTTGTGCCATGAAATCCAAAGACGATTGATGAAATCCATGATACCATGCCGATAGATTTTGGTAATAAAGATAAGACAAAACGATGTCATTAGTTGCGAGGCCTTTCGCCGATTCTTTTCGGGCAACACTTCGGAACGCGTACAATAAAAGAAAAATCAAGTCATTATATACAGTTAAAATGAAAGAAAGGACGGAGTTGAAGTCACTGCCACGGAAGAGCGAGCGTTAATACCGTTTGCTTCTGGACACATAAAACCGGCCGCAATGATGCTATCATTGTCGCTTCGAGAAATGTTAGCAACATTGGGTGGCGAGCGCGAACCAGCTGCTTGAAGTAGGAGATCTTCTCGTTGGCGCGATCGAACGATGTACACGTCATCGTGTGACGCGTGACCGCGCTTGTCGGTGCTGCTGAAGATCGCCTGCACTTGTCCTTCATCAGCCATTGTGGAAGGTGTTCATCAGCTCGCTTGGCCAACCACCTCTCCGTGCGTCCGACGTAACTGTCACCACAGTTACATGTGAATTGGTAAACGATGTCGGAGGCACAGGTCGGCGGCAGCGGATCCATGAGGGGGCGAGCTGGAATCTTGGTGGTGGAGAAGACGATCTTCGGCTCGATGGCATAGAACGCCAGAGCTGTTGCAGCACGGACTCTCATTCTCACTTCGCTTGAGAACTGTTCTCCCAAATACGGAACCATCAGGTAAGCTGGCTTCTTTTCAGGTCCAGTAACAGCTTCTCTTTGCCTTTGCAGGCTGTACTTTTCGATGAATGAAGATGTTATTCATGAATTTTCTTGCAGAATATGTGACCAGAGTTACATAGGTCAAACGTGTCGTCCATTTCAAGTTCGCTACAGAGAACATGAGCGCAGTTTACGGTAAGGAGACCAGGGCCGCATTAATAGAGATAGCACTAGCCTAGCACTACCCTAGTGCTGCCTAGCAGCAACTTCCGTATTAATAAAGGTAGCAAAAGGGTAGCACTATGTCTGAGACCTAGCGCTGGGACCGTATTAATAAAGGTAGCACTACCCTAGCTCTACCCTAGTGCTAGCCTAGCAGCAATTTCCGAATTAATAAAGGTAGCAAAAGGGTAGCACTAGGCTAGCACTATGTCTGAGACCTAGCGCTGGGACCGTATTAATAAAGGTAGCACTACCCTAGTGCTAGCCTAGCAGCAATTTCCGAATTAATAAAGGTAGCAAAAGGGTAGCACTACCCTAGTGCTGCCTATCAGCAACTTCCGTATTAATAAAGCTAGCTTTTGCTATAGCATTTCCTAGGGGTAGCGCTAGGCAAGTTGCTACTAGGGGCAGTAGCAACTTGAGTTCCGTATTAATAGAGAAAGCCTAGCGTCAACTCCGGCGCCAGTTAATGCTAGATCAAGTTTCATTGACGTGCCGATTCAGCGCGCAGCCTGCATTCACCACCTGCTCTCACGCCCGGCAATCGAGTCACAGAAATCTGGCAATTCGACGCACATTCCGAGTGAAAATATGTTGAAGCGCGCACGTTCAGTGTTAACAATACAAGTGTGAATGTCGGAGATCAAAGCAATTTCCTTTATTCCCGCCTGTTGACTCATCATTCAGAGATTGAAGATAAAACATCAAAATGATAACTGTCTTGCTAATGAACGATCGTCAAATAGTTTAATATATGAAATGGGGCTCATTTTAATCGACATCATCTCCCGATCTTCAATATGACATCAGAATGAACTAATTTTGCAAGTTATGAAAAAAAGAATACATTCTTCACAGTAAATGAATATGATGACGTCCTTAGCTTGCGGTGTTTAACGTCCTACACAATAGAGTAAAATGTAACGCGAGTATCAGCAGTGAACTACATGTATTTGCGGTTGAAAGGATGAATTCAAGAATTTTAGCCACTTGACATCTCCGCACGTGCATTGAACTCCCAATTATGATTACTGTAATAGAGGACCTGAATTAACTCAACGAAATTTTAAAACAATCCCTATAATTTTGCTGGAACAGTAGCGAAAATGTGGAGTATAGAAATCTGCCAATTAGACGCTCAACTTCGAAATAAAATTTGTACATGAGCACGTTCGGCTTTAACAATACAAGGCTGTTTGCTGGAGATTAAAGTTCCGTCTTTCCTGCCCGGCTGTTGACACTTATCATTCAGAGAAGATAAAACATCAAATATTATGAAACCTTGCTTATGAATAATGGTTGAATAATTCGATGCATGAAATGGGTCTCATTCCAATCGGTATGTTCTTCCGATCTATAATGTAACATAATAATTAGCTAAATTTCAAAGTGTAAAAACAGTGTAGAATACATTTCTAATAATATGTTGCCAAGCAAGTGACAACATATGACACGCCCCTACCGTACACGATGGAGCAATGGCAATTCAACTCAATGTGTAGTCTCAGTCTCATTACTTTGGTAGGTATTAGAAAGTAATTCTCAACAATTAACATCAATGCGTAGTGGGATCCTCCCATGCCATGATCGCTCTAATTATGAATTTGAAGTATACGCTAAAATCTGAGAATGAAATATCAGAAAATATATTTTTCCTTGAAAAATCCGAAAATAAATCCCTCGAATTGTCTGACTTATTACATTGTGAACAAGTCACTACATATATGTAAATATAATTTGATGTATTATTGTAATTCCTATCTTGAACGTTTTTCATCAAATCATTAGCAGTGTCAGATGTATTGATTTGGAGTTTTCTTCTTACTCTCTGAATTTCTTGTTATCTGAATTATTTCCGAATTACTTTCTAAAACCTTTTGGCGAGAAAAATGTTTGTCAATTTATCGCCAATACATCTTGATTCTTATCAGGCTACTGATATAAAAAATTACAATTCGATTACTTATCAATTTTAAGCACACTATTTCATCACAATTTCATTATCATACAAATTTATCAACGATTGTGAATGTCAAGCAATTTGAAACGCGCTTGTAGGAATATTCAAAAATGCGCTTGAGATTCTAAAATAGCAAACCCACGATTCAGTAAATTCAGTAGCTATAAAAATCACGGAATTTTTGCACCGTTGTATTACTCCATGCGCAAGCAATTAGTATCAATGATAATCTATTTTGACGTCATTAAGTGAAATTTATAAATAGGAATATTGGTTAACTAAATGTTGAAAATAACTATCCATTTATCAGGACGTCTAGTGCAAAAGTGTAATGCACAAATAGACTGTGTCACTTAAATTCCATTTTAGCGCAAAATTTATTCAGTTATGGAATAACTTTTATAATTGCAGTTTATGATTAAAGATGTTTATTCAAATTAGAAAAATCACACACCATCTTGAAGCCAATGCGCTCAACATTACCATGCTGTAAACATCACATTAGATATCCTTCAATATTGCTCTAAAATATTCAATCTAGCATCATTCCTAGCAAGGTCGAGACCTTGCTAGGGAATTTGTCAGATTTTGGACATAGCGCTAGGGTAGTGCTAGGCTAGCACTAGGATAGTTACTATCTTTATTAATACGACAGCCTGGCGCTAGGTCTCAGACATAGTGCCAGCCTAGCGCTACCCTCTTGCTACCTTTATTAATACGAAGTTGCTGCTAGGCTAGCACTAGGGTAGAGCTAGGCTAGTGCTACCTTTATTAATACGGTCCCAGCGCTAGGTCTCAGACATAGTGCTAGCCTAGTGCTACCCTTTTGCTACCTTTATTAATACGGTCCCAGCGCTAGGTCTCAGACATAGTGCTACCCTTATTAATACGGAAGTTGCTGCTAGGCTAGCACTAGGGTAGTGCTAGGCTAGTGCTATTTTATCTCTATTAATACGGCCCCAGAAGAGTGCACTTAGTGAACATTCGATGAAGGCCCACAGTGATAAAGTGATGACCATTAACAATTTCGACCACAAAATTATTGATCAGCAACTAACAGCGCTTACTACTAAGGTGGCTGAATCCCGCTATTTTGCGACGAGTATGCCAAAAATAAACAGACGTCATGAGATGACCAGATGCGCTGCTTTCACTGACTGATTTACTGATTTATGCACAAAAACCCACTTGTACAGCGACAATTTAACCCTTGATACTGTCTGTGTATAGACGAAACGCGTCGGGTGACTCGCTTTTTATTTACTCAATAAAGCGTCGTAAAAATTGGGAGAGAACCTGCTTCTTCTTAATCATCATGACTGACCTCCCGTTACGACAACTCGATCTAAGGTAGTCATTGATGTCAATTTCATCATGAATAAAAGGAATTAGAATTCTGATGTGACCGTTATACCGCATCCTCAGGAGGCATAATGCAGTTCCCGTCAAAACCGCTGGAAGTATAACGACGTTGTAATCCGTTAAACCTCCATTACCCCCCTCCATGGTAGCGTTATTGCAGTTTTCTCAAGTGTGTGCTTTGTTTTTTCGCGGGAGTATCTGAAGATTTGCGCGTTGACACCATTGATGTAGAAAGGGAAAGATAACTCGCTCTGCTATTATCATGTACATCTGAAATGGAGCTTGGTGATTCACGAGCACCTTGTGCAATAGTGACAGAAAGATAGAACCGATAGCACATCACACGTGTTATCCCTGCATACTGCAAAATGCATTATTGCCTCTCAGTCGACTTTAATCATGGTCAAGAATTGTTGCGTATCTTTGCGGTCGAATAGAGAAACCAAAGGAACTCATTTGTCCTTTCATGCCTTCCCCTTGTGAAAGTGGGAGAGAATTCGGCAATGGACTACTGCGATCCGACGCAAAAAATCTTAAACCTTCGTTTGCTCCGTACATTTCTCAGAATCGGATTACAAAACGAGCAGCCCATTTTGGGGCTGAGAACCCATGTTGTTGGGAATCCCGAAAATTCTCTGTGTACAAACATTGTCACTTTTATCCAATTGGTGCCGTGCGAGTATTCGAAAAATCGAGTCGTTCAATTAGCTTGCCACACCTGTTTCAACTTTGATAAACTGACAGAAAATAAATGCCCCTTGGCAACATTTTGATGAATAATTGCAATGATCTGCAATTACCAGAGTAAAACGAATTAATGATGTCAGCCACATACGCACATGTCGAACTCGAAGCCCTGGCCCAACCACTGCTTTGAAACACTCGAATAAGATGAAGCTCCCGACTCACAAGGGCCCTAAATTAGAAATAACGTAGCATTTCCTTGACTTTGCTGAACGACTTGAAGAGTCTCCTCACATCATCTTCTGCATCTGGAAAGGTGAAATGCTATGATATGAAAAATGTCACAAGGTAGTATTTTTATCTTGCCCATCTGGGGCGACCGCAATTGAAATTTGCTAGTCACCAACAACTCACTATCTAGCAGTGCTTCTGCGCGGTCAGCCCTGGTTCATAAAACACCTATATTCATTTTTCCCATGTCCCACCTACGACAGCCTAAAAAAACACAGACAACTCTCATCATAGTGCGAGCGGTGTCGACTCCCCAGGCATGCAGACTCGAACTATTCGACCTTCTGCATACCCGCATCAACGTTCGACATCATGCAGCTATGCTTGATCATTGACATCGCCATGAGATGTCGGGGTCTAGTATGATGCTACTTACCTTCAGGATCTGAGGAATCGGTGATGATGACATCGAATTCATTCTGATGATCCTTCATGAATTGGAAGCCGTCTCCGACAAATAAATTCAACTTCGGGGAGGAAAATCCGACAGACATATAGGGCAAAAACTTCTTTGACGCATCGATCACCATCTGTAGGAAATGAGGTAGAGAATTTGAACAACGAATTACAACGAAATCATTGCAAGCGGATACTATTGATTGCGATTCAAAGGACGTGAAATTTACAAACGATAAAAATGAGTCTGAGTTGTAATTTTTTCTACCCGTTAACTTGGTGCATTTCCATTGAAGATTTATGGTATATATGATTGAGTTCAGCAGATTGATGTTCAGCATTTCATCTAATTCGGCGGTGGTAAATAAGGGGAGGGTGAGGCACATTGACCCACCAGCTGTATCTGCGAAACTATTCATAGCGGAGCCGCTGTGCTTCAAACATCGCTTATATCACCAAAAAAAACCCTGATAATTTCAACTGTCTCCGATTTTAATCAGTATTTTTTAAGGAATTTTCCAAAATTTCAATATAAAATAATTTTCAGGACAACGGAACTTTTGCTTTTATGTAACGAAAAGAAACGTAAAAGAAAAAACGTTTTCATTTTACAGCATTTTGCTCCATCATTCTTTGTCAATTTATCTAGGTGTTAACTTATTCGCATTCGAGCATATTTTTTTGAAAGGTTAGCGATGTGGGGCATATTGAACCACTCAAGATGGGCAATTTGAGCATGATTCACAGTGGTCCACTTCGATACTCATACTTTCTTTTATCGAGTGAACGAAATGATTTATAAGTCTTGAAATGCGATTATTTCAAAATAATCAGATTGATTATTTAGAATTATTTGAGCATTTATAGCATTCACTTTTGTGCGCTGTAGCTCTTTTCAGAATAAGACAGCAGGGTAGCATGGCGAAAAACTAGGTTTAAGGCGGCATGATAGAAGAAACCAATGACATTATGCAAAACGAAATCCCATAATTCAGTAGGTTAAATATATCGTAGAAATGCCGCAACCAGTGTCCGGATTCTAGAATTTCGAAATTTTCGTGCATCCCGAAAATTTTCGTGCATTATATATATATATATATATATATATATATATATATATATATATATATATATATATATATATATATATATAGAAAAAAAGTCACCTTTTCTGAATACTATGATCCCAGACAGCACTATTTCGTTGCAAAGCCGCTTTAGAGCTATTTTACAAATTCATATTTAATTCCTCATCATTGCATAAGAACATGCAGTACTGTAATGTACTAAAATGTACATCTGAGTAAGCTACCCAAGGTAACAAGAATCCTGCTCACATTTTAGTTTGCAAATTACATGAACATTCAACTGCCAGATGCAATTAAAGATAGAGTAAACGAAACTGCCACTGAGTATAGAGTTTCGATTTAACTTATTTTAAGGGTTGATGGAGGTATTCAAAAAAGTATGCCTATCCAATTATCATGAAAGTAATTACTTTGGTAGGAAGGGCGTATGCCTATTATGTTAACAGATAGAACGAGTATACAGTATAATAAATCGTATACTCATGTATCACTAAAATTGAAACAACAAATTTAGTACGGTAAGAGCATATTGCTATTTGCAAAGATTACTAATCAGCTGACGCTGTCCATTATCTTTGGCCATTGTTCTGAAAGTCTACATGGAAGTTACATGAAAGAATATCGTATCATGTTATCTGTAAAATGTATCTTTCTCTGAGACAGAATGTATCTTAAATGTGGCAGACAGCTTACAGTTTCCACTCATTTCACCAAGTACTGTACTCTACGCACTCAGTAGTAGAGTACAGTAACACCGGTAATCTATAAAAATCTATCAAAAATGATGTTACTGAAAAAACTGAACGATGCAAAAATTCATGCAATCCACATCACGATTTTCGTGCATCGACCGTAATTTTCGTGCATTCGTGCATGATTCGTGCATGCACGAATTTCGTGCGTGAATCCGGACACTGGCCGCAACTCTCATGAGTCAATGAGATCTGTTAATGTGAGGAGTACGAACTCCTCATAATCTGTTCATAACTGATAACTAAGGAATGTTTCAAAACCAATCAAAAGAAGAGAATTAATTCTCCAGAGTATCTCGAAAAGGAGTCATCCCCGGAGTTTAATGCGCTGAAGATCCAGAAGATAAGTAATTTATTTTTATGATTAGTTGAATAAAGGCGTCACGAATAGAAACTATGTGGCAAAACTTGACAGGCCTGTTGGCATCAACCACATTAGATCAACAAAGTCAACATGGAACTTTGCAGACAATGCCGAAAATATCATATAACCTTTATATCGATGTACTCGTATATCAGTGATTTCAATCAACACGATGTGTTTATAAACACACCGGAACCTCCCTTACTGGTCAATCCGAAATGTTAATGCATCTTGTTTTGTTTTACACCTACTCATGCCTCACAGTCACAAGGACTATGCGTCAATTGATGGTCATAATGATAGATCAATACATTCAGCATTACCAATTCTCTTCTATCATGAATAACAACATTATTCTGAGAACTCTGATGGACTTAGAACATTGATTCCTTCAGATCTTTGCATTCATTTTTTCATACCAAGCATGATTTCATTTTCGCCGATAAAATCTTGATCTTTAAATTTTGATAATTCATGAACTGAAGCTATAGGTCTGATACATAAGTTGAACAGGAGAGTAATAATTAAAGGTGGTTCAATGTGTCCCACCCTCCCCATATCAAACTATTCACTAATATAAATTCATTATGTGCATTTTTGAGTATTGAAAAGTCAAAATGCACGATCTGTCTCTGCTTTATCCAAATTCAGCGTGATATTGGATAGGCACATCTTTCATGTGAAAGGTTTATTCACATGACAGTTGTAGTAGGAAAGCCGTACTGTTCATAATCCCCATTATAATTAGAGATTTATAACTTGAGACGTCCCCATAACTAAGCTGGGATGCACTCTAGATTATGTCCATTAATCTCACCCGTGCATGAATTTCCGCACCCGTGCCATCTAGCTCATTGGCATACCGCAAAATATCTGCGACTTTTGAGAAAACCCCTAAGCGAAGTATCTAACCAGCGCACAATCCAAAATCCCGTTCATGTCATGCTTTTGTAATATGCACTTAATACATAATCAATACACAAATATCCTAATTAACTATTTATTATGAGAAACGAATTTCAGTCGATTTACCTTCCCACATGGACAGACTCGAAACATGTACTTACTGCACTTCCGTACAGACGTGCGACAGTAAACAACTGAGCTATCCTTCCATCTGCAAGTATAGCCACATTTGAGAATCATAACTCTTTTTATAAGTGTTATGCATCCTACTCTGAACTAGGACATGGAACTCTATATTTTAGGTCATTTATATTAATATAAGCACTGGACTTTAAGTTATCTATTTTTTTACACGACTTTCCACTAGGTTAGTTGTTTAAATTTTGCCTATTTCCGCTTCCTGGATTCTTCGAATTTTTCAGCCGTGCCGGGATTTAATGTAACTGTCAAAATGCATTTCTATACCGTGTGTTTCGTATGATAAATATGCAACGAGAAAAAAGTCACGAAAAATTTCAAAGCGTGCTATCATTTCATGTCATCAATTGACACAAAAAATCTGACAAACAGCATATCTGCATAGCACAGTTGATCAAAAAAGCTCTGATAACAGCGTATAAAAGCTGTGCACCTCGTTGACAATAACACAGTCGTCAACAATGAGACAGTAGAAAGACGAGTAATCGAAACTGTCATTGTTGGCAAGCATTAGCGCATAGTTCAGTCATTGTGACTTAAAGCACTGACCTCACTATCGGTACATCATGCATGTTGATCTGCTTTGATAATCCTTACACGCAATCAACTTCGCTTCCATAGTTTTTTGCTCGTAACAAAATTAAACAGGTCAGGTAGAAGCCGACCACCTTATCGATTACACGAAGCACTTTTTTTCCTAATTAAAGGATAAATACAATATACTTTGTAAGTTGAACTCTTCGACTGAACATGGAATTCATTACAAGCAGATCAATTAATTGATGCCTCGAAAGCTTTAAAATACCAGAAAAAAATTCTTGCGAGGTCAATTAAAAGATGAGTCTGGCTGAATCAACGCCATCATTCCTTCTTCATGATGACAATATTACTGAAAGACTTCACATGCAGATTTCGGTCACAAAATGTCAGAAATAATTCGATCGTGGTCTGATGCATGATGGCCTTCATATCTGAAGTCTGTGCGTGCAGTTTTTTTACTCATCATTGCCCAACCAAGGCACGGATGGGACAGCCTTAACCAAGCACGGTCCTTAACCAACAGAGCGGTTGCTGCTGGCTTTGTAATTCTTAACAAGGGAGTGATGTAAATTAAGTTCAAATGGACGCAAACATCTCATTTTGAAACGCAACAGTAGTTTGAAGCGTGAATGCTGGTGCCAAAAGCAGTTGTCGACAAAAGCAAGAGACTACCTAAATTCGTTGTTTGAAAATCAGGAAAAATCGAACGGAGACAACTGTCGACCATCGTCAACCATTTTTAGATACGTTGATCGCCTGGTGTCAAGCTTAGAGTGAATTCGCTGTCTCTTTATACAGAAAGCCTATCTATGGCAATACCTGCTTGCCGTTTACATCTCACGCTCCAACGAACGGGAAAACAGCTCCTCCTATTCTTAGGGATGCAGACCAGCATTACCCCAACCAAACTTTCATTCGACTTTCATTCATAGATGAGAACATCAGATTCATATTTCAAAATGAGCGTCCCTTGAGCATGCGATGGAGGAGAGAAAAGGAAAGACCCAAATGCAAACCGAGCTGCTGGACATGTGCTACTGGTACCAGGGCACATCAATGTTACTGGACGTTTGCAATCTATGAACTGACATGCACAAAATGCTCTCTAAAGTATATTGGCCTAACAAAGAGAGCTATCAAATCCCAATTGAGAGAGCATGTCTTGAATTGTCTTGAATCGGCCATTTTGACAGTCGATATCATACCACGCGGCTTGCTTTTGAGTCAATTTACATTCTACGTATACAGGACTCCCCTGTTAATTATTGGACAGGACAATCACTACTTCCTTTTTAATGATTAAAATGTTCAGATACCTCATTTATTAAGAGTTCGCAAATGTAAGTTTTGCGCTAATTAGGTCTGGCTGCTAGCTATACGATTATTGTTCAGCTGATCTTTCATGCTTGTCTGTTATCTCTCAGTACATGTCAAGTCCCCGCCGAAGAAGGCGAAATATCGGACTTCGAAGAATATATAGTTCCTGTGAAAGCCGCAGGCACTTTCCTTTCATCTGCATCACTGCACGGATGGCCGAATTATCTAGCTTACAAATTACTAATAATTACCAAAAACTCAATCTAAAGCTGACCTAGGAAGCATGCAGCAGTTTATGAATGGCAAAAACAACTCCGGACTCACTTGATCGATCTCACACAATGTGACAGACTCCACCTCTGGATGCTTGACTACTTCTCTTACCACTCCACCATCGCCGCCACCGATCACGAGCACCTGAGAGAAGCATCTTAATAGAATGACAGCATGCATATGAAATGAACGAATTTTATTTAACATATCAACTGTATTTTATTAAAATATTCATGGCGCAAATTCGCATCATTTTATTTTGAATGATTCCATCAGACTGCTCGGAATTCAGGAGACTTACATAAAATCACAAATATCGAGTAAATAAATCGCACCAATGATTTGTTTTATTTCTCAGGAGTTTGCGCACTTAAAACCATTTCAAATAGGTTATTTTACAATGAAAAGGGTGTCAACAAAGTTTAAAAACAGCTTTTGGAACTAATTCATGCGGCCAAAATCATGATTTTCTGTTTTACAATTTTTTGAATAATGCAGGCCAGTGACCAGCCTGTGAAAAAATTGAAGAATGTAAATAAAGCACCGGTAGCAGTCGTTACCACAGAAATCGTCTACAGGGTGGCCCAGATCGATCGCACACATAATTTTGCGATGACTCAAACTTTAACTCGAACATGTTTCAGACGATGTGCACTGACTGATATTGATAATGACGGCGAGGTCCGAGTATAAACCTTCATTTCAGATCTCCTTGTTGTTTAACTCTTTCGAAGAAAGTATTTCTTTATACAGATTTACACCGACGCTGATATAGTAAAATTGATGATAACTTTCACTCGGAGAGATGATTAAATATTTCCATGTTCACCGAAGTGTACTTTTCAAATGTTTTGACTTTTATTCATCAATTATACATTGCTTAGAAGTGGTGTGAAATTGCATTGCTATTATTTTTCATTAAAATCCTTTCTCCGTGATCAAATTATGAAGAAAAGCATAGGCCAGTAGTTATACATTTCCCTTTGTTTGCTACATGTTTCGCCCACTCCCCTTCATGGCAAATACACAGGGAGACAAAGTGGTGTGCTTCTATCTTATAAACGGATGCATAATGGAGTGACTACAACTTAAAAGATCTACATAAATTGCGAAGTTTAAGTTAGACAATAAGACACATGAATAAAGCCAATTACTCAATTAACAGCATCGTTGCCACGGCAACTGTAGACTGACCTGTCTCTTTCTTCTAGAGGAGATGTGGAGTCAACTTCTTGATGAGAAATACCTCTACCAGACAAGGCTGTCGCCGATACTGACACTATCGGAGGATTTCAAATTGTCCTCTAGCATCGGGCTACGGTTGAGGGCATGCCATTAGATGTCTAGTGACGTTTCTAACCGGCTCCACTTTCGATCGAGGTCTCTGTCGATCTCCTTTATTCAGCCAGTCATGGACGTGTTGAGAAAGCGCTTGGAAGATGCGAACTCCGTCCTTTTGTAAGCATGACGGCTCCGAAAATAAAATTCGGGTATAGTTTTGGTGCCAAAGACTCCCAAGTTAGTATTGAAGAGTATACATGGTGGGTTACATAATTACGAGGAACCATCATGCAGTTCTTGCTTCCACGTCACTACTTTTATTCTATCGCTAATACTCATAAATTCGTGTTCAAATATTTGGCGTTTTGCAGGAGTATTAAGTCAAGAAATATCGAATTAACAAAGCTACAAAATAATATACTTTGGAATTTGGATACAATTAATTTTGTATCATCCCAGTTTAGATTTCAGTCTTAAAGTATCACAAATTTATCTGTTACGGAATGTACAAAACCGTAATCTGATACAACCTGATGATTCAGCCGTATAGACCTATCTGAATGGAAAGAAAATCACAGATTATAAAATACTTATTGTATACTCATTCGGAAAGGCATCTCTCACTAAGTAAAGCATATTTGAATAATAAAATAGACATGACTTTCAGCATCTAGTGAGCAAAAGAAGAAATTGAATCTAAATTTACGGCATGTAAGACAAAACGCTACCTTCGTAGACGTGAGGGTGCCCTGCGAAATTTGCACGCAGTAGTTGTATTATTAAGTTGTTAAGTACCGGTAACGTGCAATAATGATTTGTTGTACGAGTATCACAAAAATCGTCAAGCGATCATTCACGATTGAATAAACGAGCATTGGGACAATTCATTGCCAATTTTTCACTCGCTAATCAATGCTGATATCTAACATCAGAAAAATATGACGAAAAAATAAGGCTGTGCAAAAAATAGAAATAGTCTAATAACGAAAATTTCATGAGAAACACATTTTTCTCAAATCATGAAAATCATTTACTCAAAATCACAAGTATAAAAACCGAAATAAACTGTCTTAAAAAAATATAAACGATGCTATACAAAATACGTAAAGAGTGACATTTCATAATTCGGGCATATCTCTTGAAACTTTCAAAATTCGCTTATAATTCGGACATATTTACCAAAATTTTCAAAGTTCGGGTATATTTGGGTATTTGCGGCCACCCTGGAGTATTGTAAATATATCATACTAATTACCAAGCACAGCTTTCGTACGGAATGCTTTTTTTTCACCACTTACCAAAAAGTAAAGCGTACCGATTGATCCCAACCAAAACATATGTTGATGACATCGTCTTTCTGAATGGCATGAATCGAGGTCTACCTTCTTTGCCACCAAATGAGTTATTTTACCACTGGCTGCTCTCATACAGCTTCTTCTCAACATCCAACATGCACTATTTAGGCTAAGTACCATTGTATAACATAATTATTGCTTTCTTTGTGTTAACTTTATAACATGTAACAAATAAAGAAAGTAAAAATTAATGCAGGAATATTTAAAAATTACTTTGTGCATTCATAAATGAATTTAGCGATTGAAATATTTTGCAAAAATCTGGCCTCCACTAATCGTCCACAGATCAAGAGTTTGCAATCTCTAGAATACCAAAGAGATTAAAATCATAGATATCCTTGATCATAGTATACTTTCTATGGCATTGTTAATTTCTATACTTGAATGATGACGTGTGCATAATAAAAAATGTTATAAATAATTGATGTTTGGAATTTCATCGATCTGCAATAGCCTGCAATATAGATGATGTTTAAAATTTTTGAGAGCATCGAGATCCTTTAACGGGATTCTTCAACAAATCACTGATTTCAGAATTGTTAAGCTGACTATGGATCTGAGAAAGTCTACTAAAATATAATTCAACTATTTTTTCTTTACTGCATTCAATGATTTCTTTTTCGATCGATGAATTATTGGTTCAACAATTCATTTACAAAATTTGTAGGAGCGATGAAATTGTACAACCATCTTTAACCACCGGTAGAATTGGCGCATATGACTATATGTAGGTATGTTAGGTAAATCATGACATGAATCATGGACTTTATTGGATATCTTGATGTTATGTACAATGTGACAACCATATCATAGATGTCATCCATAACTCCGACTTCGTCGTCGTGCTTTCTTTTTCAGACATCATCAAAACTTGTGCTCTATCCTATACTTATAGCACGTCGGCGACAAATTAAATTCTCTACCCAACTAACACATAGATTGCCTATTTATAGCATTCGAACTCGTTAGGTTTAAAATCTAAATGACCCTCATTTGCCAGTATCGGGTATTTTAGATATCTAACTCGTGGAAAGTTATGAAGAAGCAATTATGTACTAGTTGCGTAATAACTGTCAATTTTTGAAAAAAATATTTGTTTTTTAACATTGTACCACTACGATTGCTTTACATGATGTGACGGATTTTTTTCTGCTAAGTAATCAGTATCTCCAATCGATTATCAAAACCATCGATTTCCCATTAGTCTACGACGCCACTTATCAATTATGTGCTATCAACAGGGACGACTGGTTTCTTCACCACACCCAACAATTGATCTCAACTCCGAACGCAACTAATCTATCAGAAGATTTCACACGAACCCACTTATAGATTTCTCTGGCATTGGATAATTGTAGGATATATCTGAAAATGCTACTGGAAATTTATAAATCATCATCAGAACTTAAACTGAAGGTCAAATGATGACATCAATCGGATAATTGTAGGATATATCTGAAAATACTACTGGAAATTTATAAATCATCATCAGAACTTAAACTGAAGGTCAAATGATGACATCAATTGAATAGTTGTAGGATATATCTACGACTGATGTAGCAATGAACTCAGTCGACTTAACCTTCTGGATTTTGCTTATGCAACTTCCTACTGAAGTCTTCTCTTCTTGTCGATTGACGGGGATTCCCCTTATGCTCATTTGAAGACACCGGAAGCACTAAAACTATATTGCAAATACAAAGTCACACGTCAAAGTCAATCGGAGGGACAATTTGACTCTTGAGAGTGCAATAATTTCAACAATATCTGTAATTTCATCGTGGATTTGACAGAATAAAGACCAACGCAGAAGTCTGCGTAACTGCTTCCAAATCTAAAAATTTGCAAATTTCTGCGAACTATTTGTTTTTTTGAAATATAATGACGCTTGTTGATTTCTGAAAGTGATGGGATATCTATTTGCATGTTTCATCAAATGATGAGTACTGTTCCGTAGATGTGGCTTCAGTAAACAATTTTGATTCATATCGTCGGCTACATTCCAAACTCACGTACCTCAAAAATTGGCGATTTTGAGATTTTTGGTTTTTTTAATAGCTTAAGTCGTGCTTTACAGTATCACACCAAAATTAGACCAAAATAGGTTTTTATAGTATTTTTAAAGAAGGGGGACCAACTCACATACGATGCTTTCCTTAAATAAATGATATTCCAAACTGACGTATTGAGATGCATGAGTTTGCCTTGAATAGCTATGATATTTATTTTGAATACGTGATTTTGACACTGATAGCATTTTATTGATTAGCGCGTCGAAGAACCTAACCAGTCATTCTAAACTAACGTAATTGAAATACGTGAGTTTGCCATGCAAATATCTATGGCATCTGTTTTCAATGCGTGGTTTGTTCAATGATAAACAGTTTATCAAATTGATACAAAAGAGATTGTAAACAGTTACTTTTTGTATCAATTTGATTTGATTAAACTTTTAAATTTGATTGAAACTTCAAAATAAATTGTCACAAATTAACAACATAATCATTGTGTTTTTGAAATTATCAATCACGAAACCAGCGCATCCGTCCCTTCATCAATTGAATCTTGAATTCTGCTGAGACATTTAATATTATCCGATCGAAATCTTCGAAATGAAGAGAGGAATATCGATGGTGCTTGCGTCTTTGGAGAACATAGAAGAAAATAAACGTGAGTACAACTTATGAATTCCTAATCAAGCCCTAATCCCCTACATCGCCAATCCCTAATCAAAAGAATTGAAACATGGATAGTCAAGATTACAAAATAGCTAATACGTAGCGAAATTTAATAAAAAATGTCAATTTCTAGGTCTTTATAACTGTACTTCTTTATGTAATTTAAGTAAAAGCTTCAGTAATAAAATAATGAACTAAATATAAGCTATCAGTTGTAAAGCATTATGATATATTTTAGAAATACATAATTGAAATTAAGGCATAAACATTATATATTGTCTGCAGAGAAAGTTCTAAATCCATATGTTCCGATTGCCCACATAGTTGATGCCACAAATGCACAAACGATCCACTCGATGTCGCAAACGATTCCACAGATGATCCACTCGATGTCACAACGTATTCGTTCCTCAGGAACTCACTACAATTACCAAAATGTCATGTCGGAAAAAGCCATATAAAACCTTCAAGTTGGCAAACAATGAGGTTTTTTTACTCGATTTCAAAAGTTACCGGAACGATATTGGTCTTCTACGCAATAGGACTCTTCGAACGAGCTCGAACCATTTAGACTGGACGAAAATAAGAAAGGTTAAATTAGAAAAAGGCCATGATCAAATTTTTTTGAAATTCAGCCACCATTATGATGAATGGGACATTTTGGACATAAACACAAAACGAAATAGAAATCTAAACGAGCCCAAGCCACTATCAAAAGATCCTGTCAAGCTGTCCAAGGCTAAATATGACGATTTGTTGTCTTAGTGTCGTGGGACGACCCCAGTTATTCCGCCCGGACATGCCGAATTCGACCGCAGTCTTCCTCATTCTTGATACCCTCATTCCTTATTTTTGATACAATTACAATGTACAAATTATTGCAAATCAATTACACATTAAATGTACTACTGCAATTATCGTTGTTGAAATATTATACTGCTCATTGTCTTCTAAATTCATGTTTTTGATTGAATCAATTATTAATGTTTGGAATGTAGGTACTTTAATGATGCATCGATTATGCCTACATGTTTTAATGATATTTGAATATGATTATAGCTAAATACGATGATTGCAATCAAATTTGGCATCGACCTATTCAATTCGTTAGATACTAAGTGAACGAGTGCATTATTATAATCGTTTATTTAACATTGCAATACCGTACTCATTAGGCTCTAAAACGTTTTGAAATAATCTTAATATATAAATACACAGGCTATACAAGCCTTGTATAACGATGAAAATGTAAAAGACATCATGTTTATGATTTTAGGCTATAAACTTTACGTTTATGATTTTTTAAACTAGCTAGAAGTAGAAGTATAGTACGAAATTAATACGTACTCACTAAAATCAATGTTCAAATAGCAGTCTTAATTTAAAAAGTAAAACTAGCGTAAGATGTGTTCAGCTTATACCAATGATACAGATCTACTTCAAATAGCCAATAATGTAGCCTACAATGCCGTGCCTCCAGCGTACCATCATATTGATCATTTTAGACAATCTTTGTTGCTCGTATAAGCCCGTATCTTAGCCTACTCATGTAATGACTATAACGTATAATACACAATTTACATGTATATCTATACAGGAAGAGTCTTGATGAGCAGTAATTATAGTCCCTATAATTTGTTTCAGAGACAACGGCTAAAAATCTTAGGCTATTCTTTTAGGTCGTGTAGGCTAATTCAATTTGATAGGTCCAGGCCAATCCATCTGGCCAATCTTGTTGAAAACACCCTGCGCTTCCATTTACATAATCACGTTAACGTTGGAAAATTACAGCAGTTAAAAATTGTAAATAACTTCTCAAAACTTAGGCTACATCATGTCCTTTATGTACCTATAAGCTAGGCCTACTGCATGCAATAACCAGCCCCCTTTCATGGTCGGGTTTGTTGTTATCTTAGCTTTTCTGATTATCAGAACGTCTAAGAACTTCAGAATTATACAGCGGGTTTCCCTTTTCATTATTGGTTTAACTTAATTATGATTTATTATTCCACGTATTTTTAATTGTAATGCGGAAATTAGTTATTACAAACTCACGTATCATAATAAAACCTTTTAATGACTATACAAAACATCAAATTGATAAATTACGCCTATATAAGTATAGCTAACTGTCATATAATTGCGTATGTCAAATAAGAAGTCATATAAATAAAAGGTTTGCCTGTACGTCGAAATTTTCTATATTGAAAACCTATTTATGTAATTTTCCACGATTGTCGAAAATTGAGATACGTGAGTTTGGAATGTAGCCGACAATATAAAGGTCGTCCAGATATCGCTGCGCTTTTGAATTGCAAAATTTTGAATGGAAATTTAAAATGCTCATCTATGGTAATTCATCATAGACGTCATTATCATTATAGGAGTCCTATCTAGTATCTTAGAAAAGTTTTTATAAGAAGTCTTTATCTATGGTAATTCATCATAGAAAACTTTCTATGATGTTTTTAATTTCTATACATCGATATCTACTGTATAGATTCTACACCTTTTCTCTAAAATTCTCTGGAAAGATAGGTTGAAATTGGCTTATACATGTTCAGGCATGGACTCCTAAATATAGATTACCTTGCAAATAGACTGTCAATAAGCATAATCAACATTTTGGAGAACAGGTTGCCTGCCAGCACAGCATGTATGTATATTTATGTACATTAGGAGTTAGGACGCATGAGCTTACACATGCTTATGCGCTAAACGCATGTGCTACACCTCCGCGTCATTTGCTAATTTTGCAATTTTTCTTCTAACAACTTTCTCAGAACTGAGGCATTTGAGATTTTATGAACAAATATCTTGCACATGCTGTTGAAAAATGTCATTGAAATTTCGGAAATCTGATTAATGTACATCCATATCCTTCTTCTAAGAGAACAACTAGCAGTTATAATATGATGAATTCTTCAAAAACCAAGTTCTCTTCAACTATTTTATTGCGAGCTTTCGGGTGAATGCTCCACCCATGCTTAACGTCAGCTTCTAATCACTCTCTGTACGAACCTGAAGACGGGTGGAGCATTCACCCGAAAGATCGCAATGAAATAGTTGAAGAGAACTTGGTTTTTGAAGAATTCATCATATTATAACTGATTAATGTACGTGCGAACAGCGAGATTTTACGAAGTAATCGGAAATGTGATGATATTCATCGATAGTCTGAGCATCGTCCTTTCATTTTTTAAAGAAAGATACTATTTTCTTAGACAATTATTCAGTTTCAGTTATGACTTGTATAACCTGGAAAAATGGTTTTTCCACGCTATTCTCACAAATAAAGTTTTTATAAAGTTTGATCTCATACAATACCCTCCAGCAAGGAATGTATAGTTGAAGCACAGATACGTCTGGTGGAAAAGACTTCCCATGATAAATTTTGCTCAAAAACTTTGCAGCTTCAGGATGTCGAGCATTGCCAACTCACTAATTGTGACGTTACACTCACGACAAAAATCACATTTTTTACATTTCAGGAGTGAAGGGCAGCAAGCACCACTTATATCATCTCAATTTTTAGGATTCATATTGAAATCAGTTTTTGCATGCAAACATTCTCCTGCATACACATCATCTTCTGTGGTTGACTGCATGATATTTTATCAACACTTCTCAGACTAAATCCGGAAAAATTCAATAAAGTTATTGTTTTCATTTTCTTGTCACTCTCTGTAAGGTGACGCATGGAGATAAAATAATATGCACCAGTCATTTGACGTGATCTGGCTGTGCTTTTCCGAGCATTGGTCATTGGTATCAGAAGAGCCTCCATCACAGGTCAGATCGCCTGATAACTGTTCAGACCTCCGTATAGAAGTAGCTGCTCAGGTTGTAAATGCTTATTGTGTCCATCATGATTGTTTTCATGAAATTGAATGCAAAGAAGGATCTCCGTATAGTTCACTTTTCTGTTCCCCATCATTTCAGGACATTCGTAGTGTGGAAATCGGTGGCTTCTCTTTTCCTCTCGAAACTGACCCTTACATAACAATGGTTTATGGTTCGGTTGGATCTTCCGTCCGTTGAATTCGGCTTTACGGAGCATTGTCAGTCTTTCCCAAGTATTACATAATTGAATCCAAGTTCGAATTTCTACTACTGGCTGGTCATCCAGAGATTATCCAGAAGTCATCAGATTGACAACTTTGGAAAACTTGTGACAGATGATAGATACATTATGTGCTGCTTCGAATGGATTTCTCTCTCTGATAAATGCAAATACATATTCGCAGATTTTTCGACAGTCAATGATGCGATGATGTTGTGGGGAAGATTTCAACTTATGATCGCCATTTATAGTCCATTATCGTTTTGAGATGTCACAAACGCAGATGGAATGGTTTCTTTCTAAATTTTAGACAAAATTGTCATAACAAGAAATCTTCCGATTGTGTTTCCATTGCCAGGACATATAGTTGAAAACGTGGCCATACCGGATCGCAGCTTTGTAGTTGTTTGGAGAAGCATCTAGACAGATAAAGGAATTTCGATGGCACTGTACTTTAGATCACGCTGTTTCATTTCTTCAATTTTTCTTCATTGCTTGCCATGATGATCCATGTCCTTCGTGGTAGCATTTGCCAGGTTCATGGAATTGAAGGTTACACAAGACGTCACACAAGGTTGCACAAGAATGTTTAGTTGGGATATAATACTTCAACTAAATCGATGCAATCACAAAGTGCAAGTAGAGGAATGTATTTGTGTTACACCGTCATTGCATTTCGGTTCACAGCCAACAATGGTATACTGCATTTGCTTGCATTTTGCATTCAAACAAGTTGCAAAATTCGATCTTTTGCAACACGAATGTTGGTTGGCCTGAAAATGTATAAAATGATTTCAAATTTTGCGCACCTATCTGTCCAGAGAAATTTAGAAGTCTATGCCTTTTCCATGTCAATGGTCTATTTCAGATCTCTCCAAATGAATTTCAGACATTTCCAGGTGGATTTCAGATTTCTCCAATTGAATTTCTGATATCTTCATAGTTGAGTCTCTGAAATTCACTTGGAGAAATCTGAAATCCATCTCGAAATGTCTGGTAGATTGGAAAGGAACAATAAGTTAAGCTTTAGTTTTATGGTCAAAGTTTAATAGTCCATGACTTAACTCCGTTTCGGACTTGTAGTCTTATACTCTATATAATTATATAATTAAATTACGTAAACAATGTTGTTAGCATCAAAATTTCAGTTGCTTCCTATCTAATCAGTTGCTTTGCTAGCATTTGCTTTACCAATGGCACATCATAGCATTTGTAACAATGGAACATCTAAATTCATGATATTTGGATTACATGGTAAAACTTTACCTCCCAGTTACGGATTGAAAATGTGATCTTCATCGACAGTCTTTTGGAAGTGTGTTATGGCGGAAAGCATTGACTGTGTGAGTGCTTTTTCTCAAAGTGGGAAATGCTCTATTGAAACTGACTTATTTTTATGTGCTGTGCGCAATTGCCCATGTAAAAATGATTATTACAGGTACATGCACATTCAAAACGATTCGAAGTGTATGGAAGTCCAATCCAGAATACAGGCGTCACCGCTAGGAAGCACGCACACGTAGGTGGACAAACTCAACAGTATAAAATGGGCCAAAAAGAGGACAATGAAGTTTCGACTACATTTTGCATGTTTTGAACTATTTTTTTGCTTTAATAAGAAAAAAACTACTAAGATTTCAATGATTTTTGAAGAAGTGGGGTCATGAGTTTCTTTAAGGTTTATAGGATTCGTCTAACCCATTGACGCTCGGAAGCAGGATCCTATGTTACAGGATATTTGCTAAATTTTTAATGCTGGCTTTAAGGTGGCTCTACGACAACCTTAGGACTTATCCGATTTTTTGCAGTCCAATTTTATATTTCATCACATTTCATAAATATTCTATACTGGCAAAAAAATAGTATTTTACGAAAAAATACGAAAACATTACTGCTTTGCATTACCATCGGTGTTGCTTCAACATTTCAAAAAACGTTTTCAAATCGGACGTTTTCTATTTATCTGAGGGTTGTGTGAAATATACATGAAGGTAGGAAGCAGTCTCCAGTCATAGGATGGACACAAGAAGTTGATTTAGCAGTGCAATCGATTGAGATTGAATTTCCATTTTGACATGACATTCTCTTTGATTGACGGATGGATATGAGTGGTCTATTCGAACCAATGGAAGCAGACAATGTTCCAGCAATGCTCCACCTAAAGCATTCACCAATAAAAGCGAATTCACTTCGTTAAAGACCCAAGCTTGTATCTAAGAAGAACAATAATGGAATCACAATTGTGACAGTTCCAAGCATGTAGGCCTATCAAGCAAAACACTGGTTTCATTAGCCTAATGATGTTACAAGGAAGCCGTGCTAATATATTTACAGTTCGTGAAATTTGGCAGCAAATTGTTAGATAAGCAGGAATTGCTAAATAAAATATCGCAGTCAATATGATTAAGTTTAACATAACATTTTTCTAAATTTCGATAAACTAATTTTGTTTCAGTGTTAGAGAACTTAAATGCAATTCTTGCAAACCATTTTATTACACAGCCAGCGCTTCGGATGTCCACAGCATCCATCTTCAGGGCAAACTAATGAAATTATATTACAGGCTAACTTGATTCTAAATTCAAATCCTAGTACAATAATTATACGAAAATCTATGAATGAGCTTGATAGCTAGATACAATATAGAAATCAAACTTAATATACTAAGAGATACTAAATAACAAAAAAACGAGAAAAGGTCTTTCTACATCACTGCTAGACGCCGTGCAAGTCCTTGGTCTTGCTTATTGAGGACCGGCCCATTCTTCTTTATTAGCATTGCTTCGGCTATCTCCAGATCTTTCTTTCTTTCATATCTTGCCAGGACGATGGTGTTCTCTCTGATGATGTTACAGTCTTTCACTATTTTATGTTCTTGTTTGAGATGTTCACTGATGGATCCGTTGTTCACATGCTGTTTGCATCTATGTGTCAGATCATTTGTTGTATTTCCAATGTACATATTGACACCACTACAGGTATCCATTGGGGATGAAAATTGGTACACAACATGATGTGGTACATAGATTTGACCAGCTTTTGAGGTCTTAAATGAGTTCTTGAGCTTCCTTATTTGGCAAAAGCATCTCACTCTCACATGTGCTGTAGAGTCAAGTGGAATGATGTTGTTTTTCACTATTGCAGAAAGTCGTTTCTGTTCGATGTCAGCATTGGTTCCCCATTGACTTTTGAAATAGAATTGAATTGTTGATTTGTTCTCATTAGTTGTTTCATCTTCCGATAATTTCTTTTTCATGTAGCGGTTTATCATTGTGTCAATAAGATGATGTGGATAATTATTGTTGACAAGTATTTGCTTGAAACGGTCTACTTCTTTTGAGAAAGCTTCCCATGTTGATGAAATTCTGAATGCGTTAATGTTAATATATTTATATTATATATTATATTTATATAATATATATTAATATAATATGTTAATATAGTTACATACCAGGAACGTTCTTAGAGACATGCAACTTATGTTTCTGTTGAACTTTTAGGCGGAAATTCAATTGACTGACTGCTTGATGGTAGGCCTATTTCTGCGAACTGCAATGAGCAGTTAATTTTCCAACTGAAATCTTCACAACATGAAAGATTGTGAAGAACATTTCTCTTCTATGCAGACAGTGTGTTATTCCTGACCGAATTATATAGACCTGCAAACAATGCATTGGAGACGTTGATCCATATGATCAATCTCTCAATCAATATGTTTGATTTCGGGCTGCAGTGGTTGAGGACTCCTTGTTAATTTTCCAAACGCCTCAGTAGCAAATGTGTCGTGTTGATGTGATTTACGAAAGCTTTTCAACATCTCTACTTCATTTTTTATCTGTAACACTTAACTAACGAGACAACTCACAGGAAAATTCAACGGGTTCTCGTTTCATTTCAACCAAAATTTTTGGTCACTGGCCAATGAAATTAGTGGCGTGTTGCTATATACATCTCTTGTCGAAGAAGGAATATCTCAGAACTCAAATATAAAAAGAAAACAGATGGAGTCCTGATTCCTTCATTGTGAGCATCTTGTCTAACTTTAGATGTAGACCGATAGCTCTCGCAGTTCTTATGAAGCCTAACAAAATATTGCCTTTTAGTGTCACTGATCCTAGAGTCGCACGCGGATTTTGGTCTGTTCCATTAAGAAGTTTTGATTTCATTTATGCGAATGGGCTTGGCTTTTTGGAGAATCAAAAATGAAAGGTTAACTTAATTCAATATTACTGGTACACTTGCTAGGAAAGTACGTTTCTGCCCTCACGTGTAATCCTGCGTGGCAGATGTGGCTTAACTACAAGTCGTTAGCTGTTGAAACTTTATGGGAGCATTTGACATGTTGTCGGTAGTGTTTCCTTATGTCGACGTTTCAATGTGCTTAAAATAAAAATTTGAGTGTTTTATGGGTTAGTGGAAACCGAGAAAAAGTGTGATGTCGAAATGTGAGTCAATACTCAGGATTAACCTTATTTTTACGGTCATCTTTGGTTTTTTAGATGATATGCATACTTCACTGCAAGACAGTTCATTTTGTCCAGACTGACCGGAAAAACTTTAGTATTCGTTCGTAAAATTAGAAATATATTCGTTAGAAGACCTGATGGGTCTTCGGTGTTCTGCGCATTGGGGTCGACAGTAAGGCAGTTCGTTAATACGCAAATACGTCACTACCGACCTAAGATGGCATAGTACACCGGATCCCCATCGCCCTTTCTTCAATATTCTTCATATTTTGAGAAGAACAATCTTTTCTTTCTCTCAGGGGTTTGACAAAATGAACTGTTCAATAGTCAAATATGGATTATCCCGTTGTATGGTTAATTACGTAATACTATCAACCCGCGTTTATCCGACACTTGTCTTTCCGCCATGTTCGCCTTCCCCATGAATTTCCGTAGAAAGAGCAGTTAGATAGGAATTTCTCTATGTAGTTTTCACTTATTCGCCATTCGTGAATTACTTTCAAACTAACGATGGTGCTGAGGCACGGTGCTGGCGTCAAAAAATTGAAATCTGAGACATGCAGGTCGTCACAGACTGAAGACTTATGATTTTCCGCGAAAAATTCTTCCAATTTCATATTCAAATATCGCAAACTTATCGATTTTCGCATCATGCATACAGTTCTTGATATTAGATAATCTTGCATAAGCTAAGTGAGCATATATTTACGACGTTATTTATAAAAGTTCATGAAAACTTGCCCATCAATTACATAATTAGAAATTTGTACAAGTGTTGCATAACTATGAACTGCAGCACGCTGTGTACTAGTACACTATTTTGCATGTAGGATGCCTGTGCATTAGTCTACTAGCTCGAAGATTAAGCACAAAACAGTTCTATGAAGGATTCACAAATATTTAAATTGCAGTTGCACATGAAGAAACAAAAATATTTTAGTGAAAAAATATTCATCGGATAGGCAGGCTAATGTGTCATTATTATGTAGATTCTGCATTGTTACATAGCAAAATCTACATAATAATGATATTCCTAGGCTGTATTTCTATGGGAAAATACCGTGAAACAATGCAGAAAAAAGCGTGATATATTCATGTAAATAATATTCAATGAGAAAATATCGTGTTTTTTCAGCGCATTGATATGATAAGTTTTGGGGAAACTATCATGGAAAAGCTTAGGACAATACATTGTCTTAACCAGTTTAAAATGCAGGTCACAGATGAGCTCGTACATCGATTGTCTGATGTAAAGATGTTGCTCACTTTGCTAAATGATCGCTGCTGGAAACATGTTTTGAATATAGCGCTTTCTACGATGCTTCACATATTTTTCCAATAAAATTTTATGTGACTGCTACTAATATGATGACAGCATGGACGTCGACGTGTTGCAGCACTAACACGTGACGCAAAATGAGCATTTTGAAGTCTGGAGAGAGACTGCGTTTCACAAGGAAGCATCAGTGGCGCGCGATATTTCAAAATATAGGAATTTGCTGAAAAAGATGTGAAAATTTCCATCAACTTCTTGATGTGTAAATGATTAACGAAGGTGTTATGGAAATTCAAAAGATCAAAGAGATTATTACAAATACAACTTAAAACCCCATGGGAAACCAAATCTACCACAACTAACGGTACCACAACCCAAGCTACCACAACTAACGGTACCACAACCCAAGCTACCACAACTAACGGTACCACAACCCAAGCTACCACAACTAACGGTACCACAACCCAAGCTACCACAACTAACGGTACCACAACCCAAGCTACCACAACTAACGGTCAATGGTATTTATGAAATCTTAACTTTCAAATGCTGTCATGCAATGTAATTTCAACTGTTGTGAGGTCCTGTCAGTTATATGGGGATTGTTCTTAATGGTGCGTGTCGAAGAGTGAATGATGCAGGGTACGCCTACATCAAAAGTTTTTTTGTTCGTTCTGCTTGTGGAGACAGTAACGAGTTCATGTTCAGAATCTGTCCATAGCCCTCTGCTTTTTTTCTCGAAAAATGCTGATGTGCATGCAAGAATTGGATCCGAATAGCATGTACGAAAATACAAGGTAGTATAATAGCTGCAGTCGCTGTTCGTAATGTCTCAAGATTTAGAATCAGTTAGTGCCTTTCACCCAAATTCAGGTCATATACTCAAGCTAGCATTGAAGGCAATATCTAGGAAACAGGTTAGGCGATATTATAGATTGAGCTAATTTGATCTCCTGAGTATGTAAAACACATTTTCATGAAGGACTTTCAAGAAACCATATTTCATATCAGAAGTCATGGCGTATAGACAGACCAGATCGATGAACTGACATTCGTCATTCAAGATTCGAGGAAGAGTTCATGCGGAATCAGCGTGGCAATGGAAAGCGAGGCCGAAAACAGCGAGGCGATTGCGAGGTAAAACGCAACCCTCCTACGTACGTTAGACCAAATATGAGAAATTCCCAATAAAATGGAGTGGAAAAAAGAAAGGTAGAGTATATAACGATCGAGCCAAGTCTGCGATGAATCAAGGAATACAGATTGAAGAAATTCTCAAAAATGGTGGGCAGAAAAAGTGTTCTATCAAAGAAAGTCTTTCACTCTAACCAGAAGGAAAGAATTGGGGATTTTCATTCCTCAACAGAACTGGGATCGGAAAAAGAAAACGGCGTGAATAACTGGAATATTCATCCCGCACTCGGCACCTATGAAATACAGTAAATTAGATAAATTCCGAAAAATAGGTCTATGAAGCCTGAGAATGTGGAGTTTCCCTGTTTGGTACTAGAGAAGACCGGATTGAAAACCAAGGCCAACAACCACCTAATGAGCAGGTATCAGAATAGTAGGTTACTCCTGAGCATAGAATTTGGAAGGAATTGTTATTATCTTTCTCTTAAATATATATATAAAGTTATTTGATTTACAAGAAGACCAATTTACTTTACTTGTGAATTGGTTGCTAGTAAATGTTCATCATTTCTAAATTATTATCAGATTAATTTTCAATATCCGAAATTGCATCATCAAATATACCATTAGCTTCGAAATGTGGCGTCAAAAGATTCCATGCCTGACTTTTCTCAAATTTTGTCCCAATTGATGTGCATCGAAGAGATAGGTAATGAAAAACCGTAGCAATAAACTTCAAGCTAAATGCAATTTTCTCCAAATGATGATCGAATCATGGCGGCTGAACCCCCGATTTATTTCAACGTGTGAATATGTGATTAGCAAAAACAATTTAACAGACACACAATAACATAAGGAAATATCTGTCTCGGAGGGTATGATGAATTTTCATAGAAAAATACGTATAATCACACTGGTTATTGAACATTTACCATAGATTTAGAATATTAGCTATTCTCATGGACTCCAAGATGTATCAGTGATATATCATATACTTATATAGACATCTAGACCTCAATGGCTATTCTATGCATTCAGGCGGGCTGAAAAATCGTTGAAATCAGAGGCCTGGAATCATGTATAGGAAATGACGCTGGTAGAGAAAGTTATGCGAAATTAGCTGAACTGAAATGGCAAGAAGACATCAAAGCTGTTTCTGTCATTGCAAAAACTGAGTCCCAACTAGCATGCTCAGCTTATGTTTATGTGATCTAAAAAAGATGGAACTTCCTTATGAGGACTACTCCTGGAATTTCACAATGGTTATCAGGAATTGAAGATCTATCTATCTATAGAATTTCTGGTCGAAGTATATCGATGGAAGAAAGAGAAATGATGTCTCTTACTGTGTGAAACGGTGAACTGGCATTTGATTTTTAGTTGCCATCGGTCGGGATTCATTCAATTTGAAAGGAGCAACAAAAACAATTTTCTGCGACCGTGAACAAGATTTCAACAACCATTTCAACACGGTGAACTGGCAATTGAGAATCTAATGAAGTCAGCACTTTTTATCGATGATTACATAATTTACACAGTATTTCTATTGTAAGTGATACAATTTCAGCAAATTACTTTTATTGCAGGCTATTTTCTTTTTTCTGCACATAGCCTATTATTTGGTCTAATGAAGGCAGAGAACTTTATTTTGGTGAAATCAGTTCGAATCCTAACACTGTGACTGTTATGTCATCCATAAAGCACAAAATGCGTCGAATCCTCGTATTACCACTTACTGAGACAAAGATATACTACTTGTCACTCAAAAATCATGCTAAGTACTCACTGCAAAGATTCTACTGCATCATAAATGATAGGCTATTCCTTTGGATCGACATCATTCTAAATTCATGTTTTGGAAAGCCAAGTGCTGTAGGTAAAAATGTATTATTAAAGGTATAGTTCGGTCAAATTCAGAAACGAATTTTATCTGTAAAGATCAAAGTATTCAACCGTTACGACGATTTCCTATCACTCTCCCACTTATCGGCTCGCTAGTGTGTCTGTGAATTCATGTCAAAGATTCAAGATGACGTCACAACTGCCAATTCATGTTTACCGAATAACTGAGAAGCAGAGCGCCTCTTACGCGACAGGAGGTTCGCTGCGGTTGGCTGATAGAAGAACCCTGAAGCATACAAGCAGGTAAATCTCTGCAAATCTCTAAATGAACCGAAAGCAACTTTAATTTTAAAAAATAAATGAATAAAAAATGATATGAATGTGATGAATTGAATATTGATAACACACATTGACATAACGGAAAAAAAATAGAATAACCAAAATTTTGAAAAAATATTGATTGTAAATTGAATTCAATTGATTTACAATTAATTAGGACCAATTAATTGATCGCTTGATAAATCAACTTCAGTTAATTAATTGGCTATGATATACAATTTCAATTAATTGATTGATTATTTTCCCAATTCCAATCAATTAATTGTATCTGCTAGAAGCCTATATTGCTTTTCCAATTTCGCCTATGAAGTCTTTTTCATCTCATAATTCACAATTAAAGTAAGCATTTCGGCCTTGCATTTCAGGCTATGGCAGGCAGTAATAACGTTACGATTCAGGAGTTGTCACAAATTCATGTTTGCTTCAACCAGAGTAGATCACGCAGCTCTAAAACGTAGGCAAAATTTCTCCACTCAATCGTCACTGATGAAAACAAATTTTTGAAGAGAATCACGACCGCCTGCATGAACTATATGCATATCATACAGGGTCTGTGCGAGAGAATCTAAGGAAATTGTCCGCTTGTCTAAATGGTCTGGCTAATCGCAGTAAGTATGCATCCATCTTCGCTTAATAGATAATCCTGTCAAGTCACAGAACCTGTTCGAATTTCAATTAATTGATTGGTTTACAATTTCAATTAATTAATTGGTTCAAAATTACAATTCCAATTAATTGATTGATATATTTACCATTTTCTATTAATCAATTTCTTTGTCCAATCAAATTGCAATCAATAATTGACAATCCTTGATGACAACTGATTGTACTATGAGACTTGAATTCGCTGATTATAGGCTGTCAGATTCTAAAATGTACAGATGCTGCACCGTATTAGAAAAATGTGATAACCATAAGAAAGATGACGATACTGAACACTAAAAGGATTTTGATTATTTGGAAAATCGAAAGTTGGACTAACTAGAACAGCTGAGTTGATTGACTTGGCTGTCTTCACTTTCTAGTCATACATCACATAGAAACTATCAAAATGCGCATCTAATTCATCGGTAAAAATCTCAAGTTCAACTGGCAAATTTATTTGTGGTTCCATCTCTAATTTGCCCCGACTTTCATTCAATTTTCCTAGAACATTTGTTCCTTCCAAGAGAAAATTTTAACCAATCAGAGTCCCATTTTCAAGCATGGTCCCAGTGAAAAAAATGTCGGGATCTGTCGGTCAATTGTCGGGAAGCCGGCTTCCCAACAATGGACCGACAGATCCCGACAGTTTTTTTTCAACGGGGTGCAGCCTCCTTACTCAAGCGGAATAAAGTCTGTCTGAATTTCTACTATTCGTCAACATGGTGTATTATAGATTTTCTGCATTATCTACAGAGTTGATCATAAAAAACGGACCACCTAAATTATGTCAAACTTCAATCGATTCTCTTGCCTTTCAATGTCATTTTACATTGATGGGTCAAACACCATTCGAGAGCTTATGTTCTCAGCTTTTCAATGAGCTGTTATATATTTGTATCCGTCATTGTTTAAGGTGGATAGAGGTCGATGAGTGAAAATCGCCACTTTCAAAAATCTCAAATTTTCAATATGGAAGGATGTGAGCATGATAATGAATCAAACACAAGGTGAAAGCTCTTTCTCTGAGTATTCTTTTGATGGATGTACTGCTCGTCGAAATCGGTGCACTTTTAGAGAAGTTATGATGTTCTAAATATATTGCATAATATACTGTTTCCGAATGTTGTTGAAAAGTTGTTTACATCTTTTGGCGCTAACGAGGTCATTTTCACGCTTTCAATATACCCGGTATATTATGTCTAGATGTCTGCTCTGCACATTCAAATCAAATTGTTGGATGACCCAGAGAAGTTGTAAGCAAAGTATCTATTCGGTTCCGAATTCATCTTATGTCATGATGACCGAGTGGAAACTTGTGAAAGAGTTTTTAAGGGCAAAGTTTCAACTCTTGTCAGAAAGACAGTCCGAACGGCTAGTTAGCCGAAACGTAGTTTTCCCACAGACCATCGTCAAGCATGGAAAACTAATTTTTTTTCTCGTACTAGAAAAGTTGGATCCAGTCGGAAACGAAAGAAACAGCTCGGATCATTATTCGCTTGGTAAGAAACAATCCCACCTTGTCTTCGGCCAGTTAAAGAGTTCACATCTGAAACCGTCGGTTTCTGCCATATCGATGACACGTCGTCTGAAAAGTGATCACTTCAGAAGCAGCAAGAGACCATAGGGGATCGAACTGACCGCCAACCAAAAGAGCTTGAGGCTGAGGTGGGCCATATAGTATGTCCACTGGGTTTCTCAATGAAATCGAGTTGCTTGGACTGATGAAGCGTCTGTATGTCCGAGGTCGCGATGGCCGTTTGAGAGTTTGGATGAAGTCAGGTGGTGCAATTCCTGATCATTTGACATTGTCTAAATCAATCAGGTAAAAGATTGTTTATTTGTACTGCGATATGGATGAATGGTCGAACTGAACTCCATATCGAAATGGAGATGGTCGACTTCTTGTTGTAGTGAGCAAGTCGGCTGCTCTCGTTGGCAATTCGCTCGAAGATGTCGTTCACGAAGCTCTTCATGATGGACATGGTCTTGCTGGAGATGCCAGTATCGGGGTGCACCTGTCGTAGCACTTTGTAGATGTATATGGCATAGCTCTCCTTACGCTTGCGCTTGCGTTTCTTATCGGTCTTTGGGGCCTTAGCCTTGCTAGACTTTTTTTCGCAGCTTTGCCTGATACTTTTGGTGCCATCTTGCTGTAAAACATTTGCCTGGTAATGTGATGGCCATGCGAAAATTGCCGGGGAAACAACCATCGACGTCCGATCTTTCGTCCATCAAATTCCCACTAGTACGGTCGAAATAGCTCAGAAAGTGGTCGAACCTAGAAAAAATTTGTACCAAGCTGAAATTTGGCAGAGACATTCCTGACTGTACTGGTATTGACCAAAAAAAAACCCCACCGAAATCCACCCTGGCACATTTTTTCTACAGGCCCATATATTATACATATAATTCAATATACAGCATTCATAGAATTTTACGAGTTACCTAGAACATTGTCATATAACACATCAAAATGAAGCTTATCGTCAGGTAAATGTAACCATGGCATTCACCACTTTCAGGAGATGATCTAATTAAAGCAAAAATGATGGTAATAATATTACATGTACCCTACATGTGGGCCTACATGTACATGTGAAGATATGATTACTTCAGAGTTGTCATTGTTATTCACATCATATCATGTGGCACATCAAAAGGATTCACATGAGCTTATTAACTTTATTAGCATAATTAATTTAACCTAATTAATCTTCAGGAACCTGTTTATCCTATTAAATTTCACGATCCTATTTACCTTATTAAAATGATCATTTTAACCATATTAACTTACACGAACCAATTAACTTTCATCCTGTTGATCTTATTGACCTCAGCATTGAGCAGCCCTATCAACTTTCACGATCCAGTTAACCCTATTGAGTCTCGACTCATCATACTATTTACCCTAACCATATGAACTAATCATAGCCGAGTTGAGTTTATTTTATAAAAACAGTGTCCATGTATCAATATCAATTATTGCTGGTTATAGTCGGAGAAGTGTTCTCTATCAATTATTGCTGGTTATAGTCGGAGAAGTGTTCTCTTAACAATTTCGTCCTACGCCTACGTACATGCAAGGAAAACGTCCAATCTCATATTTGAATAACTAATGTTCATAATGAAACATGGAAATGTAAGTTTTTCTACGTTCAAAAAGCATGCCATCCATCATCTGCTCACTTGTAAATTGTTGGTACCCATTATTCAAACTGCTAAAATCGTAGAGCCTAAAATAAATAGGAAATCAGGAACTCTTTCCCTTGCTGCCTACATGTTTGAAATGATGGACACCATAAGATATGAAAGTCTTTTGAAATTCTACAGCCATTGTCAAAACAAGTACCTATCTCCTCTGAAACTGACTTTCATATCTTAGCACGAGCGTGACTCAAAGTTCAAACATGATGCTTATTTTCTTTTGTTGTTGTACGTGTTCTAGATGAATGCTTTTAGTTCATGGAAACTTATCATTAGGGCAACCCAAAGTTGCAGTGCAACATTTTGCAACTTTTTTGCATATTTTAAGGTAAAATGCAACATTTTGCAACTGTCACTGTCATTTGTAATAAAGATAAGTTTTTTAATTTCCTTATTCGTGGATCAACTCAGCTACCGGTTAAACCCAATCTAGATGCATTTCGTCATGTTTTCAATTCTAAGAATTGTGTGGTGACGCTTTTCTATAAATAGCATCTACGTCAACTACTTCTCCTTCTTTGTATGTGTTGCTTCAGCGTTGTCAGCCCACTTCCATTGAAAAAACTATTACTGTTTTGTATTACTGAAAACTATTACAAAAGTTATTGAAAAAACTTCTTGCTGACGATCGACATTTTCATCCTGAAAATATTGAGGCTTACCTTGTTTGTACTACAAACAGCAGTGATTAATCGGCGTTTGTATTGTGAACTTATTTTTTTAGTTGGTATGAATTTTGTTTTGTATGACGTGAAAATATATTACTTATTTTTAATTTGAATAGAACACATTCAAACGGGCATACACGTACATATTACTTTTTTAGCCATGATTGCCATTATCTGTTGCTATTTGACCCATAACATTTATTTCAAGCTATTCGGGGGCTTTAATTGCAACTTTTTGCAACTTTTTGAATTTTAAGTGCAACTTTTGAAGATTTTTAATGCAACTTTGGGTTGCCCTACTTATCATATTCAATGTGCTTTTGGTAATGCTTGCTTTTGATGTGATTTGGTGCATGCTTTTGATTTGCTTTGGTGAATGCTTTTCTTGTATCTGATTATAATTTCAGATAAAAGTTACATCAATATTTCTATTGGTTTCAGGCACGCTAATGGAAGTCAGGTTAGATAAATGTTTGATTTGTTCTTCTGAAGACAATGAATATGATAAGTTGGTGCAAGTTAAACAGAAAGGTCTAGAAACACTAATCGAATTTGCTAGATTACGTTCCGACTATATAATTCTCGATTATCTAACAAAGACAGAAGATGTAAAAGTACATGAACGGTGTCGACGCGACTTCACTAATCGGCGACGTTTAAATCTAAATCAGCAGAGAGCCGAAACATCGAAAAAAATTAATATGAAAACGCGATCAGATACGTTTATCAAGTTTGATTGGAAAAACAACTGTTTCCTCTGCGCAAAATCAGCATATATACCAAATGAAACTTATGGACCTCATACAGACCGTAGTAAGAGACTTGCAAATCGGTCAGTCATTGTGCGCAATGTAGAAACGCTTACAATCAGAAATAATATTCTCGAAATGTGTGATCAACGAAAAGATCCATGGGCACTGGAAGTAAAATTACGTCTGAATGACTGCATCGATCTCGTCGCAGTTGAGGCTGTATATCATAAAGAATGTCACACTAAGTTCATGTGTGGTCGATCAATGCAACCATCAGCTGAGTGTGTTGGGCGTCGTGAAGAGCCTCGTCTACAACAACGATTTTAGAAGTTATGCACCTGGCTTGAGACTGAAGCTTATGCTGAATTATATTCTGTCAAAGAGTTGCATGAGAAGATGGTGGAACTGGCAAATGACATAGATGTTTATTCATCAAAGTACTTAAAGCAGAAATTGGAGGAATACTAAGGAGAGCACATATACTTCACTGAAGAAAAAGGAAGGAGTAATGTAGTTTG
Organism: Prostheceraeus crozeri; assembly: GCA_907163375.1. NCBI lineage: Eukaryota > Metazoa > Platyhelminthes > Polycladida > Euryleptidae > Prostheceraeus > Prostheceraeus crozeri. The sequence goes on from CAJQUW010014373.1 coordinate 345,137, forward strand.
CTTCCGTCAAATGACAAACTTTATTATTAGCAGTACATGGTCTACTGAGCGGAGAGAATCCACGGAAGAAGAAACTATAAGAATTGTTGAAGCAGCTGCTAGAATCATTCGTTCTGAAATAAGAGAAATGAAGTTTGACACAGACTGTTATCCGGGAGAGGACAAAATCAAGGACATAGAGGAAGGTTTTGCATATATACCAAAAACGCTGAGATTACTTCTGAAAAATATCATTCAATCTCTGCTGAAACAAGTTGCAATAGGCCAATGCATCGTGAAATCGGCTAAGCCTCGAACATCAGTTTCACTAGGTGTTTTGGAACTTTGGACTAGGTGTAGAATTAGATCATATGTTTGGATCTAAATGGCTCATAAAGGAACTTGCCAGACTAGGTTTTTCGGTCTCGTACGATGAGGTTACACGCTATAGAAAATCTGTTGCTCAGAATGAAACCATTGACGACCTTATGCCCGAAGCTTTTCCGGGAGCCTTTTCCCAATGGGTTGCTGACAACGTTGACCACAATGTAGCTACTTTGGATGGCCATGGCACATTTCATGGAATGGGCATAATGATCGTTACGAATCCGTTAATCGAAAGCGTTCGAAATCCAAGGCACAAAAAGACAATAATACGCAAAGAATTACAAGGAAGTTCATCATTGATAGTTGACAAAGGAATTCCATTAGTCTCCTACGAAACATTACACAGATCCGCTCTTTGTAACATGACCTTCAGGCCTACGATAGAACTGGAACACCCCTTCACTCTACCAGCAGAATTACTTGCAGAAACCGTATGGCACTCTGGCAACATTTTCCCGACATAAGTGATAATCGACCGAATTGGTCTGGATTCATGCAACGGGTTGCCAGCGGAAGTCCTTCTCCTGTCTCAGAAACAACTTTCTTGCCAATAATTGATTTGAAATCATCGGATCAATCATGCATTTATTCTACATTATTATTCATTGAAAGTCAAGCAAAGCAGTTGAACATTGACACCCCTTGTATCATTTTTGATCAACCCTTGTGGGTCAAGGCTATCGAAATCATTCGTTCCAAGAAAATGAATATTGTATGTCGTCTAGGTGGATTTCACATGATCATGAGCTTCTTAGGAAGCTTGGGAACAGTGATGGCTGGATCAGGTCTAGAAGAACTGCTCGAGACAATCTATGGATCTAATTCAGTGGTACAAATGATGTCGGGGAAAGCTGTGTCATCTCCTGACTGAATCGGCTTTGATGTGGAAAATTACCAATTGTCTTGTGTCTGAATGCAAAATTCCGGATGATTCTGAATTTCTTATAGCGGATATGGACTCAGACTTTCGTTCGAAAGAAGAGGAAAGTAAGCAGAATATCCACGATAATTGTTATCCATTATAAATAACAATTTATCCAAGGGAACCATGTGGTACGAAGATCAGAAAGACTTTGGGCTGGATTGCCAACGGATCTTGCGATTGAACAAATCCTAATGGGGACCATCAAAACACGAGGCGGTTTAACACAAGGGCGAGGATTCTCTTAATCGGTCAGAATTTTGTGGGTATACTCTATTCATAGGTGCGCTAGTATTCACAATGCTATGAGTGATTTCACGAAACATAATCTTTTGACAAGTGAACAGCCCGTCGATTTGGGACAAGCGCGGATACGAAGAGACAATCATGACATATCAAAATTGATATCTTGGTTAAATAACCATGATCCATTCATTGAAGACAGTACTAAGTTGCGCTCTTTGGTTTCGGGACTAACATCTAATGAAGGAGATAGTATTAACTGTGATAATGTTGAGGAGGTTGGAAATGCCATACAAAAGAAAATGGATAACAAAGCATTCGCAGAGGTGACATTGAAGAGAACAGATCAAATCAAGAATTTGAGTAAATTAAAAGAAGGGCTTAAGATCAGCAATGAAGTAGTACTCATAGATCCCACGGTTCTCTTTTCAAGACTTCTGATTCAAGTTGAACGATCTCAGCAGATGGAGGAATATTTCGCTTATGAATTGACGCAAGCACCCACTTCACTTTTCAAGGACAATGTCATGAGGAAGTCTAACAAATCTTCACTTGCAGCTTATCTAACTAAAGATATTCAGGTCAACATCGATCGGTTGAATGGAAGTCTCAGAGTTCTTGACGACGGGGCTCTTATCCATAGAATCATTTGGAAGACAGGTGTACCATATCGACTAATACTTGAACAGTATGGAAAATATGTCATGGATCGCTATGGCAGGTCGATAATTGTCTTCGATGGCTACAGAAAGGGTCCCTCGACGAAGGATGCAGAGCATGCAGGGAGAGCTGCTTACAAAAGAACATCAGCAGATACATTAATTTCATATGATATGATTGCTTATGGAAATCAGCAGGCAATTCTTTCAAACAAGTCTAACAAAGCTCAGTTCATTGACATACTTATCCAGACACTTCGACTCGACGGACATGATGTGTTTCAAAGTGACGGAGACGCCGACAACATGATCGTACGAAAAGCATTGGAATCTGCTTCGAATGGAAGGTCTACGACTGTCGTGTCTGATGATACAGATGTTTTGACTCTCCTTATTCACCATTATGACAAAAGAAGTATGAGCGATGTATTCTTTTTATCTGAATCATCGAAACGTTCGAAGACTGGAATTCGATTTTATGCCATCCTCGATATTATGGAGAATATTGGAAATATTATTTCGAAACACATTCTGTTCATACACTCCTGGGGTGGTTGCGACACTACTTCTGCTACCTTCGGACACGGGAAATGCGCAGTTCTTAAAAAATAGAACGATGTGGTGAACTTCAATCCCTTAGTGACACATTTCACTCCGAAGAGGCAACTGTGGATGAGATCTCGAAGGCCGGTCGCAAAGTATTTGTCATCATGTATAACGGAAGGAGTGATGAAAATCTTAATAATCTTCGGTATACCCGATACTTGAATTTAACAGCTACCTCAAAGAAGACTATCCGACCAGAAATGCTTCCACCAACTGATAGAGCGGCCCATTTTCATTCTCTAAGAGTGTATTTGCAAATTTTGAAGTGGAAGGATATAACAGAAAATAAACGTATCTTGTCCAGCAGTTGGGGATGGAAAGAGGAACAGTCGCAATTGGTTCCAATAACCACAGACCGAGAACCAGCACCCACAGATATCCTCAGAATCATTCGATGTCGATGCTGAAGAAATTGTTCAACCACATTATGTTCGTGTAGAAAAAAATGGCCTTAAATGCGTAAAAGCGTGCCTGAACTGTCAAGGAGAGAGTTGTGACAATATGGAAAATGAGATCGAAAGTGACAATATAAGTGATGACGAAGGAGAATCGGACAATTAAGTCATATCTAATCAAATGAACTCATACAGAAACATTTTCGAAGTACTTTTCGATTTGTAGTCAAATACATAATCTGAATTATACTGACATCAACAGAATTTTGTTCAATTTCACGTAAGTGGCAAAAGTACCGCGTGATCTTTGCATATACATTGTACTGTACTACAAAAATTAATTACAGTAAGCATTGGTGCGGAAGTAGGACAAATGACTCCGAAAATATAGTGTACATGTAATTATGTTTTCACATATATATGTACATGTATCACGTACTTAAACGATGTCCATTTCCTAATACTTGAAAATGCTACGGTTACACTTGCCTAATCATAGGCTTCCTTTTGATGTGCCACATGATATGATGTGAATAACAATGTCAACTCTGAAGTAATCATATCTTCACATGTACATGTAGGCCCACATGTAGGGTACATGTAATATTATTACCATCATTTTTGCTTTAATTAGATCATCTCCTGAAAGTGGTGAATGCCATGGTTACATTTACCTGACGATAAGCTTCATTTTGATGTGTTATATGACAATGTTCTAGGTAACTCGTAAAATTCTATGAATGCTGTATATTGAATTACATGTATAATATATGGGCCTGTAGAAAAAATGTGCCTGGGTGGATTTCGGTGGGGGGTTTTTTTTGGTCAATACCAGTACAGTCAAGAATGTCTCTGTCGAATTTCAGCTTGGTACAAATTTTTTCTAGGTTCGATGCTATTGCGACCGGATTACACTGGATGCTATGAAACTGTGTAGTCACTGTCTGAGTGCTTTGAGACGGGGTAAGGATCACAAATGCATCAAGCGGACCAGACATGACAACCCTATGACTCTAGTGTTTCTTGGTGGATCCAAATCCGACGAGAAAATTGTCACGTCGATAATTTGCAGCAAGGCGTCAACAAGTGGCACATCAAAATTGTCTTTGTCCTCATCGACGGGAAGACCATCATCTCTTTGATGTTTCTCCGGTAGTTAAGAGCGATAAAATATTTTTCACGTCCACCGATTTGGCAAAAATGAATAATCTTAATAATTACTAATCATAGCAGTAATCAAACTTAACGTATATCAGCGCATCCACGAGTCCTAGCAGGCCGGAACAGTGTTGTCATATAGTAGAGAAAGTCTGAAGCGGAAAAGTCATATAATCGACGAATATTGATATGAAGCGGATGAAGCTTGTGCTGAAATTTCATAATGACTATGCTTCTCGTGAAACACCGATTGTTTATTGCAATAATGTAGATTCTATGATCAATTTCATCCTCCGAAATCACGATGTTTCTGATGACTACTGGCTTAAACCAGGAGTGGATGGAGGCGGCAGATTTTATAAAATTTGCCTCAGTGTCCAGGACAATGGAACGTCCATTTTTTTCCAATCATGTTCGACTGAATTCCAAAGATGGAATTTCTGCCAGATCACTTTCTGATGGCAGTGTCAAACGACTCCTTATCTTAACTGTCGTCCCCGAAGTACAGGAGAATTATGTAAATATGCTGAAACTGTGGATTATTTTGAAGCTGAATGACAAGAGCAGCCTCTTAGCTTCGTCTGCATGCATAGCAATCGATCTAAAACTTACTGTCTTGGTTGGACTGATGGCACATGGGTCTGCGCATTCATGTACATGGTGCAACATATCAAAGAAAACTTAGCAAAATCAGCGGATCCTCGCACTTTCGGTTCTGTAAGAGATAACTTTTGGAAATGGAAAACTGAAAGTGACAGTGAACAAAAGGCAAAACAGTCTGAAAATTGCATTCATCTGCCCCTTCCGAAAGACATTGACCTTGTGAAGATCATCGACGTTATTCCACCGTCGGAATAGCGTCTCTTACTTGGAGCTGTGAATGGTTTTTACAATGCCATGCTTGCTGATTGGCCAGGAGCAACTGACTGGGCAAATGCTACGCATGTCCAATGAGATGTCCTCCATGGAGGATAGTTTAATGGAAACTCCTCCAATATTTTATTGAAGAATATAGACAAATTAGAAATTGTGTCCATTACGATGTCTAAAATACGTCGAGGCTCTTAATGATCTAAAAATGTTGTGGATTCATGTTTTTCTAGTGATTTGAAATCTGATGAGAAAGTAAAAATTAGCATGCTCAAGCAAAGCTACCTTGACTTGAATATTACTGTGACACCGAAAATTCGCGCGATATTTTATTACAGGTCTGGGTTCCTTCAGTGAACAACCGTCGGAGGCTGTTCATTACGATTTTACAACACAAGAACAAAGTACAAAGTTCCAAATAATCACCCTAATTATGATGTACGGCTTCTACGTGCTGTTACTGATTATAATTCGAGATACTTGTGAGCATCGAGATGCAATGGATGGAATACATAGCTTGAGTTGGAACTAAGCCTTCTTTCTATGCTTTAACTACAGGCATTTTAAGCTGTGATATAATAGAATTGCGTCGAGGCAAGGAATAGCCTATTCACTCATTTGTGATGCAGTATAATCTTCGCAGTGAGTCCTTAGCATGATTTTTGAGTAACAAATAGTATTTTTTGTCTCAGTTAGCAGTAATATGAGGATTTGAAGCCCTTTATGCTTGCATCACTTATAATAGAAATACCCTATACATTTAAATATAAAAACCCGAATTTAAATATCCTCTTAAAAATACAGAGGGTATCACTGCTGGTCCAAAACCCAATTCCTTAATGCTATTAGTTTCATCCTGGATAACACTTTTGTCACTTTCGGGGGACTTGTCTTCAAGCAAATTCGAGGCATACCTATGGGTGGGAATTCCAGCTCACTCTTAGCTGACCTATTTTTAGCTTACAGGGAGTGTAAGTTTGTGAAGGGCTCCTAGCGAGTAAGAGATTTGGCTTAGCCAAACTTCTCTCTCCTACCACTAGGTATGTCGACGACATTTGTGTCTTTAACTACAAACATTTTGATAAGATCCTTCCTGAAATCTTCCCGATAGATCTCTTAGCTAGCAGAAGCGGAGATAACAAATGTGTTAATTATTTGGATGTTAAAATCAGGATCGAAGATGGTGGCCAATACATCACAGAGGTCTACCATAAGGTTGATGAGTTCAGCTTCCCAGTGGTGCAGTATACTTCCCCGAGAGTAATATGCTTTGAACACTGGCTTAAGCATCTTTGCTGCCCAACTCATCAGGTTCGCCAGGATTTCATCTGATGCTTCCGCCTTCACATCAAGACCTAGGGGCATTTTTGATATCTTCAAAGGACGGGGTTATAAGGCTAATTTGCTGGTTAATTCTTGCATAAAGTCCTTCTCAAAGAATAGGTTCCTCGTTTTTAAGTTTGGTTGTTTTTCGCCCCGCCAGATGCCATCCATCATTGGCATGTTGGCCTAAGAAAACCTCTTCCAGTTTCATGTGCTTCCTTTTGTCCTAAAAATTTTATTTTCGGTTAGATTCTGCTATGTTTCCTCAGGCTTGGAGAGACCTTCCATGTCGCACATTCGATATGGTTGGCATGGCCCCGCCATGCGGTATAGGTTGGAGGCTAGGGGCCGAAACCTTGCTTCATGCAGCCACATGGTTCCTCCCTAATGACTTCATACATACCTTCTTAGGATTTGGATGTGAAGTGAGAGACAGATGTGTCATCATCTCCTGGTATGAACATTCATCGACTTCTGTACATTGAATAACTCCATCTAGCACCAATACATTGCCATGTTCAACACTGAAGTTGGAAAACATTCAATATAAATTTTGTCTCAAGCGCATTTCATGTCAAACTCTCTTACGATTTGAAAACCATAACATCTTGAAATTCCGATTTCTCATGAAAGAGAACAGACTCAACTTTGAGACAGAAAGCTTGTCCTGGCCAAAGAGTTGAACTTTCCATGAACCAGCCATCCTTGATTTTATCCATCCCGAAGCCTGTAGCGATTTATAAGAGAATCTCATAGAAAATAATGGAACAATAATGCAAATGTGTTTAGAATACAATTAATCCATAGTGTAGGCCTATCAGACTGTTGGAAACATCGCATCCCAGACCACATTCATTTTCGCCAATGGAAATGATCAAGGTCGAATAAATGATCTTTATTTATGTAAACGTTTAGTGACGCCAAGTTGTTAGCATCTAGAATCTACTTGGTTAGATTCACTTCAGTCGCTAGATTACTTCACGAAGTTAGATTATTAAATATAGAATACAGCGTGCTTTTTTATTATTGCTATGAATATCGCTTACAAGAATGTTGCAAATACTGTTGCGCGTGATGTTGTCAGGTAAGGCATTTGACTGAGCAGGTAAAATGTCCAGTGAATCAGAATTTAATGGAAATGATACATTTTATGGAAACGATAAAGGACAAGCTTTATCCCTAACTAGAAAGGTCAGGTTAAATTGGTTTAGCGATGAACAACAGGGGCGACCGCACAGAAACAGTGTTAGATGGTGAGTTGTTACTGACAAGAAAATTTCAATGGGTGAATGATACTGTTGGAGATTTGTTAGCTTAACAGCATTTCTGTCCGGTCACCCCAGAGAGCCCTATAAAGTCTCACCAAAAAAACAATAAAATCGGGAAAAATCAAGAGATGAATGCGTAAATTTGAAAATATTTTTATTGAACTTACTTCGTAAAGGAGCCGGAAAATTGAGATCCCTGTTACACAAACACACACCAGATTGAATATTTACAGCATTTTGTTGATTGAATAGGTTAATTCAAGTAACGTGATCGGTTTTTGATAATCATCTGCTCTAAGGTGTGTGCAACAAAGCATTACAGCATTAACTATGCTCAACAATGAATTCACAGTAAATATATTGGACTTGTGAGAAAGTACATTGAAAAACCCATTTCAGATATGCGCAATGATGATTCCTTGCATATAATCAGGAAAATGCCTTTGTACTGAATAATTTAGGTAATGGATGTACAAATCGTGTACAATTTATCGAATAATTTATAACAGAAACTCTGTGTGACAACTGACAATCAGTTTACATGGCATGCAGGACCCCATTATTGAGTAAAAATTCAGGAAAATCAGTACATCTGCTAGGCTATATCAAACTGAACGTCTATGGAATGAAAGATATTGCTCTGTTAAGAAAGGGCAGCAAAATACACACACATTAGTTAGTACATATTAACTGCAAGTGCAATAAGGTCTTGTTAATTATAAAAGCGAGACAACAGTCAGTAAATTTCCAATGTTAACAGACATGGTTATCTCACAATTAGCAACTACTCGTAAAATGCTACAGATTCGCAAAATATCTCGAAACCAGGGTATCAGGTCTTGCATTCATCAATTTCGTGAAATAATTACATATATCAAAACTGGCTAGACTGTCGACCGACCTTAGATTCAGGGATCTTCAAGCAACATACCAAACCTATATTGTAGATCTATTTCAGACATAATACCCTGACCAACACATTTTAACTAAAATATGGAAATTATTGTATGTAATGTTGAGACACAGGCAACTGTAGGCAAATGAATAGAATGAAGAGCACACTGGTAAACAGAAGTTTCAACAATAAAGAGCGCTTCATGAATTCGCGTGTCATCCGCGCGCTGGGGGAGCGTTCCATGTTTGTGAACAACTTTCTAATTACCAGTGTAATCCTTTATTCTTTAAAGAAGAAAATTGAAATTGAAATTTCGAATCGGCATTGATGATGCTTTGATTAGTCTAAATCTCAATACACCCAACATGGGAAGCACGCGGTGTCTCATTTGTCTCCCTCTCCCTAAAATACATGAAGCATCCTAAGATTGGTGGAACTAATCCATTTTATAATGTGGTTTACCATCCGATTATTTCACGATCACGATGTTTGGTGTCAAAGTGCTTTTCTGAATAGAATGAATTTTCAAAACATGACAGAAATCTCTCCGTTTCAAATATATATATAAATATATGTACTCCGTTTATTACACGAGCATAGAAATTAACAATACCATACAATCCACTTCTATGCACAAGAGAGTTGACATGACAGCCAGCCATAGAAATCTAAGTTATACACATTTCCAACGACATGTTATGCACTTTGAAATATATTTCATCAGTAAAGTATCAAATTTCCCTGCATAACACGTGCTATTGACGTCAAATTTCACTTAAGTATCATTAATGAGATGAATGATGATAGTTGGGAGATGAATGGATAAATTCCATAGTTCCTATGACTTTTGAGGCATTTGGGGAGTATGTAAGAAAAGCGACCTACCCACACCTATCACGACAGCATTATGACAGGACCACTACAGGTATCTAATCAGCATTAGATTGACTTACTTATTGTTAACCTTCTCTCGCGCAGACGTGCCGGCACAGGACAGCAGCTGAATGAAATTGGAATGAAATTATCGATGAATCACCGTCCTTGTAGTTTTATAATAGAGATATATTGTTTTGCAGTGATTGTATCAAAGGACAATACGAAGCAGACGCACAGTTTACTCCGACCAGTTAATTGATTGGCTTTTGATTCGTTATCAATACAGGATGATACGTCAGTGATTTCACAATTGAGGATGTGAGAACGTCGTTATCACGTGATCTTCGTGACAAGGATACTTGAAAGGAAAACAGCAGAATTCGTCTTCTAGGGTATAATACTAAATTTGTGTTCCCAGGCATTACCTCAGAATAGACGAAGCAATCACGTGATTCATTCCACTGTCTGTATCTTAAGGAATTCCCTATCGTGTACGTCATTCTCTGTGCCTTTGCAAGCCGTGTGACCTCTGAAGAGGAGATGAGGATACGAGCACAATAAGCGTTGAATACCAGAGCTGGAAAAATTCCACTGAGATTCTTTGATTCCAATTCCAGAGCAGACATTTCAATTCCAATTCTATAATAAGATTCAATTCCGATAATTGCATGTCGCGTATAGTGTATTATGTTATCAATCTAAACCATGTGCCCTTATCCTGTCCTCGTTCCTGTGTGCCGTTCCTATGTGCGTTCTCATGTTCATAGTTCATATTTCTTGTTACTACATCCATATATGTAACCGGCCAGCCTACCCTATCTTCGTTTCGTAAACGCGATATTCAATATCTCGTGAAAAAAAGAAAAGAAAATTAACGGTCAGCAAAGAATCAAACGCTGAGAGAGAGAGAGAGAGAGATGAGATGCGAATAAATCTATTAATAAACTGACAGAAGAAAGAAATTCAATCTGCGAATAACGTGATTGTTGATGAAAGAAAAACTTCGATAAAAATGATGCCATGGTCCATCTTAAAAAAGGAGATTAAAAATTCCGTGATAAGAACGAAATGTAGTGGAGTCGAAAGCTAACGAGCAGAGATTAAAGGAAACTCTTTCAATTTTTAAAAGAAAGTGGATTTATCGTCAAGTCTAAAAAATTTATATAAATTAGAAACGATGAGAAATTGACACATCAAGAACTACCAACAACAACACATATACGACATCTTCAGTAGCTGTTAGAAGAACTCTAGTCTCTCCCGGTGTAAAGTAACTACAGAAGTAACAACAACAACTGCCTGCTAGCGAACAACAGCACAGCAGCGTACACGGCAACAGCGCGATTGAAGATTGACGGCATAAGTGACACTGATATTTATGATATTATTTTGGTACATGAGTCAGATCGAATTGAAGTGAATTCAGCATTAAGAAGTGAACTGCAAGTTTAAAGTTTTTCTTTTATCGTTGCTTATCATACCTACATGTATATGACAATAGTCTTAAAAATTAGTAATTTTAATTGTTGTGATTGGAAGTTGAATAATAGTTCATGTAATTGCCATTTTAATTTAATCATTAACTAATAGAATAATTTGTTGACACTGTCTATATTGTGATTTGAACTGACAGGGTTGCTGCCCTTTAATGCTGAGTTAATTTTCCTCTTTCCAAACCAATTGTTTTTCGTGTGTACAACAATTAAGTTAATCTCCCATTTTTCTGCTTTTCCTATCAAGAACTAAATTCAACAATTGTTTTACTTTGATTAATTATCTTACTTCTTCGATTTCCTAAAAAATTGTGGTAAACATAGTTGGGCACAATCCGTTAACTTCCGTTAATTAACAGAAGTTAACTTTTTTAAACTATAAACTTTCTAAAAAAGTTAACGATTAGTTTAACTTCCGTTGCTCTCATGGAAGTCCGTTAATCCGTAAACTTTTTTAATAAATATGCGGCTGAGAGCTCAGCTCATGATGTCAAGTCAACTATACATACAGAAGTTTTTGAAGGCTACAGACTTTTTGACTTGCTTCACCTTCGTTCATCGTCCAATCTGACAACAACGCGTGGCGTCATACAAAATTCGCATCGGTATATTCTCTTCACAAAATGAGGCAGACAGTGTCAGGAGCGCAGTCATACAAGGTCACAGGAATAGATTCTGTTCCCAAATGTGGTCTCATTTCGTCTACGCGCATGCTCCTAAATGCCGAACAAATTTCTTTAGTGCAGGAAGAATATGTCAGCCTTATGTGCAAGTATGTTTTATTCTTTACCTAACGACTCGACTTAGCTAACGAAAATGATTGATGGATAAAAGTTTTGTGGAATAATTCATCAGAACAAACAACTTTACATTTTGTAAGAAACATTGGCCTGAGAACTGGTGTGAGATGATATATTTAAGTTAAGATTTTTCATGGATCGTCCTTTCGTTTTAAATGTAACACCGAATTTCTTTCGTCGACAATGGAATAAGAGAGGAACACGTCTCAACGAAAAGCAAAGTCCGACAACTGACAAATTCTTAACGACGAATAACATCGCTTCAACGAAATGGACCGAATTCCAACTGAATGGAAAAATACATTCCGTGATAATTGTTAACATTACGCGAATCGAAGGAGTTCTCAAACGTGAAATGAATCATGCAGAAGCTTTGTTTCCAACGCTGATTAAGTCGATTGGATGCACAGTCAACGTTAATCCTGTTAAACTGTTTAATCCTGATTGATTTTTCAATTTTTAACCAAGTTAACACAGTCTGTTTTTTAAATTAACTTTTGTTTACCAAACTCACAAATCGCGTGCAGCTTTCTTCTTACGTTACTCATTCTGTATAACTACAACTCATTTGTTTTCTACAGATTTTACAGATTTTTAATACAGATGTTTAAAAGTGATTTAAGTCCTTTTCTAGAAAAGCTGCATGGATAGCAAAGATGTAGGATTATATGTTTTCACAAGAGGTGTATGGGTCCCTAGCCGAAGAAAAATAAAGAAACTAAGAATAGAAGGAATTTTATCTGTGTTAACACAATGTTAACTAAAATACGATTTTAAAGATAACATAAATTTAATGAATTAACGGTTTAACTTTAACTTCCATTACTTTACTCCCAAATTAAAGGATTATTGTTAACGGAACTAACTTTCTTTTTAACGATACCTAACACTGGTGGTGAATAGACTGTCCCAACTCTGAAAACTAATTGTGACAAGACAAGGCTACGTGCAAAGCTCGCATATACATTGTCTGGCAAATGACGCTCAAAGTTTCATTGTCTTCATTTCGCGAAAAAAGTTTAAAATAGTCAAGTCATAGTCCTTGTCAGAAGAAGAATTTCTGAAGCTAATTTCTTTGATTTACCTGAAGCCAGCTCTGAGCAGAAAACACGAACAATAGTGAAGCAGTGAGCGGTCATTCAATTAAATAGTATCGTGTTCCATTTGATATTTAAAAGCCTGGCAAGCATCAGTGCACTTTCGCAGATGCTGTAACCCTTGATAAAGGCCAAGACGACCAAAACCGTGGATTTTCTTTGGATATTTATTTTAACTTAAACATATTTGGAATGTCGGCTATAAAGAGGGAGTGTTCAATTCTTTTGAAAAAAGAGCAAAAAAGATTACAGTAGACCATCGACAGAGTTATTTAACACAATGCAAGCCAGAGACCACTACGCTTGGGTGCATGGACGATTTTATTATCATTGATTACCCCAAAACGGCTTTCATTGGAAACATCGCAACATGAAAAACTTCGCTTGTCAAAATATCATAACATCATGCTAGGAAGTGCTATTGATGAATAGACATCCAATTATTGCCAAGATTTTCATGTTCGCATGGAGTTATACAATACAGATGGTTGAGAAAGTCCATTTACCCAAAATATCAAAATACAGGGAAATTATAAATTCTGGATGCAAAACTTCAGACTTGGGTTATTTTGAAGTTGATTTCTTAATAGAAAGTGATTATCAAATCCATACATTCTTGGGCAAGACTTGGGCCTGACTTCGACGTAATGCTAAGACAAATTTCCCAAAGGGATCGACTAAAACTGATAATGCCTTTTAGCCTAACAAAGTCCATATACCTGCAAAAACAAAGCAGTAAATCAAGTTTGACACTGCTTGCAAAATTTTAAGCGAAATCACAGTGGACCTGCTAGATGCGGGCATTATCGATCCGATTACTGTCAAATACGCGACCATCTAGACCATCGCACCATCGCACGGATATTGACAGGAATATTGTACTCAATAGGAAGATCGAGATAGCACCATAAACAAGAACTTCATAAGAGGAAAAACCGAGATGTCCTTGGGACGAGTTTTCTGCTCCCAGGCCCATCCCATCTCACAAGATTTTTCAATTATCGACCAATGTTCCACTTGGTCCACTTGGTGTAGGACTTGGGCAGGCAAGTGCTCATTGATATGTTTTGATATAGAGTGACGCATGGTAAGTAAAGTGACAAATAGGCCGCAGCTTTCGCTACTAGTGCATGTACTAACCACCGGCCAAGAGTTGATTGTGTAAATAGAGATAGATGGACGCATTTGCTGTATAGGCCTTGGACTCCTTCCGGCTCATACCGGCTCGGCCCATGGGCATGAGCCGAGGGCCGATCCGATAACTTCATGCGTGATCCGAGAGCCGAAGGGTCATGATCCGGTAAATGAGCCGAGAGCCGGTAATGAAATTAATGCCTACGACTGTTTAATTATCATAATTAAGTGCTTTGACTCAATATACTTATACTTTGCAGCTAAAATTTGCTATGTATCAATCTTCCACTTAAATAGAAATACCTCATTGTAATATTTTATGTCATTCAGCAAAACTAGCAATCATTAAAGAAGACTGATTTTTAGTTGCAATCTTAAGATTGCAACTAAAAATCAGTCCAATTGAACCTACAATAAAAATGAGTAATCCGTTTTAGATAGAAGGTATCTATACGAATATATGCATATATCAGTCACTACCGGTACGCATAACGCATTTCCATCATCAGAATCCATACAGAGTACGCTGTCAAAGTCAAAATGTTAATGAACTTGTTAGAAATAGGGTTAAACTATTAATGAAAAATGAATGCTTCATTTAAAGTGAATATTTGAAAGTTTTTGTAGCTTTGTGTGTGGGCTTCAAAATGAACACATACTAAGCCTACATTCAATTTAATACGTCAAAAACGCAGCAAACGAGTGAAAACCGTATTAAATTCTTTCTATTTTATCCCCACATTCTCTTTGACGACCGAAAGTTTCTGAGAAATATACACAATTAAGTAATTTAGACAACATGCGCAGGAGGCCTAATTAGTGTCCCCAGTCTAAAGAAATGTTCTAATTCTTTAAGTACGATTTCAGATACAGTACATAATCTGATAGTGTAAGGTAATTCGTTCGCCTGACCTACTATTATGGCAGATCTGACGTTCTGAATGATACAGTGATAAGTCCTTCTCCCTCTAGTTGTCCATGGTTTAGTGAACAGTAATCAAAAGTGAATCAAAAGTGTAATCAAACAATAATCAACAACGAACTTGCACTGCTCTCATTAATATCACACGAACATATAAAACATCACATAAAAACAGAAGTCGAAACAAGAAATTAAGAAACAGTCAGCTGTATGTAAGGTATTCATAGAAGAGAACTTAGAAATAACACTTGAATCCATTTGACTCCATATTCTAGCTCCATACATTAAACTAATCACAGATTACTGGTTCACGAGAGGAAAATTTTCTTTAAAGTTATCGGATCATTTACCGGCTCATCGGCTCGGCTCATGGGGCATGAGCCGGGGGCCGATCCGATAACAGTTATCGGCTCATGAGTCGAATGAGCCGGTGATCCGGTAGGAGCCCTATATAGGCCTATTGTTTGTGGATTTTTTTTGCTTAGATAAGTATACTGAACAAAATTAAAACGCAAAATTTGAAAACTGTTTAAAAATATGGTTCTCGAATTAAAATCAGAACGTTAAGTGATAGTTATTGTCTCATGAGCACCTTTCAAGCGGCCATTACGCAATTTCCAACAAGTGGGTCATCAAGCAACCGCGATTTATGTCATTGTATCTTAGATCAGTTCATAAGGAAGATTGAACCATTGCACGCAAAATGTGCAACTTTCGATGGTCTTTTGAGTCAATAAAACGATGCCACGACTCTCGAAAGATGAGCACGAAAGGGCAGTCGGCGTGTTGGGAGCTGGCTGGTCCTTCACAAGAATAACCATACATTTCAACGTTCTTGTCTCCACAATACATCACCTCAGTCTCAGCGAGTTTCTGAGACTGGGGTTACTGACGACCGTCCTCGCATGATAACCTAATAGTGACCAACACCTGGCCATCGCCATATCCGCCTACATCTGCGACATCGACTGCAACCAGTGACTCGCACAATCGATGTATCGCATAACACGAAGTTCTTAGGATCCCACCGATGTCGTATTAAGCTAAGTCTACTGTAGATGTAGGCTATCGCATATACGCTGCACGTGTAATAGTTATACGTAGCTTTGTAAATTAAATTCATTTCTCTAGGAATGTGACAGTAAAATTTTTCTGGTGACGCACCTCGTCAAAGGATGACTACCAAGGACACCCATCCATCAGTGGAGAAGAAGATAGTAAATAAACAGACAGTTATCAAGAACGGACGAGTCAAACTGTCCACTATGGTGTGCAATTCAGCATTTTCCAGAAATCTATGTTTATGATCCACTTTTCTCAACGTTTCAAAGGCAGCAAAGCAATGGCTCTCTGAAAACTACGCAACACTCTTGTCAGAACTGTCTTGACATCAACGGTATTGAGAGGTCTCAATTAAAGACAAAGTAAAAGTTCATTGCCTGACGCCCGAAATGAATTTGATAAACGATGTCAGGACCGTGTGAAGCCACGAAGTCTCAGCAGGATGATGCCGATTTAGTGCGACAGACAGAAGGTAAGCAGTCTCGAAAGACGAAGGATACCCGACAAAATTTAGTATGTGCAGTCACTTTTAAGCATGTCGTGCTTTAGGGCAATTTCTAGCTTAAATTAGCTGTTAATGAATAATGAGTTCATATTTCCAACATTCAATATTCGGATGATGTTTGTGCTTTGGCCACGGTGGTGTTTTGTATTTACCCCTCTTAATTATTCCAATTTGTCCTATTTGTTTGTCCTATTTTTCACTAGATTTTAAATCACCGTGCGTACCTATAGGTGATGTGATATACTCAAATATTAATTTACAAATATTATGCCTACGCTAAATGGTTGGTGAACGCAATTGATCGTCCTTAATCACAATTAACGAGTTATCTTTGAAAGGATTTAGAAGTCAGCCGCGCTAGCCATTGCGCCAATGGAACTCACACGTTTCATCATATTCATAGAATTGATTACAGTCGCCAATTTGACAAAAGTAGTTTCAACGACGCAGCTGCTAGAGCAGTGGTGGGCAACCAAGTTATGATAGCGGACTACAAGGAGTGGCCCTCGAAGAGGCTCGCGGGCCACTAATTTTAAAAGACAGGAGTATAGGCTCAATATTATTTTATTCCGTACTTTTAAGTGCACAAAAGGGCTGCTGTATATAGGCCTATACGTGCACATATAGTGGTCGCATTGCATAGCAAAATTTTACATGTAATTGTATATAGCAGTATTTTGCGCAACTAATTAAATCATGTTTTGCTTTCCACAATTCATGCGAGCATTGAAGAGCGAATAGGCCTATTCGTAGTCAAGGTCTACTTAATATAGCCTCTTTCTAGGCTCGTTTAG
The DNA here is from genome assembly GCA_907163375.1 of Prostheceraeus crozeri. Classification (NCBI taxonomy): domain Eukaryota; kingdom Metazoa; phylum Platyhelminthes; order Polycladida; family Euryleptidae; genus Prostheceraeus; species Prostheceraeus crozeri. The sequence continues at coordinate 362,525 of CAJQUW010014373.1, forward strand.
GCGTGGTTTATTACGTAGAGAAAACGCTCAACAGGGTATCGAATATTATGTGACTTAGCATGAATTCGCTCAGGTGATGACCATTTTGCGCTTATACGAGAAGATATTCATTACGAAAGGAGCATGGTTGGATATTTCAAATGTGAATTTTTTCGTGCCATCATATTGCTCATTTAGTTGTTTATTGATGCTTTTAAAAATTCTAAAGAGGATCGCTCACCGTTAGATGCACATCCCAAAGGTGGAAGTCGGAGTGAGTCATTTTCAGAGTTGGAAGTGGGTCAACGAAACTTGACCCATGACCCACGGCCCATTTAACCCACCGACTTTTCACGAAAACATGACACACGACCCACCTGACCCACCACATCTTTGACCCACTTGACCCACCTGACCCACATGCTACAAGGGTGAATGATGTGAGTGCAATTTCCTTTTCTGGCATCATCTTTAGTTTCATTTTCATTCAAGATTCTAGGTCTATCTAGGTAGAGGCCTCGTAGTATCAAAATTGTTGTTAGGATTTGTTATAAAGATTCAAGTGTATCAGATCACCTGTCACATGATAAATAGACATGTAACTTCATCAAAAATATTTTACAATCAAAGTTCATGCGCCACAAATGTCTAAGGATCTAAAAAATTTAAACGATTCCGTTTCTTGTTATAATTCTTGACTATCCTTTTTATTGCTACCTATTTAACTCGTAGAGAGATGATTAGTTAATTTGAAAGACTAAGGACTAAATTTCAAAGTTTACATTTCTTAATCAAATGTAGTTAAAAAAATAAGATTGCAGTAGGCCTAAATCATTTATTCTTGCATTTATATGTTAGATACTACATGTGTGAAAATTATCCTAGAAAATCGTCAAACTAATATTCTGTTGCTTCTGATGGCAATCGATTCAAATTTCACTAACTTCCGCTAATGTTAGATTTAAGTAGAAAGTTATGTATTTGATGTAAGAATGACATTCATAGAAAATTAAATGGAGTAAGCATGTGTAACGCGTGAATAGAATATTGCACGATGACAACATTATAATTCATGAATTAGCTTACTATGTCACATTGATCAGAGTCTATATCAATGATCGTCGTATTAATTATCGTATTTCAGACTATCATGTATCGAATGAGCAATGAGATGCATGGAACATGTATGATGCGAAAGTAGACTGAGCTGCTAAATACTTTTGATATCAAGCATATATGTTGATAATATTTTGATTTAAAATATTGAGATATTTTTTATCAATTACATATTTCAAAAATATTTGACTCTGATCAATGTTCACCAGAGATTTAACATTCTAATCTCTACCAGAGGATATTTTCTACGAAATACCAACAAAATCAAAGGAAAAAACAAAACGAAGGTCAGTTGGCATTGCCAAACAATTTTCAAGATGAATAAAACCTCTGAATACCACGTGTGTGAAGTTAGCGGAACCACTCAGCTGAACCATTTTTTATTATAGCTTAATTCTATTCGAAACAGCTGCTAGTTTGTCAATTTCAGTCTCCTGATTACGAATCTGAACTCAGATTTCACAAATTCACTGTCGCTTTTGAGAAATTCAAGTTTAAAGATAAAAGTGGTTCCGCTGTGAAGTTAGCGGAACCAATTGCTGAGTCTCGCTGATTGACGCAGTAAATCAATTTCTTTTGGTCACTACTCGATCAATTTTGTTGTGCTGATCACGAATATGTGCCTCATCTTTCAAAACAATTGAGATTTCACCCGGAAATCTGAATTTCACTTATTCTGCAAGCTGATTGTGAAGTTAGCGGAACCATTTTTTAATACAAAGAATTTCTCAGAAAAATCCATCCTCTCCTACTAATTTGAAGCTCCTAATCACAAATCTGTAATCAGATTTGCAAAACTCGCCCGCATTGCAAAGATATTTCTCTATCTCGGTCCTCTGTGAAGTGCCCGGAACCACCTACTGGCATTAAAATTTCAAATTCTAATTTTTGCACAGAATCACTGCAATAGACATACCAAGAGAATGGAATTGCTTCACTGATCACGTTTTGCCGTCCGATTTCACGGGAGAATAAGTACTTGCCGAGAAAATTGATTTTACGCTTTTCATGGACTTTTCTGCAAGCTGATTGTGAAGTTAGTAAATTTTTCAATACAAAGAATTTCTCAGCGAAATCAATCCTCTCCTAGTAATTTGAAGCTCCTAATCACAAATCTGTAATCAGATTTGCAAAACTCGCCCGCTAAAAAATGGTTCCGCTAACTTCACAATCAGCTTGCAGAAAAGTCCATGAAAACCGTAAAATCAATTTTCTCGGCAAGTACTTATTCTCCCGTGAAATCGGACGGCAAAACGTGATCAGCGAAGCAATTCCATTCTCTTGGTATGTCTATTGCAGTGATTATGTGCAAAAATTAGAATTTGAAATTTTAATGCCAGTAGGTGGTTCCGGGCACTTCACAGAGGACCGAGATAGAGAAATATCTTTGCAATGCGGGCGAGTTTTGCAAATCTGATTACAGATTTGTGATTAGAAGCTTCAAATTAGTAGGAGAGGATGGATTTTTCTGAGAAATTCTTTGTATTAAAAAATGGTTCCGCTAACTTCACAATCAGCTTGCAGAATAAGTGAAATTCAGATTTCCGGGTGAAATCTCAATTGTTTTGAAAGATGAGGCACATATTCGTGATCAGCACAACAAAATTGATCGAGTAGTGACCAAAAGAAATTGATTTACTGCGTCAATCAGCGAGACTCAGCAATTGGTTCCGCTAACTTCACAGCGGAACCACTTTTATCTTTAAACTTGAATTTCTCAAAAGCGACAGTGAATTTGTGAAATCTGAGTTCAGATTCGTAATCAGGAGACTGAAATTGACAAACTAGCAGCTGTTTCGAATAGAATTAAGCTATAATAAAAAATGGTTCAGCTGAGTGGTTCCGCTAACTTCACACACGTCTGAATACCAGACTTCTTCAGTAGTTGTATCTCTCAAATCAAGGTCACACATCATTGGGTATCGTCAGATATAGCAACAGAGAATCCAGCATGCACAACTGTACTCAAACAACTTCTCTCCACCAACCAACATCTCTGAGTAGACAGCAGCAATTGTTTTCGAGCCTTTAATTTGTGTTAATTCCGCCCCGAAGCTGTATGAGGCGTGTGAAAGTCAATAGTGTTGCATATTTTGACTGTGTGCATCCATCATCCCTTTCATTGACACTGTCTTAATCATTTTATATGAATGATGAGAATACGAATAAATGAAGTTTACTGTATTTGAGATTGTCAAATCTATCATGGGTCAAACTGGTTGGAAGTGGGTCAACGAAGTCTGACCCACGACCCACCAACTTTTCGGAAAAACATGACCCACGACCCACGTGATTTTGTGACCCACCTGACCCATGACCCACTTCCAACTCTGGTCATTTTCACATCATCGATTCGAATAATGCCCGCGGGCCACTTAAGATATGATAGCCACCTAGTGGCCGACGTGCCAAGCGTTGCCCACCACTGCGCTAGAGCGACACTAATCCCTACATGCAAAATGCATGCAAATATAGTACTGTCTTCAGCTGAAAAATACGTAGTTCCACATTCATATTTCTGCTTGAAATCGAAACATTCAGGACATCAGAACATTTTCATTTAGTCTAAATTGCAATAATTCATAATATTTCATCTCGCCTATCCCTCCACACCCTTACATCGCGAGAGGGCATCGAACAAGGCATTTTTGGTCGCGTTAGCCTAACCCTACAGCGCGCAAACGCGAGGGCTCTCCTGCTAAGATCGGCAGGCGTGATCGTAGCCGGTGAACTCATTTTTTCGGGCTTGCCGTAAAAGGCGTAGTAAGGTGTGTCTTCTTAATAATTTCATAACTTTCTTTTATACGTTTACTTTTATACTTTTGTACCATCCTATTTTCCTGTTGTTCTAAGTATAAAGTTATGAATAATTCAGAATCCTCCTGCTTTGTGGAAGGATGTCATCCTCATCACATCATGCAAATATTTTTTAAAAGAAGCTTCAGCTGTATTTACTTAACCCTAAAGCGGGTGGATGTATATATACATTTTGTTAACATTTCAACTTATAGGCAATGTAGCTTCTACAATAATTCACTCGGAAAACAGAAAAAGCAATCTCTCCCTCTTTTACGACGATTCTTTATTTGTTGAAAAAGCGTTACCCGACGCGTTTCGTCTCTCAGGACAGTATCAAGGGCAAATGGCACAGGTCAGGCAATACCATTAAGAACAAGACTTGTTCTTGTCAGCATTAAGAACAAGAACAGTACAAGTGCACTTAGTGAGCACCACTTAAAACAACATGCCGATAAAGTGATGAAAATTAACGACTTTAGTTGCAAAATCCTTTCTAAATATAAATCAGCGATATCTACTAGAATGGCTGAATCACGGTGTATCACCAAGAACATGCCACACCTTATGAATAGACGTCATGAACTGATATGAGGAGATGCCCACTCGACCTTAGTCATATTTAACCGTATTGCCTGACCTGTGCCATTTGCCCTTGATACTGTCCTGAGAGACGAAACGCGTCGGGTAACGCTTTTTCAACAAATAAAGAATCGTCGTAAAAGAGGGAGAGATTGCTTTTTCTGTTTTCCGAGTGAACATGAACCTCCCGTTCCGACAAGCTTTGAGATCTACAATAATTATTCAGTGGCTTTTACGTTTCATGTCCATGAATAGCAACATCAAATCAATAAGAATTGGTATTGATTTCCCACTGAAAATCTTTTATCTTGCCGCTATGTACTTAGGGATCTTCAACCGGATGGCGGTTGACATTCTGTTAACAATAGATATGTCAATGTAAGATCAGTATAAATGTTCGTCATATCATCTCGTCCTCAAGTTTAGTTCGTATGTTGAGACTTCCTTATTTATCTATGCATGTGTTTATATAACATACTCATCAGCGCCTTTTGAATCGCGACGTAGGTGGCGCAACATCGTGACTGAATCATCGAGAAGCTTGGCTCATCCTATTTCTGAGCGCGAATCATTTGAACTTTTCATATCTGAGGCCATGATGCGGAATATTCAGCGCAATACAAATAAGAAAGCAACTGACATTCGAGGAGCAGCACCAGTAAGGAAATGGTATATGAATACATTCTCATTCGGGGAAGTGTGTGCCTGCTTCGGCATCATTATACGAGCAGGAGCTGATCGTGATAATTTCACGTCCTTAGACGACCTTTGGGACACTGTCGATGGCCGTCCGTTTTATAAGGCAACATTATCTTTCATGGGTTTCAAATTTTTTATCCGTGCTGTTCGGTTTGACAATTATCGTACAAGATCGACGCGACTGACGAATAATCGTATGGCGGTAATCAGCGAAATGTGGACTCAGTTTCGGCAAAACCTTCGTGCTAACCTCATTCCATATACTGTGCTCACGGTCGATGAACAGTTACTCGAGTACCTTGGTAGGATTCCGGGGAAAACTTGCATTCCCTCAAAGCCCCGAAATATGGATTGAAAATTTTTTGGTTATGCGATGCATCCAACGGTTTTGCTTTGAACGGCAAACAGTATACAGGTCGCGAGAACAATACTGTGCACCGCAATTTGGGATGTGAAGTTGTAATGGAACTTTGTAGACCATATTATAACACTAACCGTGAGATAGTAGCAGACAATTTTTACGTCTCATTTGTTGGCCTGCAATTTACTTGAAAATTGTCTAACTTTGTTGGGGACAATGAGAAATCATCGTCGGGAAATACCCAGTACATTGAAAAGTAAACGATCTGTGTCATCGACGATCTTCGCACATGATAATCAGAACAAAATTGTGATGGTTTCACACATTCCTAAAAGGAATAAAAATGTGATTTTATTGAGCTCATCGCATTCAGGAGAACAATGTGATGAGAATAACAAGCCTCTTCTCATACGTGATTACAACTTTGGAAAGAAAGGCGTCGATTTAATGGACGAAATGATAGAGGAGTACACATGTCGTCGGAAGACTGTGAGGTGGCCACTTTTGTTGGCATTCAACATGATTGACATCGCATATTTGAATGGGTATCTGCCTTTGAAAAAAGATGGCTACGCGAAAAGAAGAAAGCACTATTTGAAAGAGGTTGCCTTACAGCTTGCTAAACCTTTTGCGGTTCACAGGCATCGAATGAACAATCACCTGCCGATGGCCACCAAACGGGTTGCTACAGTGCTAGGCTTCAAAGAAGAACAGGAAATCCCAAGTTCTCGTACAGTCAACACGCCACGCCGATGCTTCATGTGCAGCAAACATTCCCGCAGTCGTTGTGATACACATGTTCCAGGGCAGTATGTCCAGCTCATCGACAACTTTTGAAATTGTGCAAATGTATCGACTGTATCGACCAATAGTCAACTCTTTTTTTGTACATCGTGAATGCTTGTAGACTCTTCTATTTTGCGTTTACGCCTTTTTAATGTTTTCTACAATATACAGCATCATTATTTCAATTTTCATCATATCATTTTAAATTTAGATGGCAAATGTGATATCATGATTACCTGCGTTTCATATAAACGAGCAATTTTGAAAAGTAAAATTCCTAAAAATCTTAATTTTTTTGAAACAGTGCATGATATATATACTGCTTAACTGTAAACCAAACATACTAAATCAATATCTATTTTATTGAGGCGGAAAATGGCACACTAATTCACTTTTTCATCCATATTTTGAGGAAAAGATGATGAAAATATCAATATATTCGTCGTAACTTTCATTCCGTTGAACAAACAAGCTGAATATTTCTGTTTACAAAATGTTAACAAGCAACCGGATGAAGTGAAAAATATAAGCACCCGTTTTAGGGTTAAAATATGCGGTTGAAACTTGAAAGCATGACCGCAACCAGGAGTTGACTATCATAGTTGTGAGAATCTAAATAGAGCATCATCCAATGATAATAAGAACTCGCTCATGAACAATTAGTGGTACAACCATGATTCTCGCGGACATCCTCATACATCAGTGATCGATGGTAAATATACAACAAGCTTTACAATAAGTTGACTTTTTAGTTCGGCATGTGTGATAAATAGTATAATAAATAGTACATGTATACCGTGGGATTAAGCTCCTCAGTCACTGTCTTAAGCTATATGAACGAGTGATAGAGGCAAGGATAAGACGAATAGTGAAGATCAATGAAAACCACTATGGATTCCAAAAAGGAAAATCCACAACTGAGCCGATGTTCTGCCTCAGAATGCTACAAGAGAAATACCGGGAGTTTCAAAAAGACCTTCACATGGTCTTCATCGACTTAGAGAAGACCTACGACACCATCCTCAGGGAACTAATTTGACACAGTCTGAGACAGCGCAATGTACCAGAAGCCTGCATCGCAAACATTAAAGACATGTACGAAAACTGAACGACACATGTCATGACAGATGTCAGTAATACAGAAGAGATGAGATGGAAATAGAAGTGGGATTACACCTGGGATTACACCTCTGCGCTCAGTCCTTTACTGTCCATAATTACTATGGATGTCATCATGGGGAAATTTGAAAAGAAGCACCTTCAGCTATGCTGTTCGCAGATGACGTTGTCATTTGCGATGAGAATCACGAGAATCTCGAAAGTAGGTTAGAAAATTGGAGAGAGAAGTTGGAGGGAGTCGGCATGAAGTTGGGCCGCACAAAAACAGACCACCTGCCTCCAGAAGGAAAGCATGAAATAATAAGACTGACCATGATGCTTTACATCAGAGTACTAGTTTCAAGTACTTAAGAACCAATATACAACAAGAAAGAGGTTGTCGCAAGGAGGTTGAGCTCAGAATAAGCAAAGCGTGGAACAAGTGGCGAGATCAATTTAGAGTGCTTTGCGACAAAAAGATGCCTGCTAAGTTGAAGATCCTCATTCACAAAACAGTCATACGGCCGGTTCTTCTCTACGGAAATGAAGTGTGGCCAATCACTGGTTATCTGGACGACAAGATTAGTTCTTGTGAAACGAGAATAATCAGGTACTGCCTTGGAATCAGCCTTGAGGAACATCGCAGAAATGAAGATGCAAGGAAATAACAAATGTGTTGGCTATCAAAGACATCATGAGAAAGAGAAGATTTGAATGGCTTGGACGTGTGTGCCACCGAGAAGAGAAGGAAGACATCAGGAGAGTGTTTGAGATGAAGATCGATGGAGCCCGAAAAAGAGGTCGGTCAAAACACCGCTGGGGCGATACCATCAAGACTGACCTGCAGTCGCTTGGCCAAAACAAGTGAAGATACAGATAATACAGCACTTTGGCGAGAGAAAATAGAAAGTGGAATCAGGCAAAAACCCGCTACCCGGATGAACAAAAGTGGTGAAGGTTAGCAAGTATGATAAATAGTAGGCCTATCATGCGCACACAAATACAGAATCCTTTGAACAAAGGCATATTTAATTAAACAATAAAAATACATGCGTACTTTCGAATTTCGACAGCTTGTACACAAGCATGAGTGTTTAACTTCATAGTCTATTGTCTTAAACTGTCGGTAGACTTACTTCTTAACTTGCACTTTTTAACTTAAGATACATTAATATGATTAAATCGGATATTACAAACACATTTTTGTGCTCCCTTCAATCTCGTTATTAGCGGATTTTACTGTATGCCATCCGCGTGCCAAAATGCTTGCATCAATTTGACCTTCTGGATTATGTATAAATCGATTTTGCTGAATGCTGATTAATTTTGCTGCACCATAAAGTCGACTTGTGATTCCGTTGACTTACATAAAATGAGTGGAAATTGTTTTGCTTTCAAAAAGGATTAAAGCGACAAGGAAAGAAGAATGAAACGCGCTGAAATCGACTTGATGCATTGTGAAGCATCCTGATGGAAGCGATTCTGAATCCGAGGAATCCCACCTTGAAAGTCTCTTGAAGATAAAAATGTTGGCAATTTCGATCAGCGATGTGCATCGCTTATTTAGGACTACTCCGGCTACAACGATCTTCTTCAGGAATATTCTGTCTTTTCTGACAAGGAATAGATGCTTGCCCCATCGAAGAATCTAAGTCAAAGGAAGCTTTTCAGATCCTCCTGAAATAGCTCTGTGTGTTTAACTCATTTGACTCAATATTTCACTGAGCTTATCTCGGACGAACTAATAATGGAATGTTTTCTAATCAAACATAAGCGGAGCAAAATCTCTAGCGAAATATATGAAAGTTCATTGCCACACAGTGCTGTTAAGGAAGCAAACAAATTTCACATGTAATGATAAAAAAATCAGAATTCATCGGTAATCCGCCATATTTGTTTATCGATAACGACCAATTTTCAATGTAAATAATGCGACACTCATTTCTTCTACAGAAGCAAGGTGTGAATATGATTGCATGACACGAGATAGCAAAACAGCAAAAAATTATGTAAAAAGGCAAACAATTTGCCACAGATGCTCCAAATGACTTATCTCTCAATTTTAAAATATATTCTACACAGATTTTATTTACACAACAATTTTGGTTTGTTCGTAACTTTCTTCACACAAAAAAGGAAAAATGCTGCCTTACTAATTAGTGATAATGAACATTTACTTATGCACTAAAAAGTTAAAGCATCCCAAGTGGGACTCGAACCCACAACCTCCGGATTAGAAGTCCGACGCGCTATCCATTGCGCCACTGGGACACGCGCATGTCAACAGTATCATGAAAATGGTTACAAATTGCCGATTCGATAAGAGTAGTTTCAACGACGTAATCGTCAAAGCGACACTGTATTGCTTCAGCTTTGGTATATCATATGAAAGAATCCTTCATTGATTGCGAATTCACAGATAAATAATTGATTGTTTAGCTGAAAGACAACATTGAATGCGATGACAGTTACATGTTACGCTTGTGTCGTTGACTGTTGATTGTATAAGAAGTGTCAACATCTGAAAAGAACACTGATCAAATAGCAATTCCACTACATCAACGTATTTTAGTGAACGTATAGTGAAGTGGGTGCGATTGCCAACCTTCCTTCAAGAAGCAGTCCTACTCTTACTTTTTTGAAACAGATAAAAACAGCTGAAAACTTAGTTACAACTAGAAAAAATTACAGTTAAGAGATTGGTGTAGGATATAGGATTTGAGACCCAAATGTGAGCGCTGTTAATCCAAATGCAACGTTGCAGAAGAAAATATCTCATTCCAAACAAAATGTTATTAACGTGCCATGTGTGACGATTCCTAACCAAACCTGACACATAATTTCAGACCAAACGCGACAGTTCCAAACCTAATGAGACACTTAACAGGATATCCAAATTGAACTCTAGACCACGGCCATAGAAAATCTGTCATTGAAGACTACCAAGCGCAACATTCAAGAAACCAATGTACGTTATAGTGTCAGATGAAAAAAAGCCGCACTCGCGCATGTCCCTCTTCGTGGCCAACAAAGAGCGTCCCTTGTTTCCTATCAGAAATCAGAATGGCAAATTGAAGCTTGGACATTCCCGTAGTGGATCCTGCATTTTCAGCATAGCTTTAACAAAACACCCCACCAGTCGATTTTTGACTAAACCAGCGCTTGTTAGGTGGACCGCTAACGGCTTATTTAACATCCTCTTGTAATGTTTGATGGTCTTTAAAAACTAGACTTGACAGGATCTAAGGCGGGAGTCCCTCCACAGTGGTCCGTATCATGGCGCTGTACGGGCTGGACTTCACCCTTTCCCTAACAATACTGATAGTTATGAAAACAATTAAAACACTATGGTTTTCGATATAGGTAGAATATGAGTGTATACTCTATCATGCGACAATACCTTGCTTCCGGAGAAGTGACACCATATGGCTGACATCAAATGATTGAAGGGAGAAAAATGATTGAAGAGATTATCAACGCGGCATGCTCGACTGCTGAGGAGGACAATGCTCCGACCTGTGAAAACATAAAATCATGATGATGAAATGGTACACAGAAACTGGCGCATTAAGTCAGACATATTAATGTAGGGCTACAGCAAATAATTTTTTTTTGGAAAGTGACAGTGTTTTGGTTCAGTGCTTTTCAATCTGAATAGTCATTAGTTAGGACGGATAATTGTGAGCACATAATCGAGGAATGTAGGCAAACAGAGCTGTCGATATCTTTTATATACGGAATTATCCAATGCTTAGCCACTAACTTCTCGAGTATCTTTGACAAGATGGGTAATAGTGAAATGGGACGAAAGTCAAAAGTAAGTTCTGGTTTGGAGATTTTGGGGACAGGAGAGATGTTCGCAGCTTTGAAACATTGAGGTACCTGACGAGTAGATAAACTTGCATTACAAATATGTGTTATAGCAGGGGCAAGTATATGAGAGAATGACTTGAATATGTAAAACGGAATGCCGTCAGGGCCACAGCTTTTCTTCTTCAGATGTTTCAAATGGTACTCAACCTCGTCGGAGGAGACAGACAACGGGCATGATGGAGCTTGATCTAAGGTTTGGAGGGAAAGAATGTCGCACTGTGATAATGGAACGTCTGGAGGTTGCTGCGTCGAAATGAAATAGTCACTGAGGTTGTGGGCAGTGATCTCATTGTTATTGTTTACAACCAAAGATCTACGCCCGATCAAGTTGATGTTATTCCACGCGTTTTTAGATGAAATATCACGAATAGATGAGATGTATCGATGTTTTAGGTGTCTGATGTGGTCGATTACTTCTTCACGGAGACGCTGGTATTTCAATAATTTCCCTTCAGAGTAGGCTTTGTCACGTCTGTTTATTAGGAGTTTTAGGGATGGTTTGGACCAAGGCGGGTCTGTGGATCGAAATCTGACAATCCTTGTGGGTAAACAAACCTCGACGACCATTTTGATACTCTCCAGTAGTGCCTCAGCTTGTTGATCAATGCTTGAGCCAGCATCCTTACAAATGGATAACCAATCAATGGAGCTAGCCGTCTCTGCGAACAAAGCCATACCTCTCTTAGAGACACTGCGTACAGATACTTTCCTTGAGATAAATTGTCTATCAGGGCTAGGTTTCCAGGAAACAGCAGCATGATCTGATCGACCAAAGGGCGGAAGGATAGCTGCTGTTGGGGCATTTTGTGCTGAGGAGAAAATTTGATCAAGAGTTCGACCTGCTCTGGTAGGCTTATCAACATGAGTGCTCAGTCCAGTGAGTTGACAAAGGCGTTCGGTTTGTTTGTTGAGATCATTGAAATCTCCACAGATAATTACGTGTACTGGGTTTAGATTCAGGTGAGAGAAGTCAAGAATATCTAACATGGCGTCGATGGCATTGTCGTCCTTAGAGGAATTATTCCAAAACGGGTGATAAACACATAATAACACATCGATAGAGTCTCCATAAATATAGAAAGGATTTCGGTATCACAAAAAACGAGGGATGGGACGTCAATGTTATCAATAATCCGGCATTTTAGGTCGTCACGAATGTAACAAATGATCCCGCCGCCGCAGCTATTCCGATCTTTTCTGTAGCACTGATAGTTCTTGATTTCTAACGATGAATCAGATGTGGAATCGTCGAGCCAAGACTCTGTGAAAGTGGCAATATCAGTTTTGGAACGGGTTACACGGCGTTGAATTTCATCAAATTTGTTATTGATCGATCTTACATTTGCCAGGAGTAATGAAGGAATGCGGGGAGGTAAATGACGAGGGACACGTTCACTTAAAGGCTTGTTGCTACTCAATGGAATTGGAATAAGGCATGACTTCGGCCTAATTGTGATATTCTGGCTGGTAGGAGTATCGTTGTTCGTTCGGCGACAAGAAACCACGGGAATGTGCTCAGTGAATATACGAAAATACTTAAGCTGTCTTTTGACTCTGCGAGGGACGCAAACACAGGAGGACTGCCGACGAAGAGCTAGGAGCTGATCTGATGAGTAACGAATAACGGACATGACGGAAAGTAGACGGTGAGATACAGAGAGCTATAGACACTGGCTATAGAGTGAGCACACACACAAAAAAAATGATGTTGCTGAGGAATCGAACATTGTTCCTTCCAAAAAGGAAGCTGTGGCAGTATCCCCTACACCACTCGAGCGCATCAGCTGCGGCGTTTGTTAGATGTGCATATGCTAAGAGTCTTCCAGTCGATGAATATGCGGGTGTGTGTACGCGGTAAAATCAGCTGATTGTGCGCACACGCGAACACACACATACACCGGTCTTACTAACGTATGGCGAGTATGACGATCACAGATCTAGAAAGGGATAGATGGACTGCTTTCCGCGTTTCCCTATTTCAGCCGTAAAGCCTGAAAACTTCCCATCGCCGCCACGCCTGCTCCCGATATGTAGGCAAGAAATGACGGCCGCTGAGCTGATCGCAATTGACACCTGTGGTGTTGTTTTCAATTGATGATGATTTATTTGATAAGGGTGACAAAATTTGTGTACTTAACAAAGCTGGGATGAGTGTCATAACACAGTGTGGCGATGTCGCAATACTTCAACAAGATAAAATTGAATTTGACATGCATTGTACCGACGCTAAATGGCGATTTTATCATTAAATAAAATCCTCACGCCCTAGGCAATTGCTATCAATTCTCCTACTCTTAATCCGAAACATGTGTTCAAAAGGCATAAGAAAGATAAAATTTTCGAACAGGTTTGCAAAACTGTCTACAGAAATTTCATTTCTTGAGAAATGGTAACCTCGTGTTGTGTTCCGCGATGCCAGAACCGTGCTTCGAAAAACTCTAACATTTCTTTTCACGCCTTTCCGTTCTCAAACCCCGAATTGCTGAAGAAGTGGCTTCATAACATTCGACGTCAGAACTTTACTCCCTCTAAGAATCCATCACGCGTATGCAGTCCCCGATGATGACTATAAAAAGGGCGTAAGTGTTATTCATGCAAAGGGACAGTATGGAACTCGCCCCAGAACTCGAAGGAAGCTGAAGGATGACGCAGTGCCTACTGTTTTTGAAGCGTTCCCCCTTTTTCAAAATGGTACCAAGGCGCCCCTTTCTTTAAGTAATTCTGGCGAATGGAACCCCTTTTTCGAAATGGCTCTCAGATATCTTGAATCATTGTGCACTAATGATCATGTTCCACTTGCCGATTCAAGGAGAAGAATTCCTACAATGGGATTCAAGGTTACTGTTCATTCTATTCGCGATCTTTCTGGATATCTGATTCAAGAGCGTAGTCACTCTTTTTTTTCTGACGTACAAAACATCGCAGGATCATCTCGAGATCTTATTCAGCAAGATACGGCAGTGTGGTGGCTTCAACAATAATCCATCCGTGCAACAATTCAAAACCGCGTTCAAGTCCCTCTTGATAAATAACTTATTAAAACCTTCGAGAAATGCTAATGTTATGGCTGATGACACCAACAGCATCACGGACTTTCACCTCGACTTCAGGTCCTCGAAGCGGCAGAGTGGAATCCCTGAGTTGAAGTTGAGCTCAGATGATGAGGTGGATGATGACACTGAGTTCTTGTTGGATGTCGAGTTTCCAGAACTGTGATTCTGACTGGAGACTAAATATCTTATTTTATGTTTCTGGTTATGTGGCGAAACGATGCCAGCGCTTCCTAGATTCCTCTCAATGCAATGGTGCGTTGTTTGAGAGCGATGAAGACAGTATGAAGGATGTATCTTTCACCCGTTTGTTTTCAGCAAAGCAGAGAGGAGGCCTATCCACTCCTAGTTTCGCTGTATATAGAATCGTAAAAATTGCTGAAGTAGCTTTCCACTCTCTTTTTCCGGGTGTTCACGATGTGACCCTCCTCCCCGCAGTATCGAACATTGATTTGAAAATTGAACATTTTGTCCTGCAGAAAGTTGATGTAAAAACTTTATTTCCTACCCTTTTTGCAGACCACTTTCATGACCATGACTTTCATCAAGACTCTGATCATCTAACAAAACTTATCAGGCTGATCACGTCGAATTATGTTAAAATTCGCCTCTTTCGGTACGGTAAGATATATTTTGAACGCAGTATCTTTAATTCAAAAGTCCTATCACGTCAGCAGTCAATGAAGCTGATTCTCTTTAGAGGCAAATAAATTTTGATTTACCGAGTTTTCTTTTGAATAAAACGTTACTTCGCATGCACCTAATTTTCTATTTAAGCTACATTTATGTAAGCAATCATGATGAGTGAGAAAGTATGACATTGCAGGTCATCAGGAATTGTCAACATTTCTATGATTCGTTATCAATTATTATCGTCGTTGAAAGTTAATGTGCTTATTATCATTACATTCTCACAGACACGTGCATGCCAACATTTGTTTCTTGCCTACATACCGGGATTGTGCGCGCGCGCGTGGCAGGGAAAGCAGGCTTCACGCAAATCGGGGAGTAGTCCATCTATCCCTTTCTAGATCTGTGATGACGATCGACGAGCCAAGGCACTGAGGAAAGTAGGGAAAACGCGAGAGGCGAGAGACGAGACCAAGAGAGCGGATATCAGGCGCGAGGAAACAAAGCGAGATGGCAATGTAGTCACAGCGATGGAGAGAGAAATGATCGAAATACACTGGAGATGATTACGAGACGACACGTTCCGAAACTCGATCTTCAACGGATGAAACATTAAAAACCAACGTATGCCGAATCCTTGCGTCATCGCGATTCAGATGATGTAAAAAGCGAAGAACTCAACTATCTGCCGATCGATCGATGTAAGTTAGAGTCTGAGACGCCGTGACGCGCTAGCAGAATACGACCGGCACTGAAGACAGCACCGATGCGAATGAAACGACTTTCGAAGATCCTCCTGGGCGGCAATAGCTCTTGACGAGTCCACAGACAACACCGGGAACGCCCAACTTCTCTTGTATGGAAAATACGAAACCGGTGGCATGATGAAGGAGGAAGTGCTCGCGTTGTTGACCCTAGCAGTTACTACGAAAGGCGAAGATATTTACAATATCGTGAACAAGTTTTTCACTGATCATGGCCTGTCATGGGACAAAATTGTTGAGGCTAATGTTGATGGAGCTCCAGCCATGATGGGGCGTCTGAATGGATTCAACGGCCTACTGTCGAGACATCACCCGCATGTAAGCATCAATCACTGCATTATACACCGGCAGGCGCTGGCATCTAAGGATCTTTCCGCTAAATTTGGCGAGATTATGAATGTCTGTGTTACGATAATAAATTTCATCAAAGCTCGTGAGCTTAATTGTCGCATGTTCCGCCAACTTTGTGTTGAGAGTGCTGCAGACCATTCCGCTCTACTACTCTACAACACAGTTCGTTGGCTATCGCGTGGCAAAGCGTTGGAAAGAGTCTTTATTCTGCGTGAAGAGATCCACGAGTTTTTGTCTGAGAAAGGCCATCAACATGCAGACAAATTTGGTGATCAACAATTCTTGTCCGAATTAGCACTATTGGTCGATATACTTCATCACGTCAACTCAGTGAACACAGAACTACAGGGACGCGGAAAACCGATCTTTGACCTTCATTCTTCACTGAGAACCTTTATGAGAAAACTTGATGTCCTGCAAGAGCAAATAAAGCGACAGGATTTCTCCAATTTTCCTATGTTTGTAGAGTATATCGCAATAACAGCGTGCGAATTTGACGATTTTCCGAATCAAATCACTGAACTTCTGACATACATCGGAAAGTTACAACACAATTTTGTAGAGAGATTTCCAGACATGCAGGCCGAATATTACCATATCAAGTCACCGTTCCAGGTTGATGCGACGAAATTCGATGGCAGAATAGCGCTGAAAATTGCAGAACTTGAAGAGGACAATGATGCTAAAATAATGTTCAAGACTAGTGATACCGTCACATTTTGGTTCACGCTTGATGACGAGAAGTATCCGAAACTCATTGATGAAGCCCGCAGAACTCTTGTTCGGTTTGGTACCACCTACGTGTGCGAGGCAGGTTTCTCACATATGGTGCAAGCAAAGACTAAGTACCGATCACGCATTACTGATGCCCATCTTTTTGACTGTTTGGTTTGTTCTCTAACAACTTATGAACCTCGCTACGAGCACATCGTGCGTTTATCGAAATAATGTTTTTTGTTATTAGTTAATAGTTATTTGTTGTAATTATCATTTGAGTCCGACTTAATTCAAGTCTGTTTCAGTAATATAACATGTATAGCGATAATTGACTGTTTTTGAAATATAGTTATTTTAAAGCCCATGGGGTCGCGATTAGATGAGCTATGGCGGAAATGGGGTCGGCTGAAAAAATCGGTGAGAACCACTGGTTTATAACAAGAAAACGATGAAGTGAAGTTTTCTTCAGCAATAGTGCATTGTGAAGAGCGCCTATTGCAGCCAATTTATTGGTTTGGAGAACAAGCGATAATATGAATATGTTTTCGAATAAAAATGATCATGATATTCTTTACTATATTCATGGCAAAATAAACACCATTACATCAATTGATTTCAAAATACATAATATGAAGGAATGAAGAGACTACGTAGACTTGAAAAAAATAAAAGGACTATAAATGATTGCCTTCAATCACGAAATAAGTCAGTTTGAAACTCCTCGGTTTCTATCAACAGAGCAAATTCCAAGAGTTGTAATGGCCTGGAAAACAATCTTGCGATACCAGGAGTTTCAAGAAGCTTCCAGGATGCAGTCCTGTAGTCAAATATCGGTAGACACATTGTATACAGATGTATGTAACAATCCTGATAACCCTCCTATTTTATTCTGTATTGTGTGCAGCAGGGTTGGAACCGGCCGGGGCCGGGCCGGCGTCACCTAAATCGGCCGGCGGTGCATTCAAAACCGGCCGATCCGAGGCCGGTGCATTCAAAACCCGCCGGTCCGAGGCCGGCGTATCTAAAACTGGCTGGTCGGAGGTCGGCCTATTTAAAATTCTGATGCTTTCGTTGTCATTGAAGATCATGAGCGTGTAGATGAGTATTACTACGTGTACGTTCCAAAGTACTGCATGACATTTTTGATGAGATGAATGTAACTCCGATATGTGAGACTTGATAAAGGACTAGCATAATAATTTAGGCTATCACAGGACTTGACGTTTCTTAATAGCATCAAGGATATTCACTCTCCGGAAAGTTTAGAGGATGCCATTTCTTCATACTTCTTCTTCTTCTCTGAGATCTTGTTATGAGTTCAAAATACTTCAAAAGGCTTCTATCTCATACGTTGTTTATATTGTGAGCTTTCTGGTGACTTTCACCCGTCGTCAGATACGCGCGAGCAGAGATGCCATTTCTTGTTGTTTACTTGGTCACAAACTCCAGTTCCGAGGCGACCGACATTTGTTACTACGATATTGGGCAACGATGAATGCTTTCGAAAGAAATTGCGCAACGGCGGGGTAAATCTGAGTCGAAGGATGCCGTGATAAATTTAATAAATATCTACCTAATTTAACAAGATTACCTAATTTTTGTGATAATGCACCAATATTTGGTGCTATCTGTGTGATTCGAAGGAGTAGGAAAGAGAAGTGATGTAAAGAATACCTTGCCGAGGGAAAATAGATGCAAGGAAAGAAGTTTGATAGTAAAAGGCCGCCATACACGTAACGACTTTTACAGCGACTTGTCCGCGCGAGACGAAGTCCGTGTTAAAGTCTGTGTGTGTATGGAGTAATCGTTGTTAAATTGACAGTGACAAGTCGCGGTCGCTGTGATTCTGGCAGAGCCAGAATTTCGTCCTTGCTATTTGTCCGGTAATGCAGAAATCTCTCGTGTATGTTGAAGTCGCACGGACTTGTGATGAGTCACGCAAGCAGTCGAGTCAGTGCGTTCACTTTGTTTCATGTGTCTGTGAGAGATGGCCTCGTGGTCGAAAGAAAATATATTGGAATTTATAGAACGCTATCGTAAGGAAGAGGCTCTATGGAAAGTGAAATCGAAAGACTATTCTAATAGAATGAAAAAAGAAGATGCATATACTCGTCTCCTCGAATACGTCAAGACGTTTGATAGCTCTCTCACGAGAGAGAGTGTCGTGAGGAAAATTTCTAATCTAAGAAATGTATTTCGAAGGGAGTTGAAGAAGAAGAGACAATCTCAGAAATCTGGAATTGGTGCAGAAGACGTTTACAGCCCGCGTCTGTGGTATTTTTCGTACCTAAATTTCTTGACGGATGGAGAGGAAACAAGAACTCCAATTTCCAGTGTGGGCGAGTCCATGAATTCTGATCTGGATCATTCGGTAAGTCAAAATTAATCAGTCAGTTAATCATTTCTTTGCTAATGTATTGTGTCATAATCTGTTTAGGGATGCTGTAGCCTACACTGTACGTACAGGGTGAATACTTCCGAGCTTTGAAAGATATAGGTAGTAGTAAAAAGGATTTTCAATTCCGGGATATCGTCATATTTATGGGATTCAAATCCCAGGATTTACCGTGCGAGATCCCGAGATTCACTATTCTGTACTCAGATGAAATTGTTGTTTGCCATCGTAGTCAGATTCATTTATCCCATGGTATCGTTTAAAGCTTACTTTTACTTCAATGATAGAAAGTCCTGATATGATGAATTTATCCTGTTTATTCAAATTTTGATTCCTTATAGTGTAATTTTATAAAATGAAAATATTTGTTCTCACAAATGTTTTATTACCGTTATATGCAAATATACACTACATGAAAATCGTGAACCATTTCAAGAAAATTTTGAGGTAGACCTGTCATGAAACACCTGATAAAGAATATATCGCGTTTTAAAAAAATACGAAGGATTATATAATACATGTAAATTCCACTACTGTTTATACTCTTCATCCTACAATTAAATAGAAACCTTTCTGAACGAATTTTTCTCAAAAAAACACACTGACGAAGAAAAGCGTAGGAGGGGTTAACTTAATATTGTCATTCTCATCCATTTTCATTTTCACCAAAAGCGTGACATAAGTCAACTCAGAAATAAAATGAATCGATAACTGATGATTTTTTATGATGCCTTGTATCAAAGTAAGTGTACTAAATGAATTGTTCTTGCCACTCGACTTTTCCCTCTCCATTGAAGAAGCGTTCAAATTGCTCTCTGCATTTTTTTGCTTCTTTAGACGTGTTTCTGTTATGTCCTTGGTCCAAGGAAACCATGACATCATAAGATTCAAATCCAGATGACGTTGCACCAGTATTAACGTCTTCATTATCAAAACATTCCGGTGGAGAATAACTTTTGGGTGATTTGGATTTCAAAAAGTTATGCAAAAAACAACATGCCATGACGACTGATTCAATATTTTCGACTTTCATGTTAATGCTTGTTTTAAAAATTCCAAACCGAGCAACTAAGATCCCAAAAACATTTTCTACGACTCGTCGTGCTCTAGACAGTCTGTAATTATATATCTTCCTTTCATGATTCAAAATTTTGCGGTTGAAGGGTTTCAAGAAATCCTGACGGAGTGTAAACGCTTCGTCTCCAACGAAAACGTAAGGAAGATTTGAAGTAGAATGTTTTGGTAACCTGAGTTTATTGTTTATCAATTTCTCGTAAAAGTCGGTCGCACTCAAGACGCCACCATCACTCACGCGTCCGTTAACACCAAAACTCACGTATATGAACTCATAATCTGCATTTGCAATAGCCAGGAGAACGAGACTGTGATAACCTTTGTAATTGTAATAAAACGATCCAGATCCAGTTGGAGGGACTATTGCTACATGCTTTCCGTCAACTGCACCAAGGCAATTCGGAAAATTCCAATTTACCTCAAATCTCTTCGCGATGTCTTTCCAATCGTTTTCACACTCCGGAAACTGAAAAGAAAGAAATCAATATGTGTTCTGCTGAATAAAACAAGTTCATATGAACATTCTATTTGAGCAATTTTGTGAATTGCTTGATTAGTGTTTTTTTCTGTAAATTACCTATAATTTGAAATGTTCACGGCGTCTAATCGACTGCTCTTCTTAGTAATCAGTTATCGACAAAGATTTATTTACTTAATTCATGTCATAGGCAAGCGTCATTAATTCGTGTATATACATGGCTTCAACATTCGTGTACTTCGTATTTTTATAAGAATTCACATTTAATGGTCGTTCTCTGCATAATTTTAATCAAAGATGGCGTGTTCTTTGTAGTTTATTCATTGATTATCATTCACTATCATATCTGATAAGGATTAACCCATACAAAATTAGTGGTAGACAAAGGTGCTGCTCATGAAAAATCATAGTGTGTTTAGAGGAGAATAGGCCCTTTAAATTTAAGGCGAAAATATTGCCAAAACGAACATGAGGCATAAATGGGTGAAATAAAGTTGTAATTAACGTAGGAATTGAAAATTGAGTCGCATCTGAAAATACCGATATACATATTTATATTATATTTTTCCCGATTGATAACAATTAGAAAATAATTGAACTCAAATTTAATATGTTTATGCGTTTCAGGATGCCGAAACCAGCGAG
The DNA here is from genome assembly GCA_907163375.1 of Prostheceraeus crozeri. Lineage (NCBI taxonomy): Eukaryota > Metazoa > Platyhelminthes > Polycladida > Euryleptidae > Prostheceraeus > Prostheceraeus crozeri. Next base: position 383,919 of record CAJQUW010014373.1, read on the forward strand.
AAAAAGGACGACATTGACACCACTTTTGCGAGCTCTCAAAACGATTACGATTCCGACATTGAAAATGACTCTGAAATGATGGTGTCTAACTCTTCTTTATTTCAAAGGAAAAATCGTATTTGTAGGAAGAGGACGATGAAAACGGAAGATGAGATTTTGGATCTCCTAAAAGAACGGATACGCAGTCAAAACGCTGTTCCGGACAAGGATGACGCATCCATTTTTGCCGATAATGTGGCATCAAAGTTAAGAAAAATGAGCAATGAGCAACGACTTCTTACCGAGAAAGTTATTAATGAAGCTCTATTTTACGGTGAAATGTCTCAGATGACGTACTACAGTTGCGTTTCGACCAGTGGATATCCTACCCATTCTTACGGTACTTATTCGTATCCCACGAGTCATCATCATCAACCAAAATCTCCCAGTGAATCTACCGTCGTCTACCAGCTTCCTAGTGCATCGAATAACATGAATGCTATGTGATTCTAGTGTGCATGGTTTCTTGTTGTCTTATTAATTATGTTAATGAATTTGGTAGTTCTTATAGAATAAGTATGATTGTCATTTATATTAATTTTCAACGAATCAATTTCATGTGAGAGATCAAACTTGTTTTATGAATTTCAAATAAAGAAATTAGCAGTATAATTTTCAAAATGTAACCACGGAATTGAAGCGAGTTAACGGATATCACTTAATGTTATGCTGTTGAAAATCGGTAACCCTGAATAATGGATATTATGCATTCAGTAAATTTACGAATAATTCACTTAATTTTCATTTTTTAGACTCGAGTAAACTGTATACTGTACTTCTTCTATTCAACTATACTTCAAAATGCAAAACTGCACAAGCAATATTTAGTTAAAAAGAATATTTTTAACTTACCTTCATATAATCTTGCAGCACTTGACAAATTGCTCGACAAGTCTCGGGAATGATCCTACCCAATGATTGCGCAGAAATAAATGTCGAAAATTTCAGGTCTTCATACGATCTTCCGGTAGCCAAAAAACGAAGAGTAGCGGTTAAACGTTCATGAGGGCTGATACACATCCGCATGCAAGTATTTTGTCTTTGTATTATAGGGGTAACTTTTGACAATAATTCTAAATATGTATCCTCATCCATGCGAAGATAATTCTGCCAGTCATGAGGGTAACTCCTCAGCTCCTCCAACAAGTTGATGTGAGACAATTTTTCTCTTTCGAGCAACCATTTTTTCGTCCAAATAGTCCTTTTTCTTTTACTTCTCCTTTTCTTTCTCAAAATAATGACAGCTAGCAAGCCTGACGTCGTCAAATCAACAGTAGCCATGTCACGAGAATGATTTTGTAGCATCGAAGTCTGTCTGAATAAGTACGTTCGTTAATGGGGAAGTCGGGAGGACCAAAATCACGTCAACATGTCCTCGCGATTAGTCCTTGCGGACAAGTCGCTGTAAAAGTCGTTACGTGTATGGCGGCCTTTAGTGACATCGGTATTGCATAATGATTGCAACGTAATTCTGCATCAACTTATCAAGTCTGTTGAACTCTAAAACAGACTTTTGCTAAGAGATTGTTTTCTTCGGCTAATGTGTGTTTGAAGAGCTGTCAATTCGGTTGAGTGAGGGGCTTCTGTCTTTGTTACGATGTCTTCCTCCAACGAGTTTGATTCGGTAAAACTGATGCCATTATGCAACATGCACAAGATATTTTAACTTACACAAGATTAGATGCACAACATATTTCAGACAACTTTCTGTGATTGTTTTACAATCATGACCGACCTCGACGCCGAATCCGTTTCGGACTGGGATCTCACAGACAAGGAAATCAAGCAAATGATTGGCAATTGTGTTTTGGAGTTCACTGAGAAGGCAAAGAGAAACATTACGAAATATTCATCAACATCCTCATGGTCAGATATTCTTGGATTGAAATATACTACAGGCACGATGAGAGAACTTACTGGATGGGTTGCTTGTCGTCATTGTGAAGTTAGTTTTTTTTAAAACTCATGGACCACCAGATATGAAAGGTACACTGAAGAACTATGGACTATCAACCGCACATCGTCATGTGAACAGCTGCAATAAGCGCAAGGAGAAGAGCACCGCGGGGTCGACGAAACAGAAGACAATACCACAGTTCGCATTTAACAAGAAGACATAGTCAAGAGAGGACACCACCAGGTTGAAAGAAGCTGAGGCTGTATATGTAATTGGAGGTGAGCATAGCTTTTTGGACATTGAAAACAACGGTTTAATGCAATTGGCCCAAACTATACTTGACATTGGAGCTAAACATGGTCGTGTGAGTGTGAAAGATATATGGTTTGGTCGACGAACAATATCAGATAATATACTTACCGAGTTTCATCGCTTCCGACTTCATTTCAAGGAGCTCATTCAACCTGCGGTAGCAGAAGGAGCCATTGCGTGCACTACAGACCTCTGGACCGACCCAGAACGTTTTCGATCTTTTCTAGAGGTCGGTGTGTTTTGGATTAACGAAGAATTCCAACTTGTGCACAGTGCCGCTCGTTGCAAATTATTCGAAGAAGAAAGGAAGATGGCGGCAAATATTTTGAGTGCTTTGAATGAAATATTTGACGAATTTGGTCTAGATATAAAAGACACTTCAATTACAACTGATGCAGGAGCCAACATCGTCGCCGCATAAACTGATTCAACACGAATACAGTGCACGTGTCATCGGATTTCTACTGTGCTAACTAACGCATGGGAAAAGACTAAAAATGAAATGACAGTTCTCCGCCTTACGGACAAGGCTGTGCGTGATGTGTCGGGTTACGTTCACAAATCCTCAGGTAAGCTAAAACTTTTTCTATTCTTCCTTTATTTCCTATGTGGACATGTCTTATTTCACAGTTAACAGTAGTAGTTTATATGCATGAATGCGAGACTACTAGACTAGTTGTACAAATGGAATTTTACAGACTACTACTGGACACTACATACTTCAATGCATCTGTGACAATTAAACTGCGCTTTACTTTGACTGACATTCCATAGGCCTAGCTCGTATGTTTAAATGTTAAACTGATAATATTCAATTGACCAATCCCAAAAATATGTAAATTTTTCATGTTTTAAGATAAAAACCACCCTTCTGGATTTGCAGTTGTCGACTTCTGCTTGACCAAAACATTCTAAGCTAGTGACAAATGTAAGGAAATTCGAAATAACAAATTTGGCGAGTTCATTAAACATAGGCTTGTAAAGAGGGATACAGTAGAATTATTTGGAGAGATCTTTTAAGTGACATTTTTCGGGTCACAAGTGAGCCGATGAAATAGTGTTCGCTGCTCAGCATTTGTTGTTGCACTGAGTTATTCATTTAATATTTTTTTACTGATTTCCATTCTATAAAGGTGGATCAAATGTTTCCAATGTCCTGTGTCAATGTGTAGTGACATCATTGAAATATATATCTAGAATTGTAGTAAGAATTTTTCCTTAACTGACATATTTTGTTTTAGGCATTCAAGAACGTCTACCTAAAACCTTAAAGACGTCTTCGCAGACTCGGCCGTGGCGATCTTTTGACGCCGCGTATTCGTCGTTCTTTGCTTCCTTTCAAAGCTTAAGATCATGGGTGGAAGAACGCCAAGAGGAGGAGCGATTAGCAAACATTTCAATCACTTTGGTGAAGGAGCTGGCTAATTTTTTTTTGAGCAATTCAACTCACTGTTTGACGCTCTTGAGGACAGCAGCGGTCCTAGTTTAAACAAAGTGATACCGACGTACTACCTCATTGTCAATCACGTGTGTCGAATAAGTGAGGATGATCACTCTGTGATAAAACGTCTGAAGGAGCAAATCTCTCATTTCATGTTTGAAAAGTATTTGGTCAAAGGTTACAAATCTTTATCAAGTCGTCACCCTTTTGGATCCGACCTTCTCAGCATTTGAATTTGAAGATGAAGCTACAACATTGCGTTCAGCTGCCATTGATGGCTTGCTCGTTGTTGTTAATGGATTGAAATTGAAAAATGTGGTGATGGAAACTGGCACTGATGACACTGCTGCAACCAGCTCGATGACTGTTAGTACAAGTGAATCAAAACTAAAGGATCCCTTTGCCGCTCTTAGAGACAAATTAACGACAGTTGACAAAAATGTGTCTACGTCTTCAAGCATAAAGTAAGCACAGTCTTCATTCTCATGTGCGTGCATGCTTGTTTATTATCTGTAGTACCTCTCTGCTCTTGCCAGTAAATGTGACACAGTAGGTTGTATAGGTAACTTTAACTCGTACATACTTGACCTCCTTACTTGTAATATATATATATACACTGTATATGTAAGAGATAAACAATAATTGGCAATTTCTATAGACAAGGAAAAATTATAATCAATTATGAAAGGTTTACTGAAAAATTAACTTGAAGTTACTTGCGTCATTGGGCCTCATCTACACGTACTGTATATACTTTAAGTATATGGCTTTGCCAATGATGATCACATTCCAATGCTTTTCATTTCACAAAATTCGATTCGCGTTATGCAACTTCCTTTGTTTTCCTCTCCATGCAATATAGCAGTTGATTTAGCTAAAACTTAAGTGCATTGTCAGATCTGAAAGATGCTTTCTCTGCTATTTTGTTTATGTTGCCTTGTACGTGTAAGCTACAATTAAGCCTAGATTGTAAGTGCAATTTTTGTGGCATCATACTAAGGAAATTACAGTTAATAAGTTATTGATTGGTGTATGCCTAAATATGCAGTATCCATAAATATGTCTACCACTGGTACTATATCTAGTAGTGCTTTTTGCATATTCTATGAGCTGATGCATGTGCGACGCAGGATTCTTCACATGCGATTTGCTCGCATAACGACTTATCCGCTTGCATAGATATGTCGCATAGACTTGTCTAATTCAAACACCAAAATATACATTATTGCAAGGTAAGCGAAGCCGCAAGTCTTACTACGTTTATGTGTTTGCATCAGGAATTCAATTCAACAGTAAGAAGTGCAGTTTTGCGCATTGTATTTGCCAAAACAATGAAAATCTGTGCAGGAAAGCCTGCTTGAAATCTATCATTTTCGATAAGCCTATATGTACAAAGCGGTTTTTGCAAACCTATAGTGAGAGTGTGGAAAGAACATAGTCTCACTTAAGTAAATAACTTCAAGTTGGAAAAGCGTTATCAAATAGGCATGCTCTTAACATTTGGATTTATTGTCCATGTTTTTCTGTACATTAACATCGCACAATTTTACATGCATGCATAAATTAATGCCTAAATGTGACCTAAATTCGTGTCTTATTAAGTGAATGTACATTAGGGTGGTTCGATCTACTATAGGAAAAAATAAAAGTCTGAATTTCGACTTGAATGACATTTGCCCCTCCTTTGTGCATGAAAAGAAACTTCCATGCGAAATTTCATGAAATTTGAATTATATTAAGAGGTTCCGCAAAATGATTGATTTTTCTACTTGTTGTAGACCTACAAGACTGTTTTGACATCATCCGCCTCTATTTCTTCGAAAGTAAGATGTTGATTCAATAATTCGAAAACAAAACGTTGCATAGAGGCTAATTCGCTTGGTAATAGGCTATAATTCTTAATAAATATAAAAGTGTATCTTTTAATTGGCTAATTCAAGTTTCCTTGAATAATTTGACTCGGTTATTACAAGGCATCATGATGACTGGTTATTATTGAACTTATAGCCAGTTTCGTGCTATATTGACTTACCAGGAAACGTCGCTTATAATGCATGTTTAAATGATACATTTGGTGTAAAAGGAGGTTATTTGAAATATTGCACTAATACATTGAACCTGCATTAGATCATGAGTCCATGTTTTTCCATGTATAACCGTTTAAGATGAAGTTGAAGTCGATTCTGTGTGCCAATTAATTGCTTGTTTTTCGGCGTGTACGTAATTAAGACGGAATTATTGCAGTTGCACACAGAAATAGAAGGGGAACCTTTCTAGTTCTGTGCTGCATGCAGCTGCCTTCGAACCAATGGCATGCACAGAACAAGGAGAAGTAGAATGCGTGTTATCGGCTGCCGGCATGGTGAATTATGAGGCTGACTCCCAGTGGGAAAAGTGTCACACTCCTCTCGTCCGCGAGCGATCAATAGAATACTAAGCGTTTCCGTCTGTCCATGTTGATAAACGTTTCACGTGGCTTACACCTATTCACACGGTCTCTAAATGCTGGCTTTGATCTATAATTTGGTAATTTAATAATGTAAATATCTCTATTGTGTTGATCATTCGTCAAGAAATAAATCTAAGCGCAAATCAATCACGTCTGTTATGCAATTAGCTCTAGGCAACAAATGGTCTCTTGTAGCATGTACATGCATAATGCAAAAAATGAAAGAAGTCATTTATTAACAGGCAGAAGAATATTTGTTGAATGATGTTGCCAAAAATCATGATTGCAAAACGGTATGGTGCAATGATTTCATTCAAAGTAGTGAATGCATTCTGGTAACGAACAACAACCGAAATCTGACGAGATAATTTCAAGAAATATATTTTCCATTAATTCAAGCGGCAAGTCCAAAAGCTATTTTACAAAATTGCCAAGGTTTTCTTTGCATTTATGAATAAAAGATGTTTTAAATATTTTTAAGCCTTGTCGCTTGTCGTAAATGCTTTTTAGGACGGAAAGATTTTCTGATTTAAAAGTAATTGAGATCCCCATATTTTCAAGGGGAAAATTTAGTTCATCTTGATAATTTAGCGACAGGAATCTGATTTCATACAATAGAAATGATTTATGAATAAATGCAAACAATGTTTCAATGTAATGTTCCAAATATCTCGGTGTCAAATTTTAAAGTCAACGCACATTTTCATAACATGCATTGTACTAAGCAACAGCAGTGGAATGATTTATTTTTTCACTTGTATTCCAACCGTTCCTCAAACGAATAGAATTGAAGAATAATTCTATGAAATCTTGACATAACTTGTAGGTCAAAATGAATTGAAAATTTTTATGTGTCAACAAGCTATTTGCCAACAATTTCAGGGATTCAAGGTTAGCGTAGAAACCCAGATAACCAGTCTTTTTTATCGATTGTATAATACTGTTGCCACGCAAATCAGTAAGACTAGTCAACGTTGTTTTTGCTTGTTCCATGAAAATTATCCTCTGGTCCATATTTTCAAGTTTCAACGGGGCTTTGAAATCATAAGAAAAGAGCTTTCGGGAATTGAACAAATCAAAGAGATTGTTGAAAAATTGGCAAAAATCAGCTGTCACCAGAACGTAAGAATGCGTGAACCCGGGAAATTTTTGATAGTGAAGAAACCGCAATGAATCTGCTACCAACTTCGAAAAAACCTGAGTCGCTAAATAAACTTTCATCTTTTTTTGATGAAATTGAACATGACGGTTCGTTAACTTATTGGCCAGCACCAAGCCGTGAGTGTCCTGAATTTCTACCAGTCGTTCAATATAACTCCAATGCGCTTGACCTTTGTTTTTCCACACTATAATTTTCAGAGATTGCGAAGAATTTCGAATTAGTTTAATCATGTGTGGCGGATCCAGAAAAACGGACACATTTTGTGATTGGTCACTTGGATGTTTGAAGTAAGGTTTCGGATTGTTAATGGATATTGAGGCACCTAATAACTCCAATGCAGTAATGTTGTGGCTGGTTCCATCACATGTAATAGATGCCACTGTGACATTTACATTATGAAGTCGAATCACACATTCCTTCAAAATCGAAGCTAGATAGCTACCGCTCACTCCATTGACCAAAACATAAGCTAATGGGATTTTCCAATAGCTCTTAAGACCAACTGCCATCAGAACAAGAGCAGATTGTGCCTTTGTTGTTTCGTCGGTTTCGTGGAGCAGTCCTTTGTCGACATACCCAAAATACTTGCTCAATGAAGAATCAAATTGAACATGTTTCTTTAGACTTATCTCGTCAGCTAACAAAGAACAGACTTTGAAATTTTCTCCTTGATCTGACTCTCGCCTTCTTTTCAATTCTTCGAAGGCAGGAGTGCAAAATCCAGGGCGACATTCAATGTTGGATATCCAACTCCTCAATGTTGAGTGGTGCGGCAACTGAAAGTATTTTCGGACGTATTCGTATGCACGAGGGCTGTAAAAGTGAAGAGCCGAAGCAAACGTCCTCACCTCATTCGAAAACTGCTTGACTCTTTTGCCTTTCATAGTTAGTTGTTTCACTATATTAAGAGAGTCGCCCTCATAATAATCCTTCAAATTTATGAAATGCTCTCGGTCGAGAAATGATTTTTTTTCTAAGTCTTTCAAAATATTTGTCAAATGCATTCTCTTTTTTGAACTCGCTGATTTGCTTGCCGAATTAATTTCAAGCTTTTTTTGTTTCCTTAGACTAATTGCACGTGATTTTTCATACATTTTCCTGTATCTTTCAGCTTTCTCAGCCCTTTTTTGTAAGCGTTTACAACGTCTCTGTAAACTCCTAACTTTCACCTTCTCTCTTTGCAAACTAGTCTCTAATTCTTCGATGCGCTTACGCAACTCACTATCGTCGTCATTTGTTGTAGAGTCTTGATTAGGTTCAACGATGACACTTTCCGAAGTCGACGGATGATGATCGATGCTTAAAAAGTGATCAATATCAACACTCGCTGCTTTTTCAGATGCCTTCGTTTTACGGCGTTTCGGTGTCACTTGCAAATGTTCTGGCATAGCGAAGAAGATAGACGGCACAGCATTCGGATAAAGTTTTTTTCGCGATGTCTCTGAGGTTGGCCTTCCAGACACATGCTCGACGAATGAGTCTTGGGTAAAATGTTCACTGCACAATACGGAGTAGTTCGACGGTTGGAAATTTTTTCGATGAACGGCGGTTACCCATTTCTTGCGAATTTCAGGATGTTTTGGAAATGTGTGAAATGATAATTCCTCGTTTTTCCCTCGTGCATTTGAGCATCCGTATGCAGAGCAATATGGACCGACTGACTTAGGCATGGCAAATTTCATAAATGATATGTTGCTCTATGAAGCTACGGACTTTAAAAGTGCTTGTCATTCATTCATTCATTCATCTTTGTCTCTCCTTAGTGCATGCAAGCGAGTGAGAGACTGAGAGACGATAAACGACTGAAGTGCGCTATCGATCATTTTCCCACTCGCTGGGATGCGACATTATTACCGTTAAGCGAGAGCTTCACACATTTTGGGAAACACTCATTCTACCTCCTCCTTGTTCTGTGCATGGATTCCTTTATAGTAATGGCCACTACTATTAAGGAATCCATGTTCTGTGATGGCATGCGGAGTTATTTTTAGTACTGATGCGATTAGAAAAAGTTTGTTTGCGCATATTGTTTGCTTTGTATCTGCACGGAAGTGTCGATAAGTTTATGGCAGCCCGTATATCAACTCGTCAAGAAACTGAAGAATGGCTAGTAGGACATCCACAAAAGGCTCTAATCTGCTCCAGGCTCCCGTCAAGCCGACAAATTCTGTTGAAATTTCTCTACCATCACAAGGTCGACAAACTGACCGTCCATGAAAGTTCCAGGGTTACTATGTCGGCTGCATGTGAATATTGGAATAAAGCAAGAATACCTGCTACCCCACTGTATTATGCCATGAAGAAGTTACAGAAATTGTACACAGAGTACCAAAATCTAAAGAAGAGTAGGAATCGAGAATCAGAGACACACAACATGAAAACAGGTGTGTTTTCAACTGATTTGAACGAATTATTTGACATCGCTCATTCCAAAGCTGATTCCATAATATCGAATGAAGAAGACAAAGAGTTTTTGATGTTGCAAAGAGAAGATCTACAGAACTCAAGTTTTGGTGGTGTTGATAAAAACCTTGCTGAAAAAGAAGAGCGTGCTAGAAAACGAGAAAATGCGAAAGCTAGGTATGCTCAGATAATGCTGTCAAGAGATGATGAGTCAACAAGTATCACGGAGATAGATGGATGTTACATTGAGGATGGCCACGATGACTATTCCGATGAAGTGCAATCTGATGGTGAAGTCACAACAACGAAAAAACATCCTTCGAAAATAACTGGCAATTACTCAACAGGCCTAGATGTATCCGAAATAATTGAAGCAAAAGTGAGAAAAAGGGTATCCGATCGTGCAACTGCCGCCATCGTAAATGCAACTCTTCGAACGGTTGGATCCCTTATCGTAATAGATAAGTCATACAAAAAAACATCCTCCTTGCAATGTTGTCCGATTCTGATAGAGGAATAAGAAGAAATGCAGTTGAAACAATCCGCAGTTCCTGGAAACATTATCAGAAGCAGTGGCGTCATTTAGGAGGGGCAAGGGGGGCCTTGGCCCCCCCTAAGGTTTTAGTGGTTTAGATAATAATTTTAAAAAAATATTTAATTAGGAATCGAACGAAGCATTATTTATGTTAGAGATGTTGCAGATGCAGCGATAGGGTCTAATTGACAAATTATTCCCATTTCTCCTATCGGTCACTATTACGTCCTGCAGTATTACCTTTATTCAATATCGAGTGTCAAATTTCACATCAATTGCTTTTCACAAATTTCAAATCATCTATTGCTTCGTTTCGCATAAACACATTCAACTTTCGATGACGTCATGCAACCAACCGTTTCAAAGCGACCTTGAGCTTGTCTCATTGCCAACTAATTGCCAACTCCTGACATCCTTATTACCGTTCATCGATCGCTGCCTGCATCACAAAATGATTACAATAGAGCAAGCGTAAATACTGGAGATTGGCAATCTTCCCTAATTATTATTTATCTGTGCTAAGTGTGCTTGCCACCAATTTCTCGTCCACACTGAGTTTCCTCATTCATCGCGTCCGATATGTCTAAACGTGCACCATCTTCTGATTCCGTCCTACCAAGTTCTAAACGACAGAAAACTTTGAACTCATATTTTTCGACGAAAGATCCAACGACGTCGAAGTCAAACGACAATAGTGCTTCTTCCTCATTTGCCATCGAAAACTTTTCAATTTCTGCTAAATCCTGTCCTTCAACTAAACTTGAATTGAAAAGACAGGATGAAAATAAGTCTGATCTATCACGACATCCGACCGAAACTCCAGCTCAACCTCATTTAAGAAACTTTCCGCCCTCTAATAACAGTCGTCGTTTTTCTACTGCATATCATTCTACGTATCCGCGGATCGAGTATTCTATCAAAGAAAATGCCGTATTTTGCGTTTGAGTAATCTACTTATCATGGCCTGCTTAAACGAGGAATGCAAAGTTGTTAACGTCGACGAAGTTATCGCCGAATTCGCCAGTAGAAAAGACAGGCGATATTCCTTGTTTTAAATACTAACGTAACATGTATATATACATTTAATTTGAACATTTTTTTTCGGTTTAATATCGTGTCCTTAACTCCTTACGGAATTATAAGTATTTGTCATTCATAATTTAGTTTTTTGGTAATTATTCATCATACAATTATTCGCCCCCCCCTAATAATTTTCTGAAATGACGCCACTGATCAGAAGTATCCACAAGGTGAAGTGAGGAAGTTTCAAGTGCCACAATTGAATTTTAGAGCCAAGTCATGGGTCAATATGATTGACTGGGAATTGACTGATCTGTACGAGCCTCCGCTTACACGAAGCCTTAGCAACGATGACCTGAAAGTTTTTCAGGGGTTTCAATACAGCGGGCAAGGTTCCGTGTTTCCCTGCCATTCGCAGATGGTAGAGAGGATGGTGCAAGAAGTAACTAAAGCAAGCTGTACAGTTGTCGGCTCAGATACTAGAGACTTCGTCGTTAAATCAACGCTGAGCCATCGCACAAAACACAGAAAACAGGAAAGCAAAAGGCTTTTATTTCGTAAGAGCTGCTCAAGCAAGGATTTTTGTGCTTCCACTTCTTCATTTTTGTTCTATATGGTAATACACCGGCAACTTAAAAATCGATTATGCTAAAAATGGCTATTTTTGATATTATTGAAATAAAGCTGCTATTTTGCGGAACCTCTAAATCTACTCCAAATGAGCTCAAATTTCACATGTGAATAATTATGCATCTAGAAAGCAAGGGCATCATACATTCTGGTCGAAATTCGAACTTTTAGAAAATCGAACCACCCTAATGTACATGTCATGTTTGTTTTATGAATGAAAGATAGCTCCTCATAGTTCTGAAAGAACAAAGGAGTTTTGTTGTAGCTATGTATTGGATGCATGTACTTCAAATATGGCTGACATCTGAATGAAGCACTAAGACACTGACTTTTTTCAGAGAGAAAATTCATTTTGAATTAAGTTACTTCGATGAAGTCAGGCGTCAAAATCAGGCTACCAATCCTTTATCATTTTGGAAGGACAAGGAAAAAGTGATGCCTTTATCGCACCGCAAGGACGATCTTATGCATCCAGGCCAGCAGTGGGGAGAGTGAAAGACATTTCTGTTTGGCCGGAAATGCTCTGTGATCTCAAAGGACTCAACTGAACTCACTGTCTCTTGATGCGCTGATCTGCTTGAAGGAGGCAAAAAATAAAAATGTGTGGTTTTCCTAAGTCTGTGGGCTTTAGTATTTGTGATTTTCAACAATCTGTGTGGACTTTCTAAACTCTTCTTTCAGGAATTATAGCTTAGAGTTCATTTTGGTTTGATGTTTCGTTCTGTGTCTTATTGGTGTGTTTTTCACCTAAAAAGGATACAAAAAACAAAAAGCAGTTTTACTTTTCTCATGACTTCCAAAAATCATACAATGCATTGAAGTGCAAATATATACTGTACTTGTCAAGTACATATATGCTCTGAATATAAGCACGTAATATATGTTATTAAGCCCGCAATATTCTGAATAGCTAGATAGTTGTGAACTATCAATAATTCGGTGACTCTACAATGTAGGCCTGTCCCTAACTTTTCCAAAAATAGGCCTATTATTGTCGTTTCTGTGTAAATGCTTGATATGAAAATTATCGACAAGTAGAATGTGTATGTAGTACACTTCACTAGTTTTGGGTCATAGATTTACGAGTAATCAAAGCTTTAATCAACAATCCACTTTCAAATGTTCAGTTAGTAGGTAATGGCAACACATTCAAGAATAGGTATATATATACATGTATATATATGGGTAGATATGCATCAGACATTATTTTATATATTTTCAGGCTCCTACAATGCTGTAATTGACAAAAAGGCCTGAAAAAGCACCGGCCGGCCGGTTTTCAAAATTTGCGACCGGGGCCGGGCCGGCGGCCGGTTCCAACCCTGGTGTGCAGTTATTCAAATTATGCGAAAGCTGATGTAGAAGATTAGATTGGTGAAGCTGATGTCCTAGATTAGCTGTTGGAGAAATAGCAAGGGGTCTAATGCAGTGCACGAACATGTATCATACCGGGACCCAAAATCAATGTTAACAATTTTCAAATATGATCATTATTGCTGACCAAATGCATCTTCAATTTTTCGTGATCAGAAAATATATTTTCGATCCGCCCTCACGGGTTCAACGAGTCACGTTATGCAGTTATTGAAGTTCGACAGACTGATGCAAATTTATTATGATCTTCGCTCAAGTATTCGAGTTATTCATAATCCTGCGAAATTCTAGAAGCAACTGCAATACCAAATTTTCTGGAGTGTTGTATTTTCATTTGGTGCCATCAAGAGTTTACACAAGTTTAAATCATTAAACTTCGACCAGATCCGTGCATTACCATTTTGGGTTGATGCCATAATCGCGTTGCAGCCAAACATGCACAGAGTCTGTACTGGAGTGCTTCATCCATGATGTCGCACATAATGATTTTCTTACGAGCATTTATTCATGATCTTTACGTAAGGCATATCTTACTTGATTTGTGTAATTAAGCTCTACAGAAAATGCCTTAGTACGCGCGGATTTTTGGTTTAGTTTCGTTGAGGATTCGAAAAGATAGGAACTATCCTAATTTAAAATCGCACCTAACCTCACTTCTCAGACCTGTCTTTATTCTTTAGTCTCTTTTTTTATCACTAACTGCCCTAGTGTGATGAATGGACTGTGTCGGTTACTGGTCTCCATGGGGTTGACATGGTGATTACTAAGTGTCTATTTACATATAAGTTCCTAATCAATCGTGCCTGAAACTTTGACCAAGGAGATCACTTATTAAGCGGCCTTGTACGATCTCGTACACTTAAGGGTGAAGTCCAGCAATCAGATCCGTCAAGTCTTTGTGCTTAAAGACCTTCATGCATTTGTCGAGGATCACAAGTCAAAGGACCATTAGTGGTAAGGTCCAGCCCCGCTTTAGAAGCGCTGATTGAAAAATGGACTAGTGGGAAGGTCCTCCACACCGATCTCGTCAAGTTTGGCTCTAAAATGTAGTCCTAGGATAGTCAAAAGTTTGACGCGCCTTGAACGTTTAATGTCTGCCGGTGGGAACGCACCACCTGTCCTCTTAAGGGCAAACCTTAAGTCTTATTAAGTATAAGTTTATTAAAATCATGAAACATTTAGACGTCGTTATGGGAATGTCCCAGCTTCAATTTATCTACTTGTGACGGCGCACAGTATGAATTCTTGTTTTCAACTCTTGTTTCAGTGATTGCTGCGAAGCCCGCACAAAAACGATTGTCAAAAATCGCATCATTTCTCACACGCATCCCATCAGTCATTGTCGATCATGAATCTAAAAGATGTCTTCGTCGCCGTAGGCAATTTAGGGTGTCTACAAAAAATCTGAGACTCAGTTTTAGGACCTTAACCCTCAGAGACTTGAGGGGGTCCAGTGGACCCCGGAGACAAACTTTTCTATTTCACTTTATGTGCTGAGGATACATCAGCCGCTCATGCCCATGTAAAATCATATTTTTGAAAGTGAATCTGCATGTCTTATTTCATTTCAATTGAAACAGTAGAAGTATGGTAGATAGGCCAAAGGGGATCAAATCTGGATCAAATCAATCTGGGGTCCTCAGGTCACAGAGGGTTGTAGAAATTCTCATCAAAAAAAAATCGATCAAATGAAAAATGATTTCGTTCGTGTCCATGATGGTGCATAATGAGTAAAATTCATTTATTCATTGTCTACATCATGCTTGTGTATATGTGTTTGTATCAGAAGATCGAAAAATGCGAATTATTTGCCTCCGCACATGATAGCGCATGACTCGTCGGTCTATATGAACAACTCAGCATAAATCAATGCTCAAAATGAAAGCGATTAGCTCAATACTAAAAACAGACTGTTGAGCAAGTTTTGACAGCGTAATTGTTGATTTTGAGATCCCAACAACTGCCTTGACAGTCCTAAGGTGTAGGCCTATTTTCGATAGTGATGGATAAATTTGAAAAAATGGATAAAATATAAGGGTTCTGCTGTATGGAATAAGTCAATTTCATTAGAATTAACTATCAGAGGCTATAAAGTGACAGGAAGCACTGTTAGACCGCTTTCTAGTACAAGTGATGTTATGCTAAATGTCGGTGAATTACAAAAACACCATATTTTCGCATATGTTTACTAAGAAGGCCGAAAGACATTCAATGGACTAGTTATGGCAATCTGCTGCATCTAGTCATCATTGCTTTACTAGAAATCAACTTTCCCAATGTTTTGACATCGACTTGAGCAGAAAAACTAAGACTTTGTAGAAGAACCTCACGTCTCTGAGAGTTAAGGAAATTTTTGAATAATTATTAAACCAACAAATAGAATTATTAGATATATGAGTGGCATCCTCAGTTGAAAAAAAGGAACTCAATATTAAATGAATCTATTTACAATGTTTGCAAAAAACAGCATTTATTGACTATTAGTTATTATCAAATTATTATTATCTTATTACTAATTACCAACTTAGGCGACTTGCCAGTAGTGTGTCTAAAGTAATATTTAATGAATGCCCATCGAAATTTCAATAACTTGAGAAATTGCAAATCTCAACATAAGTGTATAGGACTCTTTGTCTGGCGCTTTTAGTGATTTGACTTGCTGACTGATTATTTTTCAACTATTAGGTAATTCATTTTTTCAATATTTGTCTTTTATTTTGTGAGCTGTGTTGTTGCTATACGTCGTAAAGCTTATTTTATCCATGGCTATGAAAAACGAATGAATGATTGATAAACATCAGAGAACAATGCAACACTAAATAGTTTTATGATCATGAAAATCATCTGCAGTGACGGGAATTTTCTGAAGATATCCTAAACCGGCAAACAATCATCCATTGATGCATTTTCCTATTGCACCATACCTGAACAGGACATAAAAAAAACAACGATACCCATTGATTTAGAAATTATGTTACATGGCTATTAAATGTTGACCTCATTTACATAATCCAGCCTGAATTGATGAGCAAAGCGAGTCTTCGAAAGTAAATTTGCTTCTTTCTTTTTAAAAGCGTGCTTTGTAGTTAAAAAATATTATATACCCACACTGCTGAAACGTTGCTGTAGGTGATTTTACTGCGGTTCATGCAGTTGAGCCGTGGAGGGTTTAACTGATGAATATTACAGACACGTCTGTCGAGATGTCTTGATTCCGTGCGTATGTGTTGTTGTCATTGACTCAGATAATGCATCGCAAAATGAACTGTGCGCTTAATTAATGTGCAAATAATAGTTGCCTTATGATCAACTTGTACAAAGGTGTCGATCAGAAATTAGAGGCATTCGGTAGGTAGGGAGAGTGGGGGCTACAAGTTGCCATAGGGTGCGAGTTGTCATTGGTGCTCCTGGCTTGAATACGATGTCAACGCTAATGATTGTTAATGCTTATGAAAGGTTGGAACAAAAAATGTATCATGAATAACATCGCTGCTCCTGTACACATCCTCAATAACAATTGGTACCACAATTATTAATTTTGCTGCCGTTAACTTAATTCTATTTGTATTTCATCTGAAAAGTTTTTGAATCATTTGTTTGCATCGTTGCATTATTTAGTAGTCCAATTCACTTTAACTTTATTGAGCTTTGTCTATAATGTTACATGTATTTGCTATAATAATCACATAAATATCAAAAGTGGTCGTGGGGCACAAGTTGCCATTCAGACTGGGGCACCAGTTGCTACTGCAGTTTGTGAGGCACAAGTTATCATTCAGAATGATGCACCAGTTGCCGACTATGGGAGACGAGCTGCAATTCAGAATCGTCAGTCGGTTCCCTGAGTTCAAAGTCCAAGCTCTTACTAAAGGACGTAAGAAAGTAAAGTCTCGAATCCTTACCGACAGCCATGAAAGAGATGAACTAATGAAGAAAGCTAAGAATGTTGTAGGCCCATTGACAGACTCAACAAGTCTCTGTAAGGCTACAAAACGTATACGATTCTCAAGTGAAAGTGAGGATGAGAGTGACATTGAGCATCTGAGAATTCGAATAGCCCGAGGAAATAAACCAGCAACTAGCGGAGCGGATTGCAATGAAAATGTGTAGGCCTAATGAGTTCCGACGCCGCCAAAGAAATAATGCGAGATTCTCAAAACAATGACGATCGTTGTGTACCACCGACAGCAAACGGTTTTGTTATTGTCAAAGTTCCATCAGTCAGGAAAAAGCGGAATCGTTGCTACATTGCTCAAACTGTCAATATCATGAGCGATCATCAGGATCCACTTTTCTGGTCCAGTTTTCAGTGGCTCTGAAAGTGGCATATTTCGATACTGGGAGAGGGACCGTGGAATTATATCAATGGATGACATTCTGTTTCTCTTGAAGCCACCAGTCAGCGATGTGACTATAAGAGAACACAAACACAAAGTTGTTTTCAAAAGTGACATTAAACCTTAGAATATTTACAACTGAATGTAGGCCTACGTCATTATACATAGAATTCAGAGCTAAATCTCACCAACAAGCAAAGTGAAAATCTGAAAATTGTGTTTTTACATTTTTTCATTACTAGGCTTCCACTTATTTAAAATATTATGGGTTAACGAGACATTTTTTCTTTGTATTAAGAAAACATTCGTAGAAAAAGGCCATCACAGTAGGGTAATTAGTTTATCATCGATAACTGTTTAGCTTCGACAAAATTTTGTCTGTCGTTTTATTTTGATAGTGACAATAACTACAGGTTGGTTATAAAGTCACGCAAGTTTTAAATTGTCTCGCATTTTTTAATTTTCTACTATTTTCAAAGATGCAATACACCAAAAGATGCAGAATACCATGGGGTTTTATAATTCGTCTCGTATATTAACTAATTGCTTTTGCAGAATGCCTTTTTTGTTGCAATTCAAAGTAACTTGCATTTTATTGCTTAAATTCACAAGACGCAATGCTATATTTTTCATGAAAGACAAAAGAAGATGACTCATTTCTCCTATTCGATCGTCGCACCAACACAAAGCAATGAATAATCGATCCGCTTTCTATGACTGATGATGAAACAGCAGACATAAACATCTTCATGGGAAGCCTTAATTAAACCTTACACACTCATTAAACTTGCAAATTCATCAAGTTTAAGATGCAGTTGGCTGTCGAAACTCGTATTGCGATAGTTGAATTATTTTACGAAAATAAGAGATCTACTGCACAAACTGTGAGAGCCTACAAAACGATACACAAGCTAAGGCAAGATCCTTTCTCTGTTTCAACCGCTGTGAGAATAATCGGGAATTCAAGTCGACCGGTTCGGTTCTGGATGCATCTAGATCAGGACGTCCTTCCATATCGGATGATGTTATCGAAATGGTGAATGATACGAATAACGACGGAAAAAATGATTCGGTTTCTGGCTGTTTCTCCGCCTATGACATCTAAAAAAGCCACTGCAATTCCCTATTCCACTGTCAGAAAAGTGCTCCGTACCAAACTGGCATGCAAACCATATCACATGAAGAAAGTTCAAGCACTGCAAGAGGGAGATTTTGAGAGACGGATGGACTTTGCGGGATGGTTGCTTGATCAGGACTCTTTTCTTTGGCCAATACTGTGGACTGACGAGGCTCATTTTTATTTGACAGGACATGTGTCCACCCGTCATTGTGTCCTCTGGTCCACTGAAAATCCTCACTAGACTATATCGGCTCCCCTTCACTCACCAGAAGTGACGGTTTGGTGAGGGCTCTCTCAGGCATTCATTACGTCACCCGTCTTTGTGGACTCTCCGAACACCGTGAATCAGGATTCTTATTTGACGATCCTGAAAATCATATTGCTCCGTTGTGTCGGCGGAATCGTAATTTCACCTTTATGCAGGATGGTGCCACACCACATACGGCGAAGAAGGCAAGAGATTACCTCACTTCTCTTTTTCGAGGAAGAGTCATTGGTCTTCGTTTCGACCGCGAGTGGCCTCCAAGGTCGTCGGACTTAAACCCCTGCGATTACTTCCTTTGGGGATTTTTGAAATTCCGTGTTTATCGACGTAAGCCATCGACTGTCAAACAGTTGAAAAAAATCATTGTTGATGAAGTCACTAATTTACCACAAGAATAGCTGCGGAAATGGGTTGAGTGCATTTTGGACCGTCGTATGACAGTTTTGAGTGTCAACGGTGAACACATTGAGCAATGACTTTTACTCATCACACTTGCACTCTTCTTAGCTTAAAGTTTTCTGCTATTAATGCAATTTTCTTCTAATCTTATGAGCTCTCAAAAAAAACAACGAATGAGTGCTAGAAATATAGGATACGTGAATAAAATGCTAGTTACCTTGTATTCAACAAAAAGGTATTCGGCAAAAGCAATGAGTATACGATACGAATTGCAAAACCCATGGTATTCTGCATCTTTTGGCATATTGCATCGTTGAAAACAGTAGAAAATTAAATAATGAGAGACAATTTAAAACTTGCGTGACTTCATAACCAACCATAATTTTGTTATCGTGTAGAAATAATATACAAGCTTACAAGAACGCCATATTCAAATTGAATTCAGCATAAAACGAAAATGTATAAAATGGCAATTCGTGCCCCATACAGTGGCAACTGGTACCGCACATGTGGCCACTGGTACCCCCACAAGATCATTTTTACAACATTGATTGGTTGACAAGATCTTCTTTTCTTGATTCAAATATGACCAAATGGAACTCTACTCATCAAGTAATATCACATACTATCATATTACAATTACTTACTTACTTAAGGGCAGCCTGTATGTGTCCTGTCGGTTCGCGAGAAGGCTTTGCCCAATGACTTCCACAGCCGTCGATTTCACGCGGCAGCACTTTACAGATGGATCTAATTTCTAAAACTCTCGCTAGCGCGCCTGGTGAGCGGTGAACTGTCTCGCTCTGCGCGTTGTCAAACTCATTTTTCTGTGATCTACTGTGTGAACATGTGTCCAACATCATTGATTTTTATACCATCTTGTGTGCCTTGAGCTGCTCTTCATTTTAACGTATCGTTCCCAAAATTCCGTGCTGACATTTGGACGTTCGAGCGCTCGACAAGTGTCGCTGACATCTTCCCTACGCTGCACACGCAGACTTCCTGCTTTGTTCATACGCAAGTGTATCAGCCGACCGCAATGTACACATGACCGAGGATCCCACGATGACGTCACGCCTGGTTTATTCGAGCGCCTCTCTCTTGTCTCTCACATCGAGTGCGTCACCACTCAATCGTAAAGCCAGGCGTGCTCTCTGGTTTTTCGGACTTCTTCGTCATCCACATACTACTTCATCTGCTACGTCAGTAAAGCCATCTAAACCATCGACTTATGAGGAAGTCAAGGAAAGACCATCAGACCAGCAAACAAATGTGGGATGGATTAACGTACAGTCCCTTTCTAATAAAGGGAATACCATACAGACTATTATCAAAGAACAAAATTTCGACATCCTGGCCTTAACGGAGACCTGGCTTTCAGCGTGTGACGATATTCGCCTAAACATCGCGACGCCAGACAACTACGCCAGTGTCAATATTCCTCGCTCAACGGGACGAGGGGGTGGCGTTGCTGTCATCTATCGCCATCTAATGAAGTGTTCTGATATAACTTTGCCACCAACTTCCACGTTTGAAGCAGTCTGTGTTCGTCTATCTACTCAACGTAATCAGATTGTTCTACTCAACATCTATCGACCTGGCTCTAGCAGACCGCTATACATGAAACAGTATATAAATGGACCGACTCATCGTTGTGGTGGAACACTTGATCTACTGATAACATCTGCTGACTTCGAACTTGAGAACATTTCTGTGAAGCCACTTGGTATCATCTCTGATCACTCACTTGTGTGCTGCAGTTTACCACTTGCCGTTGCGTCAGAACCACCCACAACCCGCCTAGTTAGATCGTGGCGGCGAGTCGATCGTGTATCTTTGCGACAAGCGATCTTGGACAGCCCACTGTGTCAGCCTGTTGTTGTCAATAGCGATGTTGATCACTTGACTGACACATATAACAATGTCCTCCTTGATATATCAGACCGTCTCGTTCCGCTCCACAACGTTCAGGACCGATCAGATCGACGTGCACCGTGGTTCGATGATGAATGCCGACAGACTCGTCGTGATTGTCGTCGCCACGAGCAACGCTATCGTCGCAGTGGAAACATGGCCGATCGTGTACAGTGGATTGACCACACGCGACGTCGTTTACG
Organism: Prostheceraeus crozeri; assembly: GCA_907163375.1. Classification (NCBI taxonomy): domain Eukaryota; kingdom Metazoa; phylum Platyhelminthes; order Polycladida; family Euryleptidae; genus Prostheceraeus; species Prostheceraeus crozeri. The sequence continues at coordinate 405,419 of CAJQUW010014373.1, forward strand.
GTTGTATCGACTTAAGAAAACTGCATATTGGAAAGATAAAGTGCAGCGCGACGGATCTACTCCGGCTAGCTTATGGAGATCGCTCTCTACATTAATTGGGCGTGATCAAAGATCTGAGGTGGCTTCCGAATACAGCGCAGATCAATTTCAGTCATTTTTCAAAGAATAGATTACCAACATCCGAGCAGTTACAAAGGACAACCAATCATCATCTGTACCACAGTCAGCCTCAACATGCTTTACAAGTTTTCGTGTAATGAGCGAGACAGATATTCGCCACGTCATTATGACTTCACTCGTCAAATCATGTACTCTTGATCCCATACCGACATTCCTCGTACGTGAATTCATTGACCTTCTCTTACTTTTCATTACCGCCATAGTCAACACTTCTCTGTCGTCTGGAAAACTACCTAGCAGTCTAAAACTTGCCATTCTGAGACCTTGTCTCAAAAAGACGATTCTTGACCCGACGGATATGGCGAACTACAGACCCATATCAAACTTACCATTTTTGTCAAAAATCATCGAACGTGCTGCTGCTCAACAGATCAATGCCTATCTTATTGAGGAAAACCTTCTACCACGGTGCCAATTTTCCTACAGAAAATTTCATTCAACCGAAACGGCCTTGCTACGAGTTACATCGGATGCTCTCACTGCTGCTGACGATCGATGTGTGACACTCTTGAGCCTGCTCGACATGTCAGCTGCGTTTGACTGTGTCGATCACGAGCTACTACTCCTTCGACTTGAAAACCAATTTGGTTTTAAATCCGACGTTCTCCGCTGGGTGACATCTTTCCTAACGAACCGTTTGGAACGGTTTCAAACATCCAATTCAGTATCAACCACACAGCTAATGTGTCAAGGCATCTCCCAAGGCTCAGTCTTAGGGCCCTTGCTATTCAACCTGTACACAGCTGAGTTAAGTACTATCGTGGAATCCCATGGCATGCAGTTCCATCAGTACGCAGACGACTGTCAAGTGTACATTAGCGTGCCCAGTGATGAAGCCCAGTCTGCTATCGACCGACTGTCCTGCTGCGTTTCTGACCTAGGGGACTCGTTGATGGCCTCCAGACTTCGGCTTAATCCAGAGAAGACAATCGTTATCTGGTTGGGATCCAGGCAGCAAGTTGCAAAGATCAAACCTGCTAGCGTCGACATTTTGTCTACATCGATCACGCCTGTCGAGTCAGTGCGCAATCTTGGCGTTATGCTGGACAGTAACCTAACGATGTCTGCAAACGTTACAGCTGTTTGCCGATCAGCCTTTTGCTTCCTACGCCAGCTAAGACCAGTCATCCACTCCCTACCGACCGACGCTGCTAAGACTTTAGTTCATGCTTTTGAATCATCTCGTGTTGATTACTGCAGTTCACTTTTCTACAATATCTCGGATGTTCTTCTACGTCGTCTCCAAGCGGTGCAGAACGCAGCAGCCCGCCTGATCACGGGAACTCGGCGACGTGATCATATCACTCCGGTCCTCCGTGAGCTTCATTGGCTCCCAGTACGGCAAAGGATAAAGTATCGGTTAGCAGTTCATGTTTTCAAAGCCCTACACGGCATGTCTACGGACTATATTGCAGATGAGTGCACCCTAATCAAGCATCCTGTTGATCGCAAATTAAGGTCATATGATGTGTTGACATGTGCCGTACGTAGATCACATACGCGACTTGGTGATCGAGCCTTCGCGTGTGCTGGACCTAAACTATGGAACAGCCTCCCTATCCATCTCATGGACAGTGACCTACAGCTGAATACCTTTCGTCGGTCACTGAAAACTTTTCTATTCAGCGCCTAGTGACTTTTACTGTTTTTGTGCGCTCTATAAATGCTCTTAAAAATAAATAAATAAATAAATTTCATTGTTGCTTCTTAGTTCACTGTTGGGAATGCCGAGCATGCGTCTCTCCATTTTCCTTTGGGCCACTTGTAGCCGATCTGTTATCTCTTTGTCTAGAGTCCATGTTTCTACCTTGGTTTTGCTGATGTTCATTATTAGTTCTACTTCCTTGCTTCAGGTCGTTCAACATACTTTGGAGATCATTGGATGTTGATGAAATCAACACGATATCGTCAGCAAAGTGCAAGTGATTCAGGAGCTTACTATCGACCTTGATACCTTTCTGAGTCCAATCCAGGGTTTTGAATACTTCTTCAAGGACTACATTGAAAAGGGTAGGAGAAAATAAAATACATCTTGCTTGACACCTCTTTGTATATGAACTTCTGCTTTCCTTTTCAAAAGGGAAACTTGCACTGTGCCTTCATTATATATATATCAGAAATATTGTAACACACTTAGGGTGAGCCGTAAGTCCTGTAGCAATAATGTTTAAGAGAATAAAATGACAATTATTCTAGCTGTTTGTCACATCAAATGCAAATTTGGCGCAATTGAGTGTCATTGAATTGATTAACTTTCATCTGACGTTGCATTTGTCGGCTGAATCTTGAATAATACTCATGAGCGGTAGCGTGCTGCAACGAGTGAATATAAGGCACATGTTTAGCTTCTTTGTCATTCACTTTACAGCTAGGACATGATGGATTGTGATCAAACGCATTTTCGGTTTTACACCATTACCTGTCAAAAACTTAGAAAGTCTGCTACAGAAGTCAATTTCGAGTTAACCCAGACTTGGAGAGATCGTGCTCCATCACTCCGTAGACTCCAAAGATGAATGAAAGATTTCAATGACGGACAAAGGACGGACCTTGTCGATGCTCTACGTTCTGGTTGTCCGAGATCAACAAGAGCGGATGAACTCTCCAACCACGTTGCCGACTTGATCAAGGATGACCCCTATCCTTCTTCTTGAGATATTGCTGAGCTGCTCAGCTGCACCCAAAGCACAATCCATCGTATTCTTAGAGAAGAACTTGAAATGCGTTGGGTTTGTTCCGTTTGGGTACCACATGACATTACTGCTGAGCACCGACAGCTGCGAGTGAACCGTGACAAGCAATTGAGACTGGTCTTGCTTGGCATGCAGGAGGAGAAGTAATGCCTTTATGCTGTCTAAGACGGAACGTGGGTGCCATGGAATGTTCACGGTACGAAAACCGACAAGACTTTGTCGGGTACAGATGAACCAAGAAGACAAGTGGTCCGACAGAGCTTTGTCAGAAATCTCTTCTCCTGGTGACTTTCACTCCAAACAAACGTTTCTCTGTGACACCACTTCCCCATGGTGTCACTCAGTGCTGATGCTAATGATCGATTGCCTGAGGAGAACTAGCGATCTTTGGTCCACTCTCCCCTACATCGATGTGTGGTCAAAAGATGAAGATAGATTAGATCTAAAAACCTGGAGGTGGTAAATTGAATTTTATAATAAATCGTAGATTATTTAATTTTGATTACAGCAACATTAATGTGCTCAATAGAAGAGCACTAAACAATGGCATAAACAATACATGCATATAAAGTAATAACTTTTCATACATTCAAAATTTCAGTCACGCTTCAAAATTCTGCTAGAAATATTGAGAAAAAGATTACAATACTATCTAACTCCTGAAATTGCCGAAGAACAGTTTGGATTCGTAGCCGGAAAAGGAGCAGCAGATGAACATAATTCAAAAAACAGCAAAGAAACAAGAAAGTGAACTACGGATACTCTTCGTGGATTGCGCAAAAGCTTTCGATTCTGTATTTATTCACAAATTATTGTTGACATTAGCGGAGATGGGCGTCCCACAACAGCTGATTTGGGTCCTCAAGACCATATACGACAAGGCAATTGGAGTTATTAGAGTGGGAGAACAAAGAACGAAACCATTTCGATTTCAAAAAGGTGTACGAAAAGGCTGTCTGTTATCCCCGCTACTATTCAATGCCAATGGAGAAATGATCATGAGAAGTGTTCTCAATACTCTACCAGGAAGAATAGGAAAAATCGTCGGCGGAAGAGCCATTTGGGACGTGAGGTATGCGGATGATACGACACTGATCGCTAACAGCAAAGAGGAGATTGCAGATATGGCAGAAAAGTTAAGACTAGCCAGCCAAGAAATGGGTCTCAATATTAACAGCAGCAAAACCGTAGCAGTGACAGTGAATGGAAATGGCAGTGTGAAGATCGAAGGAAATGACATCGAGGAAATGGAAAAATTCAAACATCTGGGCTCGTACATCACGAAGGACGGAAGTAGCACAACGGACATCAGGGCCAGGTTAGGGCAGGCGCGGAGTATTGTAGCCAGCCTAACGATTATCTGGAGATCGGCAGACCTCAGCATCAAGCTGAAAGTGCGGCTAGCCAAGTCTTTGGTTTGGAGCGTTGCCTTGTACGGATGCGAGACCTGGACGATCCGAAAATAAGCAGAAAAGAAGATAAAGGCTTTTGAAATGTGGTTGTGGAGGCGAGTATTACGAGTCAATTGGACTGAGAGACGCACGAATGAGTGGGTGAGAAGAAAGATTAGAGTTTCTGAAGAGAACGGAATGCTGGAACATGTGAAAGAACGAAAGCGGAGGAAATACGGACATTGGAAAAGTAGAGGAGATAGTTTAGTGTTCGCCACAATCGAAGGAGTAGTGTGTGGTAGAGGAAGACGAGGGAGAACAAGAGCATAATGGGTGACGAACATCATGGAATGGAGTGGCGGAACCGACGGCGCAAGGAAAACGGCAATGGAGAGGAATACCTACGGCCCTCGTAGGGCTATGGTGTGACGAACTGAACTGTATATTCAAAATCAAGACGGATTTTTGCAGGATTTGGAAGATGATCCGTCTCCGACCGGATTTAGAAAAAATTATTCCAGCCGGATTTGAAATCCTGTGCATCCCTTATGTGGATCCTAAATCAAGCACAGCACAGCGATGGAGCTGGCTATCATGAATAGCGAACGTGTAGCAGCTACGAGTATGAAGAAGATATCATTATGTTCATTTTTAATATCGAAGTTTCGTTAAATAACATGGCAACAGCATCATAGGCAATAGAAGGCTAGCTGAAAAATTCTGGTTCATAGTTCATGTTTCATCGATTTCATGTTATATGAAAAACGTGCATTGTTTCAACACATTTTCCAAGTCTTCGATTTAGTCCGAATTAAAAAAAATAGGAAACCTGTATCAAAAATAGCCATACAAATGCTGGAACCAAAGGTTGCTAAATTGTCGCAGCGCAACGAATTAATTGCCGTATTTAGCGGAACCTTCCTACAGAAATTGTGATATAAATCCTGGAAAATTGGAATTGCAAACAAGACTTTCGGACAATGTAGAACTTTTAGGTTTCTAAGTCTAATATGAGGTGCTTGCGAATACTTGCTCAGTTTGCTCTGACACTTTAGCTGCTGAAACTGTCAACTTTTCAACCACACTTTTTTAAACTATCTTATAGCCACAATTAGTCGATTTGGCAAACGGAGGGTGTCAATGAAATATGGGAAGTTGGGGCATCTCTGAAGTGAGTCACCGGTCATTACAAATATCCACCTGAGATCATCAACTCAGTGCAACCAATACACTTAGATATCGATGAATTCCAGCTTGCTAGGACTCACCGTGAAACAGTAATAGTCTCACTTTTAGTCATTTCCTACAACTCACAAGAATACGTCGGTTCTATTCTGCATTGAAGAAGCTTGACAGATTTCCGAGTCAAATTCAGTACTGTTCCAAATAAAGCAGCCTCCACTCCTGTTCCGCGTTGAAATGAAGAATTAATTAGCAAAGTAGAACAAATTGACGGAGAAATAGCCACCTCAATAATACTAACCGATAAATATGTATATCCAAAAATGTCTAGCAGCTTCTGCATGGTAATTTTGACAGACATACAAATGCCACACAAAAATATTCATTGGCCTAATCGATTAGAAGATGAAATAGATACAGACACTTGCAAAAGTTTAGAGCCACCCACTAGAAAACGGTAATTTTGTCGGTGTATGTGTTTGTTGACGACGTGACTGAGTGCTCGTACAACCGGTGATGCATTGAGGATTTTTGAATTCTGATGGCTTATTTAATAGCTATGGCATGCACTGAGCAAGTGCATTTAGCATTTGAATTTGGATATTGAGTGATGAAAATTCACGGAGCTGTGTCTCGTCAGTTTCATGGCAGTCGCAGTTATGGGTAGAAAGAAGTCTCTCTTACCACCACCCACGCACAAGCAGTTGCATTGTCGAAAGTTCGAATAAGTCTAAAAAAGAAATTGCAAGAAAAATAAGTAAAAGTCGTCATACCGTACGATTAGCAATTCAGAAGCATGCCAATTCTTCCACTTTCAAAGATGCAAGAAGATCTGAACGGCCAGAGAAAACAACTGTCCATGACATTCGCATCATCAAACGATACACGCGAAAATTTCCGACCATGAGCCTGCCGAAGCTTTCTGAAATAGTAAAAGAGAATGGCAACATGTCAGTACGAGCTCTTTGTCTCATCGTCTTTCAAAGGAGTTGGGTTTGAAAAGCTCCGACCGGCAAAGAAGTCCAGACTCACTCCAGCGATGGCAACGAAGAGGTAAGACATCGCGAAGCGCCATCAACACTGGACCGAGTCAGACTGGAAGAATGTAATGTGGAGTGATGAGACCATCGTACAACATTTCGAGACTCGATCAACGCATGTTCTACGGCCACCCCCATGTCAACAGCCGCTATGTTGTTCCAACAGTGAAGAATCGTCCAAGTGAAATGATATGGGGGGGGGGGGGGTTCCATTTCATCGAAAGGACGGCATGCACATAGTTTCTTGCGAAGAATACGACGATAAATGGACAACGCTATTTGGAAGTTCTGAATAGCAAGTTGAAGATGTACTGTACATGGATATGCATGACAAAGACATTTCTGCAAAAAAAGACATATGACACATGACGAAGACATATGCATGACAAAGCTAGCTGCAATCCAAGGGAATTAGCCTTCTCGAATGGCCAGTTCTCCCGACTCAAGCGTTGTCTCTCGATTTCAAGGGTAAATTCTCCAGATTTTCATGCAATCCAATCGAAAATGAATGGAAGATACTCAAGGACAAAGAATTAGCGATGCAACCGACGGTCGCAAATCTCATCCAGTGCATCAAGGAAGCGTGGTGCTCAGAGATCAAAGAAGATTACTGCCGCGAACTCATCAGTCCTATGCCGAAGCGCATGGCAGCTACCATTGCTGCTAGAGGCTATTTCACTAAATACTAACATTCAAACGTGTTTTTGCGTATGCATAGGTGAAAACATGCATTCAAATACATCGCTCTAATTGCTGTGAAAATTAAGTGCGACAAAAATTACTTTTCTGTTGGGTGGCTCTACATTTTTGAAAGTGAATGTATATTGTTCAGATGTTAAAATAAAGCACATTGAAGTTCCTTACTTTTAGATTTTACAAAACGCAATGTCAATTCTGAAATGAATTCTAAAACTTTTGATGATACTTATAGAGCCGCAGACAAGAGGGTTCAGGTGGAACGAAAGGGTGCCCAAGGTTTGAGTACATGGTGTGTTAGACTTTTATATGGTATAACCGAAAGTGGCCGTCTGCCGGGCTGTAACAGTTGGTTTTGACCCAGGCAGCCAAATTTGGCCCACCAAAAATTTGTACTGGATGCAACATTGGGGTGGCCGCGAACAATCACTTGTATATCATCTAACAATGTATAGTGAACCGGAAAACAGTAACGACAGGCGTTTTATCGATTGGGCTGACTCCGACAGACGAGGTCAAATGACATTTTTTATATCATTTTTTTACATGTCAAGTAGGTCTACGCAAACTGACGCAAAGTACTGGCATGTTGTGCATTACGTCAAGTCAATCGTTTGACCCACCGTACATAAAATTTCAATATCTTATACATTAAAAATGGGATTAATAAATAGACATGTATGATTCGTTCAAATTTGATGTGTAAATTGTGTTGCAAAGTTTAATCAGATTTCATTATTTTCCAACAAATCATTGCTTTTCAGGATCGTTGAAGTGATGGAACAGGTCGCGGAAGCGAGCTCAGTTGCTCAGTCGCATAATTCTGAGAATACTGCGAGCAATCGGACCGATCTACATATAAATATTCATGAAACAAGAGCAGATATGATGTGCATGATCTCCAAAGAATCGTTGAAAGACAATGAAGGAAATCTGAGGAACGCCATCTTCTCCACAGTTGAATTTGAGATAACGAGACCTGAACAAAAGCCACATCAATCAACGTCACAGTTGTTAAAGAATGGGATATTCAAAAATAAGTTCGCGAAGTTCCTTCAAAAGGAATGGCAGAAAGATCACAATGTCAATATTATTGGCTCCAAAACGACATTAATACCTCATGGTGGTTTGTGTATATCCATATTAGCTGATCAAACGGGCTGCCACGTCAATTCAAATATTCTACATTATTTAGAAAACAATCACGAAGAAGCCGACACTCTCATCGGATATCATGCAAATCGGATCATTTATGAGCGCAAGTGTAATGTTCTGGTGCGTGCTTCAGTTACTGATGTTTTTGTTATACTTATCGGATTACTCGGCATCCTCAAGAAAAGAGTTGTTAACGTTAGCAATGAAATCATCATCGACTGCGGTTCAGGCAATCATAGGAGGTTGATCAATGTCACGAACGTTCTGGAAAACATGGAAAGCATCCCTGACCTTGCTATTTCCATTCTAGGATTCCACGCATTTACAGAATGTGACTGCACTTCTGCATTTTATAGAAAAGGAAAAATCAAGCAATTTGATATGCTTTGCAAGTCGTCGGAATATGCAAACTACTTTCGTTGATTTATCAAATCCGGAAATTGAAGTTGATGTGAAGCTAATAGAAGCATTTGTATGTGAGATGTATGGACATTAACACGCAAATGATATCAACCAAGCACGATATGAGAACCATTTAGGAGTGGTTGGAAGACAGATGGCTAACGGTTTGTACCTGATTGGCTTGTTGGCGATAAATTACCCTCGAAAATTCCTGATGACGAAATTGATGAAAGTTCTGGAGATGAAATCGAAGAATGGACTGATTTTAGTACAGATGATAAATCAGAATGATCATCTCTAGAAAATTTTATTCATCCGGTCCTTTCTCAACATAGATATTAAGATTTTTAACTCTATTTTAAGAACTCTTTTAAAGACTATATTTAAGATTTGAACTCTCTCTACTCCTAAAGAACTTCCAGTGACGAAAGAAATATTTCTATTGTTTTTACGATAAGATTTTTTAGAAGCATTATATCTTCTTAGAAACATTGTTGGAAAAGTTGTTGTTCAATTGTTTTGACGAAATCATCAAATCGTATTTTATTATTCAGATATGTTATACAATACATATGATGCGGTAGTTGGAACAAGATGTCGTTCTGAAAAATGTTTTATTTTTTAAAGAAATTGCCAGTACTTTGCGTCAGTTTGCGTAGGCCTACTTGACATGTAAAAAAATGATGTAAAAAATGTCATTTGACCTCGTCTGTCGGAGTCAGCCCAATCGATAAAACGTCTGTCGTTAGTGTTTTCCGGTTCACTATACATTGTTAGATGATATACAAGTGATTGTTCGCGGCCACCCCAATGTTGCATCCAGTACAAATTTTTGGTGGGCCAAATTTGGCTGCCTGGGTCAAAACCAACTGTTACAGCCCGGCAGACGGCCACTTTCGGTTATACCATATAAAAGTCTAACACACCATGTACTCAAACCTTGGGCACCCTTTCGTTCCACCTGAACCCTCTTGGCAGCGACTCTGTTAGGACACTTTAAGAACATTTAGACCAGTCTTCCGGGTTTTTAGGACTTTTAGGATTTGGTAGACACCCTGGCAATGACTCGCAGCTACGCTAACCATTATGCAAGCCTGAAATTCTTGTGAGTCACAATCAAAATATGAAATCTTGCTAACATTATTGCTGACATTTCACATTTTTCACTTGGTGGATCTGACAGCAGTTATTTTACTGTCAATAATGAATAGGACTCACTAATTCGGTTAAGGTTTGATACGAAAAAGAAGTTCATGAATTAAACATCGTCAAGCAACCGTGTGCGAAAGCGCTCAATGAAGCCGACGCATCATGACGTGATTGTTCAAAAGACACAAAACTGCGCACACATTTTTGATCCTGTGCATTTAGATGTCAAAGAATGTTACACAACCGATTGTAATTAATCCTCTAAGTACCAACAGCGTCTTTTTCGGACTGCGCTATGATTACGCTTGATTATCTGAAAAGCAATAAATTAATTGGAGATTTCCGAATCCCTGAAAATCTCGTGTTGAAAATAGAGCATCCTTGCATGCAAATAATTAAGTAAAAAGTAAGCATCTTTTCAGTTTACTTTGCACATTCAATTTTACTGACATTAATTACTGACAGGGTCGTTTTGGACCCATGGTAGATATTCGAAGATCCTTCTGCCATTCACATTGAAGAAAGATATGTCATACGACATTCATCGATATCTATGTACAACTGCAGACATTTCCAATATTTGCTCGACAATCTGTTGATCCACAATGGGCCAATTTGTCCAATGACGAGTTATAGCCTACACATTTTTAGGGAAGCTTATATACGCTGGTGTTCATCGCGGTAGGCATGAGGCTGTGATCTATATTTGGAATTCAAATAGTGGTGGACCAGTCTTCTCGCAAGCTATTAGCCGCAACAGATTTGAAGCCCTATGTAAATGTCTGCGCTTCGATTAAAAAAACTCAAGAGACGAACGGAGGGAAAGAGACAAATTTGCGCCGATCCGTGATATCCATGACTGATTTGCCGCAAGATGTCGTGCTGCTTACAGACCAGGTGCTAATGTTTGCGTTGATGAACTGCTGTCTGTCTTTCGCGGCCGATACCCATTCAAGGTATGCATACAAAGTAAACCCGGAGAATACGGGATCAAAATATGGGTATGTGCGGATGTTGATACCGCTTATTGCAGCAATTTTGAAGCATACTGTGGAAGGCAAGGTCGCAAACCTGAAGTTGGACAGGGAACTAGAGTTGTCCTTCAAATGACGGATCATCTAACCGGTTCTGGACGAGGCTGCACTGCTGACAATTTCTTTTCCTCTGGAATTCTTGCTGTACAGCTTTTACAGAGAAGAATTACTTTCGTGGGAACAGTCAGAAAAAACAAAGCATTCCTTCCACCGATAATTTCAAAAACTGATAAACCCATTCATAAACCCCCAACGTTTGCTCATCGGAATCATCAGACTTCGGCATCAAACATCCAAAAGAGAGGCAAGATCGCAATTCTACTTTCAAGCCAACAAATGAATCAAGAAATTCACACCGATCGACAAGATCGGAAACCTGAAATGATACTGCAGTATAATTCTACGAAAGGTGCAGTAGACTCCGTCGACGAGCTTCTTCGTACCTATTCCATTCAAAGAAAGACTCGTCGTTGGCCTTTCGTATTATTCTACACCTTCATTGACATCAGTACCTACAACGGTTTTGTTATTTGCAAACATGGTCATCCGGACTTTGCTAACAATCAACTTCAGCAACGACGGCTATTCTGGGAGAACTTGGGAAGAGTCTAGTGGAAGCAACGGTTTTCAGGCGAAGTCCCACACGTCCATCTCAGGTTCTTCCTTTGGGTATCCGAGATACGACAGCTCCCCGGAAGCGGGGAACCCAAAACTGTCGTAGTTTGTTACAAATGTCAGGCTCATGGATGTAAACATCATAGCATGATTGTGTGTGTTAACTGTCAATAATTATCCTTCATAACGTAATAAATTGTTGAAAATGATATGAAGGCATTTTCCATCTGCATATGGATGACTTGTGTGTAAATGTGAATATACCAGATATTTGGAATTTGGATATAATTACATTATAAAACATATCAATATATGTTTTATAAATTTGTAAATGAAAAATTAGTCATTGCATATAAAAACTCCCTCCATAAAATCAGTATGATTGTCCATGGATCGAAAACGTCAGGTCTGGTAATTAAAGTGATAAAAAACATCGGTACTTAGAAGGTTAAGGATGGTTTAACCCTTTGAGCCCGTTTGAACCCTTTTATCCCACATCAGGTTCCGTATACCGTATTGCATACGGTATGCAATTTTTATTCGTTTTCTCAGCAATTCAAAGCCAATTGATTTATCTGTAGTGACCCTTTGTTGAAAGAATGAAAATTCTGCCACCTAACAAGCGGGCAAAACACGTTGTGCGTACAGAATCTCGAGAGAAGAGATAGAGCTAACATACTGTTTTTCACAGACAGCCGTTTAAATACCTCGGCAAGTGTGGATGAATGTTCACTCAAGGGCCAATCACGCGTCGAGGATGACGTCATAATTCTGAAGCATACTTACCATGGCACGCGCTCTGCAATTCATTTTTCACTGTGTCACTGTGTGATGGCGAGATCAAGAAACAGAATGTCTGTGGATCAAGCATTGCAATTGGTGCTAGCAGATGCAGATAGTGATGCTGACAATTTGGATTTGGGGGAGGACATTCCTGATGAATATTATGATCTGAATCAAAATGATAGTGATGTTGACGAATAACAGCAAGACTCTGATGATTTAAATGCTGCTGAATTCAACGATGGAAGCCGTCTTTCTCACAGAAGCCGTTCACCGGATGCCACTGGTTCCCAAGCGCGCGGACTGGCCCGCGGAGAAAGTGGTCGTGGCTGCTCCTCCGCGTGTTGATGACTGGAACTGGCAAAAACTTCGCGATCATTCGAATTTTCATACACAAAACATTCCCTTTTCTGGACACGAGAGAATCAAGGTCCAAATGCGTGAGAAAAAGCCTATTGACTTTCTGAATCTGTACTTCTCTGATGACTTTTTTGCTCTTGTTGTTCGTGAGACAAACCGTTACGCCAATCAATACAAGGACAAGAACAGAGCTCTCATCGAGGCTGGCGATATCCCATTTGATTGGGAAGACGTTGATATTACAGAAATGAAAACATTTATGAGTATTCTGATTCTTATGGGGATTGTATACAAACCACAGATTCGCATGTACTGGAGCACAGAACTTTACAGCACTCCTATCTTTGGACAAGTGATGAAACGTGATCGCTTCTCGAACATCCTTCGCTTTTTGCACTTCAATGATAACACTCTCTCTGATCCCACTGACCCGGACAGAGATCATTTGTTCAAAGTTCGTCCATTGATTGAGTTTATCCGGAACAGGTGCAAGGCAGTGTATGAGCCAGGACAAGACCTTTCGATCGACGAATCTCTATTACTCTTCAAAGGTCGTCTTTGTTTCAAGCAATACATCCGGACCAAAAGATCTCGCTATGGAGTGAAATTCTATGAAATCTGTACCTCTTCTGGCATTATGCTTGACTTTCTTATCTACTGTGGGGTAGCTTTTGATGGAGAACCTGCTTTGTCAGCCACAGAGAGGATAGTTGACAACTTGATCGAACCCTTCATTGATCAGGGACGCATCCTTTACATGGACAATTTCTACACTTCTCCTTACATTGCTCAGGCTCTCTTGAAAAAGAAGACCTATCTTGTTGGGACAGTTCTCCCAAAGCGGAAATTCTTCCCCAAGGAATTGGCGTGCCATGAAATTGACAGGGGCTCCTCTGTATTCTTTGTCGACAGTGAAAAGAAAGTTCTCGCTTGCAAATTCAGAGCCACGAAGAACAAGGCCAATGGTAAGCCCAAAGTTGTTTTTTTGTTGACAACCAAACACACGGGAACCATTGAGGCTACAGGGAAAAGGTATCGCGATGACAACGACATCATGAAACCATCGTGCGTCATCAGCTACAACAAGAAAATGGGAGGAGTTGATATTACAGATCAACAACTTCATGGCATACAAACCACTCGCAAATCCTACAAATGGACAACAAAAGTGGCTGTCAGGCTCTTCATGCTTTGTGTTTTGAATGCTTCGAAGCTATACAAGGCTGAAGTTGGTGGAAATTCGCGATTCCTGTCCTTCCTTCATGACATCATTGCTGTCTACCTAACCTCAAGTCCCAGGCTCAATCGTCCGGTGTTGCGTGAGATAACTATTCATCGTCTCAGTGGCAGGCACTATGGAGGTTTTCTTCCAATGGCCCCTAGTGGACTGAGAAGGCAGACCAAACCATGCAGAGTTTGTTATGCACGTGGCCTCAGAACCCACACGGGAAAACCAGTGGAGACGATCTACATGTGCAAAGACTGTCACTTCACCGGGATAGAATTTGCTTTGAAGCATTCCACACAAAGTTAGACTTCTCTGAATAGTTATTTTTAGCAATTTTTGTTCATTATTAGATTTCATTTATTAGAAAATATTTTTAGAAAATACATCTTGTTTTTACCTCAAATGTAATAGAGGGATAAATGACGACTTTTTTCAAATTCTAGTTCGCCAAAACTGCCTTGCCAAAGAAAAGAAACATATGTTACGTCCTCAAAACTTTCATATTTGGGAATAGTAGACCATCTTGGAGACCATGTTGGATCGTGTGACCTTGAAACTGGGTCACTAGTTCAACAGCAATTACATTTTTCTACAAGCTTGGAGAGTCGGAAATTGAAATCACGAATTAAAATAACCATGTCGATGCCCGTAAAATTGCAATATTCTCAAAAAACAAACTCGCGCAAAAACCACGAAAACGGCTCAGGAACAGGCGTGGGAATGCCTCAGGGCTCAAAGGGTTAAGTAGAACCACAAGTGGAGTGGTCAGTCATCAGTCAAAAATATTGACTTACTAAAGCAACGTAGTTCTGTCGCAAAAGCATGGTAGAACGCTAGTAACGATATCAAACAAACATTTCATGAATAGTGATGCACATGTGCATGTAAATACTCGGAAACAACATCAACATGAAGCAATTACTTTTGCTTTTAGGATTTAGCTGGATCATCATTATTTGAAAAGTTGAGCGAAGTTTCATATTAGTTTCAAAATTCGCACAAATTTTATATTTGCAACAGTCGAACAAGGGTTCACCTGTTTACATACACCTGGTTTGAAGATCAAAAAAATACCTAATTAGACGGACAGACTCGAACCCTGTACCATTGCATCGACGTGAGGCCCTTTGCCAAATGAACTATCCAAGGTTAATGATTATGTTTTTGTTTTTTCGAGATTTTGAACTCTCCGCGAAGCGACAACGATTACGTAATCGACGGTCTAACCCCCTTTCCATAGCAGATCGAATTTTCTCGCTAGTCTAGTTGTGATTCTAATCTCAAAGTGTGTACCTAGGCTTCTTACTCATTTGAAAGGCCGGTAGATCTATGTGTGCAGGGCATAGCTGAAACTTACGTACCGTATTATATCATCCTTCCAATAGCCTATAGCTACCACATCCTGCAGGCCTAGTTGACTTCCAGTCTTGACATGTTTTTGTAAGCTTTACCTAGGAATGGGAATTTCGTTACACATAAACAAATTTGAATTCCTGCGCATGCACATATACTATTTAAAAAAAGAAGCGTCCAGTTCACGAACAGAGTAACTTAGACAACTAATAAGTCGTATTACCATAGGAAACAATATTGGCTGGGATTCACGTGGCGAAGTACATTCAAAGTTCTTTACGTGAAGTAGGACTATGCATCGGCTGTAGGACAGAAACAACATGCATTATCCCTCATTAACTTCCTGGTTGCATTAGTCTACTGCAGTGGCCTGGTTACAATTCCTCGCTTGATTACATTTGTTATCGATTTTAAGTTATTTTTATTCCCTGAAGCTCACCGATGCCCTGCTTCAGTAGCGATGATGGAGGGAGGGCTATAGGACTGCGTGAAGCTGGAATGACGATGTAAGACCATTCAGTTGAGTCAACGAGCGAACTATCTGACGTTTACTTATGCGCTACTATTGTGCTGGACGAACAGCAGACAGACCAAGTAGTGGGCGTTCGAGGAGTACGACACCGGTACAAGATCGTTACATTGTCCTTCGACATCCACGTCAACGAACCAGATTTTCTTTACCAAATTTGACGTCGCTAATGAAGCGATTATACTTACTTAAATGAATATCACATCGAACTATGAAGCGCGCTGTCGTTGAATCGGTCTCTTGCAATCACAAGTGAACGAGACTTTCAAAATGCGGATCTAACGCTACAGCAAAACGTGTCGCACTTCGGGGTAAGCCATGGAGGGTTAGTCCCTGTACAGCATATGGAAGATTCTAATAAACCAGCTTATTTAAAAGGCATGACGTGGTGGGCTCATGCTAATCATTAATAAATTACTAGAGAAAACAAAAGCACATGGATTTTCATCGTAGTCAACATGGGGCCTATTTTCAACGATCGATGCACAGCAAAAAACAATTTCATCAACTGGACACTAAGGATTCCGTAAATGATTAGAAATTCACATCGATATTTTTAATAATCATAAGGACGTTGTAGCTCTTAACTCAGTTGTGTTATCACTTCTCGCTGCGTTAGATATTATCACAAAACCAGCTTAAGATTATGTCCCATTTTAGCTGCTATTATAGCTAATCAAGATTTCTACAGGAAAATTAATATGCCTACATAACTGGAGGCTGTCCCACTCCAACTTCCAACTTTCAATCCCAATATTTAGGAAGCAATAAAAGAAAGCCAACCACCGTCTCAATCCAGTAATAAACCAAATTACGAATGCACATGATATGCCAGTTAATCACATAAATGCATCCGTGATGACGAAAATCATGAAAACATGAGGTTCTGATTTCGAATTCCGAATGCAAAAACTAAACCGAAGAAATCATCCGGTTTTCAGAAACCTTTGAGAGTGAACAATCGCTGTCGAAGACATCACACCGAAAAATGGAGTTATTCTCCAAAAAGAGATAAAACTTCGAAAGATTGACAAAAACTTTTTACGAATGTTGTACTTTTTTTAGTTTTTACATATATATATATATATATATATATATATATATATATATATATATATATGTATATAGTCCAGAAATAAGACCTTATTTATTGACCGTGTCATTCTTTTTTGCGATAACTAATGTATATATTTTGAAAATGTTTTAAGTCAATAGGTAATCAGAATCAAGTGATACCTCCACGAGCTGCGATCACTGCTGAGATGCGATCATTCATGCTCTTTATCAATGAGTCAACAATAGATTGTGGCATCAATTGCTATGTTGCCAGGAGCCAATGTTTCATATCTTTTGTTTTTACGGGAGTGGAACGACAATTGACTTTCCCACCGAGGAAATCCCACACATGCTCTATGGGATTCAAGTCAGGGCTGCCGGAAGGCCAGGGCAGTGATCGTATTGCACGTTGTTTCTTAAAGAATTTTACTGCACTTGCTGTGTGAGCTGGTGCACTATCATCCTAAAAGATGAAATTACGCAAACGTCGATGTACAGTCCACATTGAAGCCTTTTGGCTCCACAGACACACAAGCTCTCTTGCAGACGATAATCTGCGAATTCCAGCCAGTCCGATTACACATCTGGCTATTTTAGGGTTGCTGCCCTATTTTGATAACGGGAAAACATATCAATATCATGATCAACAAAAAATTAACAAATTTTGAAATCAAGAGAAACATGAATTGTCTATCAAAGAACATCATTTATATTATACGCTGTAACGGATGTAATGCGATCTACTTCGGTCACAGTGGCGACTATTTCCGCAACCGACTCACTGTTCACCGTCAGCAAATAGCTCATGCCAACTACAGAGTGCTGAAGGTCAGCCAGCATATTGCGTCGTGTGCTAAAGACCAAGACCCTATGTTTTCAGCGGCTCCTATTTATAAATTGTGCGCCTCTGCCACTAAGATAGACAGAGAGAGGCAGGAGCAGATTTTCATGTCTATGTTTCGTCCCAGTCTTAATTCTGATTAATTTCGATGATGAATCTATGCTTTAATTTATTTCTTTTGGTCTTCGAATTTTACAAACATATCATTCCATGAGTAGCCCTCGTTCAAGAGGGTGAAACCGGTTGAAAGTGTGGCTTTTCCTCGTATTAATGTTTGATTTTATATATGTATACAGTCAGGATCGCGTAAACTGATATCGCGTAATCTGATAATTCGTGTAATATGATACTCTTTGTGGTCCCTGATGAGAAAGTTCGCTTAAAGGTGCGTTTATAGTCTGTGCGTTTGTCCGACGCACAGTGGAATCCAACTGGAAGTGAAAAAATATCGACGCACAGTGATTTGAAATTCGAACACGAGAAATTGTGACTCACTGCGCGTCGACTATTGAGGTGTTTATAGTGAACGCACAGCTGAACGTCAACACTTGTATATAGAGTGATGTCTGACTTGCACGATTTTATTCCACTAATTTCTACCGGATTGTATCTTATCAACAAAAATAGTCCAAGAAAATGGTATGTAAGACCATTGAACCTGAAAAGAAGTGAACAAGGAGAAGAACAGTTAGTCTATGATATGCGCTCTATGGACGACGAGAAGCACTTTGAATATTTCCGCATGTCAAAAAGTGAATTTGACGAACTATTAAAACTGATTGAACCGCTATAACGCACGGACAAAATCATGCTCTTCCGATCAAACCTATAATACGTCTTGCTATTACACTCCGATTCCTCGCAAGTGGCATTTCCTTTACGGCGTTGGCTCACAGCTACAGGATTGCACAAGTCTACGGTAATGGGAATTGTTTATGAAGTTTGTGATACCCTATGGTTTGTTTTAAAAGAGAAATATTTGGCTTTCCCGAATCAAGAACAGTGGAACCACATCTCCTCAGAGTTTAGCACCAAATGGAATTTCCCTAATTGTATAGGGGCCATTTGACGGTAAACATATTGCTTTGAAATGTCCAGCTAATCGTGGCAGTGAATTCTATAATTACAAGAACTTTCACTCAATCGTGCTGCTAGCTTACGTAGACGCAAACTATTGTTTTACTGTGATTGATATTGGTGCATCGGGAAGAGAGAGTGATGGTGGAATCTTCACACGTTCTTCCTTCGGTAAATGCTTCGAAAATAACTCTTCCTCAATCCTCTTGACAAGGAAAAAGAGTTGCCAAATTCTACGGAAAAGTTACCACTTGTATTCGTTGCAGATGACGCTTTTCCCTTGCGAAATAATATCATGAAGCCCTATCCTCGCCAAGGTCTCAATGATTACAAGAAAAAGGTCTTCAACCATCGACTAAGTCGTGCGAGACGAATTTCAGAAAATGCGTTTGGCATTCTCGCGCTGAAATGGCGTGTTTTGAGACAGACACTTGAAGTTACTCCGGATCACGGCGTTGTGATAGTAAGAGCAATCGTGGTACTGCACAATTTCATGAGGAAAACTGCAAGAGCCAATACTTCGTTTTGACAGCTATTGCAAGCCATCTGATTTTGATCATGAAACTTCGGACGGTTTAATTCCTGGTGAATGGCGCAACGAAAGCATTTCATCTATATCTCCGCTGGAACAGCAGGGGAGCAGTAATTTTGTTGCATCTGCAGCTAATGTTCGTCAAGCATTCTCTACATACTTCTGCGGTGCTGGTGCTGTACCTTGGCAGGATGCAATCGTGAACCGTGGTAGGCTCTTTCCTAATCAACAATAACCTCAACCCATAATTCACATGTTTATAGGCCTTTTCTTATTGCAAAGGTGTATTTACATGTAAGCTTTTATGTTCAAGTATGACAAGTATACAGTGCATCGATACATTGCTTTTGTTCTTCATATTTATAATCAAGGGAGTTAAATGAGAGATATTTATGATCAAGGGAGTTTATGATCACAGAAATTAAATGAAAGAAAATAGCTTACATAAGCTTATATTTAGGCCTACTAAGCTTAGGATAGGTAACAAGCTGTAGGACCTATATTGTATAACGAAAATGCATAAGCTGATTCAGTAGGCTACTCTTTAAATCTTTCCATCCTGTATGATTTTAAATGAATCATCCCCTAACTACGTATCGGTAGGTACTTCTCAAATATTAAATTTTATCTCAAAACGCACACATGTATGTCCTAGCCAGGCTATATGCATACATCCTAGCTCATGTCAGAAATACACAGACCTATATTCCCTCGACTCTAAGCCTTCTTTCCCTAAAGATTTTTCAATGAATCCCGAATTAGGTCTAACCCATGAAAATCTATCGTCAGAAGAACTTATAGCTTAGGCCTACTTCCCTATTTTGCTCAATAAACAAAACTTTCATCCGTTTTGATAAATGCTTAAACATCTCATCAAGGCAATTGACACATAGCTAACGAATCCACAATCATTCCACCACCACATTGCTGATTGAGAGCTGCTTCTTCAGCATCGAAGATTGCCTGTAAAGAAAAAAATCAATATTGACCAAAACTTGTATAATTGTATTATAATTTCTGACTTCTTACATATACTACATTACTTAATACTAACCTACTGACGTCTACAACATATAGGACAAATTATCGTATAGTAAGATCATTGGTTAAGTTTGGGTATAGAATTCATCACACCTATTTACGGTATTCATGGCAGGATTATAGTAGGCTACCAAAACTCATCGCTTTTATACTTTAGCTGAAACATTCATACGCAATATCGAGTTTATATAGACCTGCGTACAGGATTATACTTAGTAGGCTAGCAAAACGCATCGCTTTTATACTTTAGCTGAAAACATTCATACGAAATATCGAGTTTATATAGACCTATGTACGTTATATCGAGGTCGAACTATAAGTTTAAATCAAAATACATGTAACGTTAAATCGAGGTCCTACTATAAAATAGTACTAGGGTAAATGCACTCACCTTTTGAATATTCAATTTTGCTTGCGCTTTGATATCGAATGGTAACTTTCGCAGTTGTGCCGAAACGGATTTTCCAAAAGTCTCATCTTCGTCGTCGAGTGAAGTATTTCTGCATTTATCCTTCCATATACTGAGGGCATCAAAAAGCTCGCATTCCAAATCACTCTTCTTTCTTTTTCTTGTTGTTGAGAACTCAGCAGTGGTCGTGTCGTTACATACCCTGGAATTCTCATGATCCGTAGATTGTGCTACTTCCTCGTTTACAGTTTCTACATTTGAGTCTGATTGGCTTGGCTAATCGACTCGTAAAAGAATCCTTCAAAAAGCTCAAGCTCTCGAACCAAATCCATTTTCGGGAGTTCCTCCTCCCAGAACCACTTGGGATTCTTCCTGTACGTATCACGAAGACTTCTCCACCGCGATTTACATGTTTCGGGATCTTTACCCAATGTCTGAGATATTTCATGCCAGATATTATTGGCAGCCTCGATGTCATGATGCCGTTTCGAAGACACAGTCCAAATGCATGGGTAATTTCGCACAGAATTTATTAGAAGTTCTTCGAAAAGAGTTTCATTGATTTGATCACCTTCAGCTTCCATGATGACGGTACGACTCCAGTCAGTACAATGTCAAAATGAGAGAGAAAATGAATAGACGCACAGAATAGTCGAATAGAAGTTCAGTGGTAATGAACTTCTGATTTCAGCTGTGCGTCAGAATCAACAAAGGCATGATATCTATGAATTTGAATTTTCCGACGCGCAGCTGAGCGAAGTTCTGACGCACAGTTGTGCGTATGTCAATCAAATTATGAACGCACAGCTGTGCGTCGAGGATTCGCACAGACTATAAACGCACCTTAAAGTGATAAGAAATTTGATACTTTTGGCATAGAGAAAGGTGGTCCATCGCTTGGAAATCAACATTTCCCAGCTGTCTGAATCATTTCAAATAACCCAATACAATAGGATCACTACCACGCTTCATGACAGCCAATAAGATGACTTAAAAACCGCTGTTGTCGCCTACTTGTCAGCACAGATACGTCGCTTATGAGGTTGGTCTCCCGACAAGCGTCAGTCGTGCGTGATACATTATGGAAAAGAGAAAGCGTACACGACAAGAACTTGATCACAGTCAGCGATACATGATTGTTACCGCTCTTGAGAGGAAAGAAAAAACTCAAGTTTAATTGGCAGAAGAATATGGTTGCAGTCAAGCTTCCGTCGCCGCAATGTGGAAAAATCGTGACAAAATCCGTGAAATCATAGAAAGAGGACAAGTGCCAGCTTCTAAAAAGCGCTTAAGAACTTCGAAAATTGAAGATGTACGGAATTCATTACTAGAATGGTTCAAGGAGCAAGCTGATCAGAATATCGTTGGTATCACAGAAGAAATTCTTCTTGAAAAGGCTCGTTCTATAGCCTCTGAAATGGGGTATGACGACGACTGCCAGATCAACCTGAGTGCCATCAAGCGATGGAAGAAGGACAATATGATCTGTTCCAAACATAAAAATTAACAATACCATAGAAAGTCCTAGAATGGAAATTGCATGAAAATTATGGCACACGTCGGGGGAACTTACAGTGTTGTTCGATGAAACTGAATCACTCCATTAAAATTCTTTTCTTTGCTACATAGCATATTAATTGCTAAATTAGGCTTCACCAATCATTCAGTTAGTTCATATTGGTTATGTTCTGAAACTTTATGATGACAAAAGTTAACTTGCAACAAGTTTTCCGTCCAAGACAGACCTTACTAGGACAACTAAGCTTCGGCAGATTTTACTGATATTTGGAGTAAAAGTAAAGTGGTTGAAAAATTCGCGCAAGTACTTTTTGCAGTCTGTACTTTTCTCAGAAATTTGCGTGACATGTCAGTTTTCAATAAATTAATTCAGTAGCTCCAGAGAATTCCGATAAATAGGACACTGGGTCAACACTCAATTGCTTACTAGGCCTATCGTCTATACCAGGTCTAGCACACTATCATCAATGTTTATCGGCTTTGTCACAACGCTAATCAAATTATCCACGCTACAACTGTTGTTATGGCTCATACTCGATCAGAAGAACATTTTGGAATCAAACTATTGAATTCTATTCATGACTGGAGCCATTGGATGGCGATACCAAGTGTCTCATCAAACAAAACATCGAATTATTAACAGGAGAATTCGCTTTTTCCAAGTAAAGTGGCTGAAAAATTCGCGCAAGTACTTTTTACACTCTGTATTTTTCACAGAATTTTATGTGATATGTCAGCTTTCAATAAAATCATTCCGTAACTCTAGGAAGTTCCGATAAACTGAACAACTGGTGATCACTTGATTGCTTAGTGGGCCTTGACTATCGCCCATACCCGGTCCAGCGCAAAATCATCGCTGTCTATCGCTTCTGTGTCAACGCTAATCAAATCATCCACAGCGCAGCTGTTGGGATGACTCACACTCGATCAGAAGACCTTCATGCAATCAATCTATTGAATTCTATTCATGACTGGCGCCGCTGAATTGCGTAGGGTAGGTCGGGGTAAGTCGGACCATCGGGAAAGTCGGACCTACTAATTTCAAAAGTTTATGAATTGAAAACGAAAGAAATAGAATATACCAACGATAAACACACACATTTATGGGATGTTCATGCCCTACCATTGGACCATAAACATTGCTCATGGCCATTGTATTAGTGAAGTGTCAGATAAAAACATGCAAAAATTTCATCTTTGTTAAAGCCTCCCTTTGCTACATGAAAAATTCGGTGATAGTCTTCAAATACACATTTAATGTGGATATGGACATCATATCTATGAGAAACTGTCATTATTGTATTAGAATCAGGCTAGCTTAATTGAGAAATTTATTGTTTTTTAAAAAGGGGTAAATCGGACCTACGTAGCAGAAACAGTCGGGGAAAGTCGGACCTATGCTACGTAATGTATTTTCTGCACATTTAAATCACGAGTCAACATTGAGTTGTTTTATACGTAAGTTTTAATTGCTCTGTCTGACATAGATGACATGCTACAATGTCGTCGTTGCATTTTCCCGGCCTTCCTTATTCCTCACGATCGTCATTCTATGTCCTATAGTCGCCTCTTCAAATTTTCGATCTCACCATTTGACGTTTGCTTGTGTATAAGTCTAATGAGTCATGCCAGATTTCTAAGAAGTTCCCGTCCTGCTCACGAGTAGCAATCGTCCAATCACAGAATAGATAGAAAGTCAGCTGTTCTCCAAGAATCAGCTGGGAATTCTAGGAATTCGTCACTTCGCACAACTGCAAGGTCGGTTACTTATCTCACTCCGGCAATCATCGTTTTCAGATGCCACGCAACTATCAGAGAAAACGGGCCCAAAAGTATGGGAAGACTGCGCTCAACGATGCCATCCGGCGTGTCAAGACTGGTGAATCATTCCGTCGCGTTTCGAAGTGCAACGGTGTCCCAAAGACTACGCTATTACGTCATTGTCAGACAGATACGTCCGTCAAAATGGGTCGACCACGGGTCTTAAGCGACGACGAAGAAAATCGACTGGTTGAGGTGATAATTTACCTTAGCAAGGTGGCTCTCCCGCTTGACTCGACTGACATCCGTCGACTTGTTCAGCACTACTTGAATGAACTTGGTCGTGTGACGCGTTGGGATGACAACTTACCGAGTTACGACTGGGTATCTGATCTCAAAAAGCGACATGCTAACCTCACGTCCAGGAAGCCAGAGATCCTTACTCTTGCTCGAGCCAAGAGCTTCAACCGACCCGTCGTTGATATGTTCTTTCAGATGTATGAATCGGAAGTTAAAGACTTACAACCAACTCATCTGTACAATCTTGATGAAACGGGACTCTCGACAAATCCTCTGAACAAGAGGGTCTTCGTTGCTAAAGGCGAGAGGTCAGCCTACATGCAAACACCGACAGCTGGTAAGACGATGTATTCCGTGCTCTTCTGTGCTTCTGCTGCTGGAGAGTACCTCCATCCGTTCGTAGTTTATAAAGGCAAGGGAGCACCCTGGGACACGTGGATGAGAAATGGACCCAAAGACGCTGTCTACGGCACTACAGAATCCGGTTAGATGGAGGCCAAGGCATTCGAGGCATGGTTTCGTGATTCCTTCTTGCCCATTGTACGGCAGAAACACAACGGCGAAAAAGTGGTTGTTGTGTTGACGGCCATGGCTCTCACCTGACTTTCACAACAGCTGAAATGGCAAAGGATGCCAACATCACACTGATCTGCCTACCTCCGCATTCGTCACATGCCCTTCAACCGCTAGATGTCGGAGTCTTCGGTCCACTGAAGAGGAACTGGGCCAATATCCTGAAGACATGGCAGCGTGAGACCCGATTGCAAGCAGTTGACAAGGCAGTATTTCCATCGTTGCTAGCGAAACTCTGCTCGACGATGGACCCAACTCATGCCATCTCAGGATTTCGTG
This sequence comes from Prostheceraeus crozeri, assembly GCA_907163375.1. Lineage (NCBI taxonomy): Eukaryota > Metazoa > Platyhelminthes > Polycladida > Euryleptidae > Prostheceraeus > Prostheceraeus crozeri. The sequence continues at coordinate 430,596 of CAJQUW010014373.1, forward strand.
GCGCCGGTCTGCATCCTGTGGACAAATCCAAGGTCAGCCACCGACTCATTGATGGTAAGACCTCGAATGTCAACGTGAACAGTCCCTCGCAAGCTCTGCAGGATGCCGTTCTGTCTGTTGTGAGTCCCAACCCGAGCGCTGAAACACAATCTGCTCTTGACAACAAAAAAGCCCGCCGAAGACGAGTTCAAGCCGAAGCAGGTGAAGTCTTGACTGCCGAGGACGCACTTCGGAGACTTAATGAAGAACAGCAGCGCCGCGAGGTGAAAAAAACGGGTCTGCAAGCGCAATGAGTCAACCAGTCCACCTGATCTTCCTGAATCGCTTCAGGAAACAACCGATGAAAATCAGTTCCCAGAGGCCAGAATGTCCGACTTCTTGCTAGTGAAGCTGAAAGCAGGAGCAAAGATGCGACAGTTTGTCGCTCAAGTCACCGACCTTCAGATGGCATCGCTGTCAGCTTTCTGAGGAGATTGCCTGGAGCCTCAAACAAGTTCGTTTTTCCACCAGAACCCGACGAGGCAACAATCGACCAAAATGACATCGAGAAAATCATACCAAGTGAGGATGTTATCCCGGACAGACGTGGTTCCATTTACCTGGTGAATGGAATTTCCCTATGCTAAAAACATTTAGTTCTATTTTGGTTCTTTGTTATTTTCAATAGATTTTTGATTGGAAATCGACCAATCAGAATATCTGAGTTTTTATTTTACAAAATTAGCTTGTGTCTTCTACTTTTTTGAGCAGAAGATGGATCAACATTTCAATGGAGATATGGTATAGATCTAGTTTTAAGTGAAAGTTCCGACTTTCCCGAAATCGGGAAAGTCGGACCTACTGCGCTTTTTTAAAAAAATCACAATAGCATTAAATAACAACTGAGTGTCAAAACTTTGCTACCGGGTTTCGCTTCTCTGATGATCATTTGCGAACTTAGATTAAAAACAATTTTTTAAAAGCGGACATACTTGGAATAATTTTAGCTTAAAGTTGAAAATGGGTCCGAATTACCCCGACCTACCCTAGTGAAGTAGCGAGTGTCTTATAAAGCAGCAGATCACAGCATTGATAAGACAATTCATTTGTTTGGATACGAAACTGTGCCAATGGGTGTTATCGACAACGAAACCAGAGCCCAGGTCGTTGCACTACATGAGCATGCTGGTCTTTCAACAAGTGAGATTGCAGGCGCTGTCGGTGTAAGCCAATCATCCACAAGTCGCATCTTTAGTCGGTACCGAAGCACAAATTCATACGAAAGTTACCGATTTCTCTGCGGATCTGAAAGAAAAACCGATGAAGGGGGTGATAGAGTTCTGCTGAAGCTCTCCTGAGAAAATCCCCGTGCAACATCGAGCGACCTCTCTCATAAACTGAAAGATGATTATCACATTGACATCAGCCATCAACTGTAAGAAAACGCTTAACAGAAAACGACATATCAGCATATCGTCTATTGGAATGCCACATGAAAAAATGAAAAAAAGAAGACTTGCATGGTGTCGTGAATACAAGGACTGGACGCTGAATGATTGGCACACAGTTATATTCAGCGACGAGACCTCGGTAGAAATACAGCCTGCAGCGTTGCAGTTCGTGAGGAGAAATTCCGGTGAAACTCCGACAAGAATGCACTTCAAGCCATCCTTCAGACACCCAGTGAAGTTGATGATTTGGTCCTGCATCTCATTCCATGGAACTGGTCGTATTCACTTGGTTGAAGGTTCAATGAATTCTGATCAGTATGCACGCGTCATCTCTGGAAGACTTCTTCCACAGATAAAAGTGGTATTCGTCGTCTGAAAATTGTTGGTTTCAGCAAGATTTAGCGTCATGCCACACATCACGAAATACGATGCAACTCTTGAATGAATCCGGCGTCAGAGTTCTCAAATGGTTTGGGAACTCTCCAGATCTATCACCAATTGAGAACATCTGGGCCATCCTCAAGCGCAAAATTAGAAAAGAAACGTTGACAACAAAACAAGAACTGATCAACGCATTGCTGCGAGAATGGGTAAGAGATGACGATCTGAAGAAAATGTGTCCCAACTTGATTGACTCAATGCCTTCCAGAATCAGGGAATGCATGAGAGTAAGAGGTGGTCCAATTCACTATTGATCATCTGAGATACTTGTTTGACATGCATTTTGTCAGTCTTTCCCTTCTTTTATGTTTTTGTTAATGGTCAAATGCTAATCAACAGAATTGAATCGAACAATAGTTGTTTTTGATCATTTTTTCGGAAAATTTAGAGGTGATTCAGTTTCATCGAACAACACTGTAGTTGGGGCAAAATGCAAATTGTACGAGCTGGTTTCCATGTTTTCTGATTGGCATTTATATTTATCAAGCAAATTTGTGATCTCGATTGTTACCCCTTGTCCAAAGACCGTGTACACAAAAGCAATAATAAATTTGCAAAATACTGCGGCCACAGGATGACAAAGAAGGAAATCCTCTAAAACGTTCTGTACGTTTATCATTTTGAAATATCGCTCCTATAATCTATCAAGAGTATAATCAGACACATGTGCAACTTGTAATCTCGATTTACAGAGCATACTTTACTCAAGCTTGAAATCAGAGGCCAAGAAATGTTAGAGCATTTATTTGACTTTAAAGGGCCCCTGTTCATTATATTTGAACAATTTTCAAAATCTCTGCATGCATTCGAATATCAGCTGCCAAAATATCATCAAATTATATCACATAAGTCATTCAATGATTAATTGAAGAGTTCCAGCGACATTCTATTTATCTGAGAAATGATTGTCTGAGAAAATAAATTGCGGAACATAAGCCTAATTCATTTAGCTAACAAAGTTTGTGATTATATGCTGTATAATAGCATCCTATCTGTCAGAATACATGCGCTGCCTCAACAGCAGCTCAGAATTTATAAGTAGCAAGGTAATCAGTGTGATTATACCCTGCCCATAACCGCAAAAATCAAATCTTCGAAGCCGGTAAGCATCCTGTCGTTGTCCAATCAGATGAGAGAACGATTCTTATTGGTGGTTGAAGTCATGATTTCCAAGAACACAAGGGGATTCCAAGAAAAGTTCAATAGCCTACCATCCTTCATTCAAAAATCACATTCCCTAGAGAAGAGGTGAGTACCCTGATGAAAGTATTGATTGTAAACGAATAGCATATGATACATGAACCTATTACGTACAAATAATTGAGCCAGTGTCACATTACTTACGTAGGATGAAGAAATGACAACACTTATGAGCTTAGGCCTATTAATTTATGCCTACTGTACTAATGTTACAAAAATGAACAAATGAACAAAAACTTATCGTAGCATTAAATACCCTAGGCCCTATCATGCATGATTACGTAAACTTGGGCACAAGCATGCGCACTGAGTGCAAAAGCATCACTAAAAAATTCATCCATCAAGCAGTGTCATGGAATAGGCCTATTCATAAACGAAGCTAATTTAGCCAACTGCAGATCAACTTGACCAGCACAATTATAATTATTAGGTTGAAATGGGCCTACTTTGCTAAAGATGATACAACAATTAGTACTAATCAAAACATTTGATGCATCCATTGCTATTTATAACGTTTAAAGCCAGATATTTTGTTACTTCGTAGAAACTTCTGTCAGATTGTAGGCTAAGTGGGACCACTGAAAAAGTAAAATTGAAACCTGTGCTCAACAATAACCAGTAGACTATTCATACAGTACTTAGTTCCTACAGTATGCCTACCTATAGAAAATGTAAATAGGGTCTATCATCTTTTTACCCCATCACATGTACAGTTCATGAATGACACATGTAAACGACGAAAAAACGATGTCAGGAGAGGGGCTCGAACCCTCGACAGTCGCTATCGAGTTAGTTTATTTTCGCAAGAAATTTTTTTACATGACTTTGTTTAATTTCGGAAGTTATTTTACTACCCGATTAAGAAGTCATCACTAATCGGCATCCTTTCCTTTGATGGTGGTTGTTGCATAGGCCTACATATACTTTGCATAGGCCTAGCAATTGTTGTCATGATAGGGCACATGCTTCTACGTATTATATAGGACTATGCTACGTGAGTTAGGTGTGGTACATGAAAAATTACCTGCTGATAAGCCTATTTAATGATGTTTTGTTATGGCAATGAACAAAATCCACCTAGTTTTTCAAATTGAAACACAAATCTATTCCCTTTCAGGTTTGGAGCAGACCCCCATCAAAATGCCGCGACGATACATTCGCAAGAAGACCCGAAAGTACACCACGGAGAAATTGGAAGCAGCTTTAGTCAGGGTTCGATCAGGAGAAACAGCTTATCGTGCATCTAAAGATTTGAAGATTCCTATTGAGACTCTGAAGAGGAACATGAAGGGACTTCCAAAAAGAAGAGGATCAGGAGGTACGACCAGACTAACAATAGAAGAAGAGCAATCTATCGTCGAAGCGCTTCAATTCGTTACAAAATGTGGCTTTCCAATGGATCGCGACGACTTGAGGGTTTTGGTCAGAACATATCTTGACTCGAAGAATGTGTTGCAATTCAAGGACAATACCCCTGGTATAGAATGGATTCGTTCTTTTGAAGCGCGATGGACTAGCCACTTGTCAAAAAGAAAACCTGAGCTCCTGACGAAGGCACGCGTTGACGGGTTGAGCAGAGAAGTCCGTGCAAAGTTCTTCAACATGCTTGAAGAAATCGTGCGTGAAAACAACTCGACGAAACTGGCATGAACACCGACCCCAGACACAAACAGGTCTTCGTTGATAGAAAATCGAGATCAGCCTTTGTCAATTCGTCAACATCAGGAAAAGCCATGTATTCAGTCATGTTCTGCTGTTCAGCATCGGGAGACTATCTACCTCCACTGGTGGTCTACAAAGCCACCCATTTGCACGACACGTGGACGAAAGGAGGACCTGACGGTACATTATTCTCGGTGTCTCCAAGTGGATGGATGCAAGACTTTGTTTTCGAGGCGTGGATCTTTCAATTCATGAAGCATGTCGAACATCAGAAGCCAGTACTGCTCATTGTTGACGGACATGAGAGCCATTTGACCTTTCGAACGGCTGAGGCATGCCAGAAAAATGGCATAGTTCTTCTGTGTCTCCCGCCAAACACGTCACACGCACTCCAACCTATGGATGTAGGCGTGTTCGGGCCGATAAAACACGCTTGGAAGGAAGTGTTGAAGAAATGGTATCGGGAAACGCACCTGCAGTCTGTTGCGAAGCCTGTTTTCCCGATACTCCTTCGCAAGGTGTTTGAACAATTGAAGCCAGAATGGGCGATCAACGGATTTCGTGGCAGTGGAATACATCCGACCTCTCGAACAGCTATCGACAAACGGGTGGTCGAGCCTCAAGTTGACAAATCGAGGACAAGTGAAGTTGTCGTTATCCAACAAGCAGTGGCATCAGTTCTTACGCCCATCATGTCTCCGGAAAATCAAAGTCCACAGAATTCTACCAAGATCAGAATAAGGCGAGTGCAACGCAAAGTCGGTGAGGTACTGATATCTGCATCTGCATTGAAGGGTCTTGAAGATAAAGAAACGAGAAGAAAAGTCAGTCTGAAGAGGAAGGAACCAAACGCGCTTCAGAAGAACATAAATGCAGATGATGAAACAGATATAGAACCACTGGCAAAGCGATTGAAGAAGAAGAAAGTCTTGGTGAGCGATGATGAAGATGCAGAAGAGCCAGAAACTAGTGAAAATAGAGATCCCCGAATGAAAGGCTTCCTACCCGCGGCAAACGTAGCAAAAGATGACTGGGTCGTGGTCAAATTTGGAAAAAAAACAAGTAGTACATCAGGACAAATAGAAGAGTTTGACGTCGATGAGTCTGTTGCTGTTCTTTCGCCGTCACAAGCGAAGTGAAAGCAGTTGTGGATTATTCGTGAGGCCTTCTTTCGACGATCGTTCTGCCTTCGCTTCACATGACATCGTTGCGAAATTGAAACACACCCGTGCCGGTGCCGACAAGAAGGTGCGAACTGGTCTTCGATGTAAATGCTGATTTGTGGTAGTGACATTCTTACATAACTGATTTTCTTATCTGACACAAAATGAGATTTTTCATGACATGAAATTTTATTTGTCATGAATCTGTAATTTAACCCTTCCAATATTTCCAATTGTTTCTAGTATTTCTTTCCGTAATACTGGGGACTGGACATGACATCTAGCAACTCACTAATTAGTGTAATTGGGACATAGAAATTAGATTGAAAATTATGCAGGTGGTCCCGTCCTTAGATAATTCAGTAGACGTAATAAGTATGAGATTTAACTGCCTCATTGGGCTATCTGGGACATGTACTATGATATTATTTTAAGAATTGGCATTTGTATGTGAGTTACCAAATACTTGACTCAAAGGCAAATTCTGAATACGAATAATTAATATTCTATTATTAGCTGATTTTTTTTTTAATCAAGTCGCTTTTGTTTTGAACAAGTTATGTTCATCATATCCATTTCACCCCAGGCGGTGGGGTGGACCATTGGGTATTGTCCTTTTTTTTAAAAAAAAAACATGCTAAGTTGCACACCCATGTACAAAATGAAATTTCCATTATCTCAATGGTAATTTGCATAAGTAGTTAAACACAGTAATGCGATGTTCAGCTAATAAAAATGTTTTATGGTTCCTTACATGTACAAATAAGAAAAAAAAATTAACTTTTTCTCAAAAACCTACCCATTCCACCCCACCCTACCCTATCTATCATTTTCTATGGTTCCAAACGAGTCATGGGTGAAGCGAATGACATTACGGCCTGAGATGATTAATGAATGTATCACGGTAACTCTACCAGCTCTTCTATCAAAATACGACAAGGAAGATAATCTTATAAACTGTGATGAATGTGGATTTTTCTGGAACTCTATTGCCGGATCGGAAACTCACACCTTCAAACACAAGAAGTGTATCGGAGGGAAAGAAAATCCAAAGAACGCCATTACTCTGTGAATCGGAGCAAACATTGAGCGGTTCTGATAATGTTACCTCCACTGATCATTGGTAAATTTGCCAAACCTCGTGCCTTCAAGCAATTTTGCAGCGATTTTCCAGGCCAAACTATTCAAATTTACCGTGCGAACACAAAAAGCCAGGATGACCTCGCTGATCTGGGAAAGAATAAATAATGATCCTTGACAGGACGCCTTTCGCCGGATGGGTTCGAAAGATTGCTTTTGCTATTTCGACAAACTGTTCGGCTCCCACCCGATCGTAATAAAACGCTTGACGGACAGAGGTTGGTCAAAAACCCACATCAGAGTCAAAAACAACACCACTGGGTAATTGGGATATTTTTTGGGGGTTTTGAGGTGCGTTTTTTGCGGGCTTTTGGGGTTTTTGTTTTTTGACTTCTTTGGGATCTTTTGGTCCATGACGGAAACATAGATTTCTTGATGGACTTTTCTCGACCACTAATTTTTGATGGTACTTGTATTTTGCCAAAGAGTGCTCAAATGTCACTGGTTATTGATTAATAATGATATTAATTAGATGTGAGAAAATTGCATTGATGTAGTTTGATTAACAGTAGTTTTCTCATACACATTGAAATTGCTGGAGAAGCATTTTAAAACTGTCAATCAAGGTAAATGAATTTACAAAAAATATAGTTCGCGGAAAAGGTTTATTCCATGTTTAACGTTGAAAAGTTTGTGCAGCATTTCGGAAAATCCAAATGGTAGGAACAAATACTCAAAGAGTCCGAAATGGCTGTGGTGATGGCTGTTCTTAGGAATATCAGCCAGGCCGAAAGGGGTATTTGATTGTAGGACGCGAACCATATTTCAATGACACTGAACACTGATTATACCATGTAGATTTAAAACTGAACATGTTTGATATTTTTTTGGGAATTGGATATCTATCCGGCCTTAGTTATCGAATTCAGGCGCCACGATAAGTCCACCTACCGTTCTCCATTCACGTCAGTTTCTTTTTCTGGGGAACGAGGTTGAAAGAGAGGCCCAATGCAACTATTTGAGGGGCGATAATGATACTTATAATTGGTTGGAGGATAACCTCCGGTAGATCATAAAGAAAAATAATAATACTATAGGCCTAACTAAATAACTGAAAGAACGAAAAAAAAAATATAAATTATTACTGCGTTTGTAAACCAAAATTATAAAAATCTAACAACTTACTTATGGAAATTAGCATCTAAAAAGGAGAGTGATTATAGGACATGGACACTTGTGTGTCTTGTTATATACTTCAAACTTTGTAACTTATCCTTAAATTCACAATCTGAATATCAGTCAAATACCAATTACAAACATGACCTGTCATTTCTAATGCGGGATAAACTGGTCAAACCACGTGTGGTTGTTACGCAAATAGACTTCAATCGAAAGTTGAGATAGTTTTGAAGCTTGTACTGATAATGAAAAGTAAAGAAATTTGAATCCTCCAAAGCGACCGATCTGGCACTTAATCCCACAGGTTACATGAAGCTGCAACTAAAACAGATAACTTGATACTATGGCTTTGTGATAAACGGTTGATAGTGAGGACCAAAAAGCAATCAGAGGTCATCCAGCAGGATATCATTGAGCAAGATTTCACGTTTCGGCCCCTTAATTCCTGATAACGTTATAACTCGCTCAAGCGGGGGCCCTGACGTTATAAGAAAGCAGCCTCGAAAGAAAAATCTTCGGACATGTAGTCAGATACATTGGACTAACGCCAACGAGATGATTCGAACTGACTAAACTGGAAATATGGAAAAGGAAACTTAAATAAAGTTCGGGCAGTTGTCCAAAAAAGTTTGCTTAGCGGATGAATAACCGTATTTCAATTAAAGTTCCTTTCTGTGTTTGGTGTAACTGCTTTTCAGCACTGCGCTTAAGATCAAAGCGATTATAAACCTACTCGCAATTGACGGGTGGTGGAGGTACGATTTATTTTTTCAATAAAATCGCTCTCATGTGTACTGATGCGAATATATCTCAAAACCTGTCCCGCGAAAACTTTGATACCTATTTTGTAAGGCATAGTGTTTTGAGGAAATGTTAAGAGCGTAACAGGAAAATTGAAGTTATCAACCTTATGAATATATCAGAGGGTAAACCGACTTCTTGTATTAGGTGAATTTGCATTTTAAATGTCTAAATATTCAATTGTTGTTATCATCGATCTCCTCACTTTACCTTAAACCTTTGCCTCCAGACTTTGGTGGACAAATTTTAGGAGCATTACAAAGGAAGCGAAATGTTTATATATTAATAATATCACACAGATCGTCTATATATCTAGAGGTATTCGGATAGAAAGAAAGTTTAGCATAGACCATACCTTTTTACTTTTCATAAGATTAGGACATGAAAATATATTCGCAGTTGTAAAAGAAAAAGGTCTGCTAGCAAAGGGCTACAATTACCTCCCATCGGTATACCTTTTATCTGTCACGGAAAAACACAGTCCACCAAAGTTGACGGAAACTTCATGAAAATAATGAATTTAATAGCATCCTTAAAGTTATCTTTAGTTAAAAAAACACTATAAGCCCTGATACTTTTTACTACGCTAAAAAACTTTTATCATAACAGATGACATAAGTATTTCCTATTCGAATCATTAAACACCAAAATCTAGCAAGTCAGAAATGTGATGAATAAACATCGTCATGAATTCAATGTTAGTGTGCAATTGTGGAGAAGTCAAAAACTTTTGCACGTTATGTATATTGTACTGTTTTGAATCTTATTTAGGAATTGCGATCGAAGATACTATACTCCAAAAACAGTTAATTCCGCTATTTTTATAGATTAGTGTTACAATATTCCTTAAAGTAATTTCTTATAAACGGTTAGGCCGTTTATTAATTCTTAGTCGAAAGTTCGGTTTAGTAGTGCATTGTTTAGCACTGCTATGAAGCGAAATTTTGTGTAAGGGTTTTTATGCTAATTTAGGTATCCAATACAATCGACAGTAGTTTAATGTTTATCTTTATTACAAATATGGTATGAAAGAAATTACTAATGAAATCATCTTTATGATTTACAACCTAAACTATTGATCTACATTATGTTAACAGGTATGTATTGTACTATTAACCTATAGGAGTTAATGTCTTCAAATCAAATCCAAGTTCCTGTAATAAAACCAGAAACATAGAATTTCTTGCAAATGAAACGCCATTTAATTGCTCATTAGCACTTATCTACCGCAGTAATAATGAAGTTATCATGATATATAATGCAGGTAACTTGCTAATCTTGCTAAGAGAATTAATGTTACTATTACTCATTGTATTCTTTGCTATTGTTACTGTTTTGGTTCTTGAGCACTTATTTATTATATACGTTTAATCTCGCACTAATTTTAAAATCTTATTTCTCCAATCCGAATAATCAGCTCTTAAAAATTCTTTTGTGCTTACTACACTTATTAGCTATGTGCTTTATCGAAGGCGAAACTGTGAATTACTGTCTATAATTATTATTTATGATTTACAACTTCCTGGGTAGTAACATCGATGCTTCGTTCCTAGAGCAAGCAATTCTTTAAACTCAGGGTTCTATTAATAAAATTACAAATCACATTGTCGAAAAACGTGTTTGTGAGTTTTATCATTAACATAAAGAAGGGGTGATTCATTACACTTTACACTTAGAATTTAAGATATCATGCAAATCAGACTTATCTAGCGTTTCACTAAAATTGGGTAATAGTTGAGATTTTCAAAGGACAGGGCCTATTCAATGTAAAATAAGTTTTAGGAGGATAACAATACTGTACCTGTTCTGGAACAAGTCGATTATACTTCTATGATTTACTTCTC